>SJYF01001784.1:64021-81693 GCA_006410515.1 Procapra przewalskii
TAAGTGTCTAGATAGTGTTTGACATAATAGGCAGTTGATAAATTTGTATTTAATGATTGGATTTAATATAGAAGAACTTATTGTCAGTTCATATTTTCAGTATGTATATATTGTTTATTATGTACCAAGCACAATACTATTGCTTTGAGTATAATATACCAGACAAATGTGGGGTTATCATTAAGTTGATTATACTATGTAGTGGAAGACGGATATTGAAGAAAACTCAAATTACTTATCAATATAAATGTGAAAAGTCTCTGAAGGAAAGTGTTTGGCCAATATGCACAGATAAAAGGGGGAACTGAGCTACTCTGGGAGAGGAGGGACATGTGAAGAGAGGGGAGGGCATTCACAGGATGTGATGTCTGGGCTAACATATTAATCTTGAATAGTTACATGTTATGCTTGTGGAAAAATGAAAATGTTAGCCTTCATGAGATTTTCATCAGTAGTAATATGCTCAAAACTGAGCAGCTTCCACAATGTCCTTCTGGTCAAACTTTTTTTTATCAATTCTTTTGCATGGACCCACTGCACTAGAAGGAGACTAGTTAGGGTGATCATTGTATTGTGCATTGGGCCTCTCAACTAAAATCAAAGCTCTTAGATAAAGTATTCCAAAGCATAATTATTCCAAAAAATAATCACCAAACACCAGAGAAGAAGAAGGATTTGCCATAAATGATGTTAGGATGAATCAATAATAAAAGGTAGTTGAGTATAAAGTGAAGAAGAATTAAAGAGCTTCTTGATGAAAGCGAAAGAGGAAAGTGAAAAAATAGGCTTAAAGCTCAACATTCAGAAAATGAAGATCATGGCATCTGGTCCCATCACTTCATGGGAAATAGATAAGGCAACAGTGTCAGACTTTATTTGGGGGGGCTCCAAAATCACTGTAGATGGTGATTGCAGCCATGAAATTAAAAGACACTTACTCCTTCGAAGGAAATTTATGACCAACCTACATGGCATATTCAAAAGCAGAGACATTACTGTGCCAACAAAGATCCATCTAGTCAAGACTGTGGTTTTTCCAGTGGTCATGTATGGATGTGAAGGTTGGACTGTGAAGAAAGCTGAGTGCCAAAGAATTGATGCTTTTGAACTGTGGTGTTGGAGAAGACACTTGAGAGTCCCTTGGATGGCAAGGAGATCCAACCAGTCCATTCTAAAGGAGATCAGTCCTGGGTGTTCTTTGGAAGGACTGATGCTAAAGCCAAAACTCCAGTACTTTGGCTACCTGATGCAAAGAGTTGACTCATTGGAAAATACTCTGATGCTGGGAGGAATTGGGGGCAGGAGGAGAAAGGGATGACAGAGGATGAGATGGCTGGATGGCATTACTGACTCGATGGACGTGAGTCTAAGTAAACTCTGGTAGTTGCTGACCTCTCCACCATGACCCGCCAATTTTTGGTGGCCCTATGGGCATGGCTTAGTTTCATTGAGTTAGACAAGGCTGTGATCCATGTGATTAGATTGATTAGTTTTCTGTGAGTATGGTTTCAGTGTGTCTGCCCTCTGATGCCCTCTTGCAACACCTACTGTCTTACTTGGGTTTCTCTTACTTTGGACTTGGGGTATCTCTTCATGTCTGCTCCAGCAAAGTGCAGCCACTGCTCCTTACCTTGGACGAGGGATATCTCCTCACTGCTGCCCCTCCTGACCTTGAATGTGGAATAGCTTCTCTAGGCCCTTCTGTGCCTGCACAGCCATAGCTCATTGCACGTGGGGTTGCTCCTTCTGCCCACCACAGTTGGCCTCGGGCGTGGGGTAGCTCCTCCTGGCTACTGCACCTGATCTCAGACTGGGGTAGATCCTCTCGGCCATTCCTGTGCCTTCACAGCCTGGCACTCTCAGTTGTTGCCGTGGTGTGGGGGTGTATACATATGAACTTATTATGAAAAATTTATATATGTAGGGTACATATATGTAGATCAGTTTACAACTATAGCTATAGACACAGATTCAGAGAATGGAGCAGTACACAGCTCCAAGGGCCTGTTTATTTGCTTGTTTGTTTATGTTTCATACCAATGATTCATTTATTTTTTAACTGAAAATTTGTACCTCTTAATTTCCCTGATCTATTTCTCTTCTCCTCTACCCTCTTCCACACTGCTGCTCACCTGTTTTCTGTATCTGTGATTTTGTTTCTCTGTGATTATGTTTGTTCATATGTTTTTATTTTTAAATTCCACATGTAAGTGAAATCATACAGTATATGTTTCTTTTTCTGACATATTTCACTAAGCATATGACACTCTAGGTCCATCTGTTCTGTAGTTAGAACAGGAGAAAGGAGTCCAGAATGGTGGTGACTTAAAGACAAGAAAAGGAATAGCCAGAGAAAATAGAACAAAGAAAGGTCCGAGGACCAGAGTGAGGACCGAGGACCTCAGGTTAAAAAAAAAAAAAAAAAGAAGAAGAAGAAGAAACAAACAATTGGCTAGCCCAATATTTTTACGGCAGGCCCAGGGGAAGGGGAAAAAAAAAAAAACATATAAAAAGAGGAGCCAAAGGGCCAAGGGTCTCTCTCCCATGCTTTGTCTCTCTTTATATCTTTTGGGTTGGCATGCCCTCACTCCTCAAGGATGTATTTTCCTTTATTTTCTAAATAAAACTGAGCTGTCACATGGAGCTCTAACACTGCCTGAGAGCTGTGACTCGTCAAGGGCTTTAACATCCATCACTTCAAATGTTTGTTGTGATGAGACAAAACAGGAAATTACACATTCCCCTGATATCTATGGTGTGGGGCTCTAAATAGGAAACCTTAAAAACAAAGGGGCTAGCTTTGTGGTCGAAAACCTAAGATGGCGCCTGGCAGAAGAGATGGGGGCAGGGTCTATGTTTTTTTGTCAAAGTTCTTTGATTGGCTCTCTTGATTGCCATACACGTAGACAATGTGTGATCTCCATAGACTCCTGTTATAATGAAGGCGCATGATGATCTGACCTTTAATGTGATTGGTACAACTATGGAAAGTCCCTCCTAAAATCCCCCTGTTTGTCTATATAAGCTGGGAGTTTGTAACAATAAACCGGAACTGCTTCGACAGAACCCCTGTAGCGTCTGCTTGTCTCTCGCTCGCCGAGGGGCTGGGTTGGCGGACAGCAGGCTCACCTTTCCTCGGGAACCCCTCGGCTTTGCTGAGGGAAGTTCCACTGCCTCTACTCTTTCTGCGGAGCGCCCCCCGCACTATGGTGCTGTGACTCTGATTTAACCTGGCTGAAACAACGTCGGCACGTCCCCTGCAAGGAAGAGACCAAGCACAACAGGAGCCCACCTCAGCAAAGGCTCCCACAGTGGAAGCAGATTGCAAAGAAAACCCAGCACAAGAGAAGTAACAAAAATCCCAGCATTCTGGGCATGGGGACAGCAAAAAACGAATTCAGTAGAAAACTCATGCAGCTCAGTGTTACGATTTGAGAAGACCTCTGGTAAAAGTAGGAGGTCCTTGCTCCTATGGCTGGAGGGACATATGCCTAACAAAATTTTAATTCCTTTACAGTTGTTCATTTCTTGTTTTCCTTGAACACCCCCATGAACAGACAAGTGGCAGTGGGTGCAGTTGGGGGACTCTAGAGAGGCTACTCCTTGGTATGTTCCAAAGCCTCCACTCTCTGCTGAGCCCCAGTGTCTGTTACCCAAGCTTGTGGGGGTTCTTCTGTCCTTAATCTTCTTTGTGCCAAGGTTCAGGCCAATGAAAACTGTGAGCACAGGTCAGGTTTTTAGTAGATTTTCCAGCAGGCTATAAAAGGGATTTATTGGCACGTTTTTCCCACAGCTTTTTGCTCCCGTCCTTCAGCTACTCTTTCCTGGGCCTTGAGTCCTGCCAAAACCCATGATGCCTGGCTTCGGGACCTAATGAAGCTCAGGCTCTGATGTCTCATTGCAAAAATTCAGTGAGAGACATAGCAATAGATAAGAGATGGATTTGTTAGTATTCAGAAGAAGCACACTCTGTAGGATGTGAGCCATTGCAGAGGGCAAGTTCTAGGCCACGGTCTTAAGCCATGGACTTAGGCCATGGAATGCTGTCTGGGTAGGTTTTGCAAGCTGGGAGAATTTATATGCAAATGAGTGGGAGGATAATCCCCAAAAATGGGAAACCACCCACTCCTCCATGTTTTGATAGTGGCTTGCAGCTGTCCTGCCACTGCTGGGTGTGTCATTTACCTGACAGACTGGAGATTAATGTATACTTGAATTTGACTTGTGATCTTGAACATAACTGATTTTAATTGGTTTATATTATGCCCCTCAGTTCAGTTCAGCCACTTAATAGTGTCTGACTCTTTGCGCCCCCATGAATTGCAGCACGCCAGGCCTCCCTGTCCATCACCAACTCCCAGAGTTCACTCAGACTCACGTCCATCAAGTCAGTGATGCCATCCAGCCATCTCATCCTCTGTCGTCCCCTCTCATTCTTTCAGAAGTTGTACCCTGTGCCTTCTTCCTGTTTCATGCTCTTTTCCTGAGCCCCAGGTGTTTCTTGACTTCCTACTTTTGCATTCCATCCCCTATAATGAAAAGGGCATCGTTTTAGGGTGTTAGTTCTAAAAGGTCTTGTGGGTCTTCATAGAACTGTTCAACTTCAGCTTCTTCAATATTACTGGTTGGGGCATAGACTTGGATTACTGTCATATTGAATGGTTTGCCTCAGAAACGAACAGAGATTATTCTGTCATTTTTGAGATTGCATCCAAGTACTGCATTTCAGAATCTTTTGTTGACTATGATAGCTATTTCATTTCTTCTTAGGGATTCCTGCCGGCAGTAGCAGATATAATGATCATCTGATTTTAATTCACCATTTCAGTCCATTTTAGTTCGCTGATTCCTAGAATGTTGACATTCACTCTTGCCATCTCCTATTTGACCACTTCCAACTTGCGTTGATTCATGGACCTGACATTCCAGGTTCCTATGCAATATTGCTCTTTACAGCATCAGACCTTGCTTCTGTCACCAGTCACATCCACAGCTGGGTATTGTTTTTGCTTTTTGGCTCCATCCCTTCATTAGGGATCTCCAGTAGCATATTGGGTACCTTCCAACCAGGGGAGTTCCTCTTTCAGTATCCTATCATTTTGCCTTTTCATACTGTTCATGGGTTCTCAAGGCAAAAATACTGAAGTGGCTTGCCATTCCCTTCTCCAGTGGACGACATTCTGTCCTCCCATCTTCAGTGGCCCCATGGGCACAGCTTAGTTTCATTCAGTTGGACAAGGCTGTGGTACATGTGATTAGATTGACTAGTTTTCTCTGATTTTGGTTTCAGTGAGCCTGCTCTCTGAGGCCCGCTTGCAACACCTACCATCTTACTTGGGTTTCTGTTACCTTGGATGAGGGGTATCTCTTCACGCCTGCTCCAGCAAAGTGCAGCCACTGCTCCTTACCATGGAGAAGGGGTATCTCCTCACTGGCCACACCTCCTGACCTTGAACTTGGGGTAGCTCTTATCAGCCGCTGCCCTTGACGTTGGATAAGGGGTAGCTCCTCTCGGCCACACTTCTGCACAGTCCGTCACAGCCAACACCAGGAGTAACAGGCAAATTTAGTCTTTGAATACAAAATGAAGCAGGTCAAAGATGAATAGAGTTTGGCCAAGAGAACACACTGGTCATAGCAAACACCCTCTTCCAACAACACAAGAGAAGACTCTACACATGGACATCACCAGATGGTCAACAGCAAAATCAGATTGATTATATTCTTTGCAGCCAAAGATGGAAAAGCTCTATACAGCAAAAACAAGATGGGGATCTGACTGTGGCTCAGATCATGAACTGCTTATTACCACATTCAGACTTAAATTGAAGAAAGTAGGGAAAACCGCTAGAACATTCAGGTATGATTTAAATCAAATCCCTTATGATTATACAGTGGAAGTGAGAAATAGATTTAAGGGACTATATCTGATAGATAGAGTACCTGATGAACAATGGATGGATGTCTGTGACGTTGCACAGGAATACCAGACCACCTAACCTACCTCTTGAGAAATCTGTATGCAGGTCAGGAAGCAACAGTTAGAACTGGACATGGAACAGCAGACTGGTTCCAAATAGAAAAAGAAGTACATCAAGGCTGTATATTGTCACCCTGCTTATTTTAATTCTATGCAGAGTACATCATAAGAAATGCTGAACTGGAAGAAACACAAGCTGGAATCAAGATTGCCAGGAGAAATATCAATAACCTCAGATATGCAGATTACACCATGCTCATGCCAGAAAGTGAAGAGGAGCTAAAAAGCCTCTTGATGAAAGTGAAAGAGGAGAGTGAAAAAGTTGGCTTAAAGCTCAACATTCAGAAAACGAAGATCATGACATCCGGTCCCATCACTTCATGGCAAATTGATGGGGAAACAGTGGAAACAGTGTTAAAACTTTATTTTGGGGGGTTCCAAAATCACTGCAGATTGAGACTGCAGCCATGAAACTGGAAGACACTTACTCCTTGAAAGATATTTATGACCAACCTAGATAGTATATTCAAAAGCAGAGACATTACTTTGCCGACTAAGGTCCATCTAGTCAAGGCTACGGTTTTTCCTGTGGTCATGTATGGATGTGAGAGTTGGACTGTGAAGAAGGCTGAGCACTGAAGAATTGATGCTTTTGAACTGTGGTGTTGGAGTAGACTCTTGAGAGTTCCTTGGACTGCAAGGAGATCCAACCAGTCCATTCTGAAGGAGATGAACCCTGGGATTTTTTTGGAAGGAATGATGCTAAAGCTGAAACTTCAGTACTTTGGCCATCTCATGCGAAGAGTTGACTCATTGAAAAAGTCTCTAATGCTGGTAGGGACTGGGGGCAGGAGGAGAAAGGGACGACCAAGGATGAGATGGCTGGATGGCATCACGGACTCAATGGACGTGAGTCTGAGTGAACTCCGAGAGATGGTAATGAACAGGGAGGCCTGGCATGCTGAGATTCATGGGGTCGCAAAGAGTCGGACATGACTGAGCAACTGAACTGAACTGAACAGGAAACAGGGATCAAGACCATTCCCATGGAAAAGAAAGGCAAAAAAGCAAAATGGCTGTCTGGGGAGACCTTACAAATAGCTGTGAAAAGAACAGAAGTGAAAAGCAAAGGACAAAAGGAAAGATATAAGCATCTGAATGCAGAGTTCCAAAGAATAGCAAGAAGAGATAAGAAATCTTTCTTCAGTGATTAATGCAAAGAAATAGAGGAAAACAACAGAATGGGAAAGACTAGAGATCTCTTCAAGAAAATAGAGATATCAAGGGAACATTTCATGCAAAGATGGGGTCTATAAAGGACAGAAATAGTGTGGACCTAACAGAAGCGGAAGATATTAAGAAGCGGTGGCAAGAATACACAGAAGAACTGCACAAAAAAATTTTCATGACCAAGATAATCACAATGGTGTGATCCCTCACCTAGAGCCAGACATCCTGGAATGTGAAGTTAAGTGGGCTTTAGAAACCATCACTACAAACAAAGCTAGTTGAGGCAATCGAATTTCACGTGAGCTATTTCAAATCCTGAAAGTGCTGCACTCAATATGCCAGCAAATTCGGAAAGCTCAACAGTGGCCACAGGACTGGGAAGGGTCAGTTTTCATTCCAATCCCAAAGAAAGGCAATGCCAAAGAATGCTCAAACTGCCATACAATTGCACTCATCTCACATGCTAGTAAAGTCATGCTCAAAATTCTCCAAGACAAGTTTCAGCAATACGTGAACCATGAACTTGAAGATGTTCAAGCTGGTTTTAGAAAAGGCAGAGGAACCAGAGTTCAAATTGCCAACATCTGCTGGGTCATCGAAAAAGCAAGAGAATTCCAGAAAACATCTATTTCTGCTTTATTGACTATGCCAAAGCCTTTGACTATGTGGATCCCAATAAACTGTGGAAAATTCTGAAAGAGATGGGAACACCAGACCACCTGACCTGCCTCTTGAGAAACCTGTATCCAGGTCAGGAAGCAACAGTTAGAACTGGACATGGAACAACAGACTGGTTCCAATAAGTCAAGGCTATATATTGGCACCCTGCTTCTTTAACTTATATGCAGTACATCATGAGAAACACTGGGCTGGAAGAAGCACAGACTGGAATCAAGATTGCCAGGAGAAATATCAATAACCTCAGGAACACAGGTGATACCACCCTTATGGCAGAGAGTGAAGAGGAACTAAAAAGCTTTTTGGTGAAAGTGAAAGAGGAAAGTGAAAAAGTTGGCTTAAACCTCAACAATCAGAAAACGAAGATCATGGCATCTATTCCCATCACTTCACGGGAAATATGTGGAGCACAGTGTCAGACTTTATTATGGGGCGGGGGGACTCCAAAATCACTGTAGATGGTGATTGAGGCCATGAAATTAAAAGATGCTTATTCTTTGGAAGGAAAGTTATGACCAACCTAGATAGCATGTTCAAAAACAGAGACATTACTTTGCCAACAAAGGTCCATCTAGTCTATGCTATGGTTTTTCCAGTGGTAATGTATGGATGTGAGAGTTGGACTGTAAAGAAAGCTGAGTGCAATAGAACTGATGCTTTTGAACTGTGGTGTTGGAGAAGACTCTTGAGAGTCCCTTGCACTCAAGGTGATCCAACCAGTCGCTGAAACTCCAGTACTTTACCATCTCATGTGAAGAGTTGACTCATTGTAAAAGAGCCTGATGCTGGAAGGGAATGGGGGCATGAGGATAAGGGGACAACTGAAGATGAGATGACTGGATGGCATCACCAACTTGATGGACATGAGTTTGAGTGAACTCCATTAGTGGGTGATGGACAGGGAGGCCTGGTGTACTCAATTTATGGGGTCGAAAAGAGTCAGACATGACTGAGTGACTGAACTGGACTGAAATGAACTTCCTGAGCCCCATCTGGGCCCACAATTTTGCCTCTACAGTTTTCTGGAGGAACAACCATAAAATAGCTGGTCCTTGGAAGGGAAATACTGTGACATATCCAGCCCCTCTAAATATTCAGGTCTTCATCTTCTATGTTTCCTACAACATGTGCAACATTAGCATGTCACAGTGAACCCGCTAGGGTGGAAGAAAGGCACGTAATACCTACTAGATGTCCATCAGTTTGCATCTCTTCAAAGGCAATTAGTCTTCCAGGGATAATGTTTGCCACTTTGGGAGTTGGCCCTGCAGGGCGTTTGGGCCCAAACCCTTATGACCCTTCTCCTAAGGTTACAAACATATCACAGGATCAAATCTCTTCACTTTTATGGAGCATCTGGTCTGTTGCCTCTTACCAATTTGTCCTTAAGCCAATTACTAATTCCTATAGGCGGGACCCTGCCATTTCGTAAGCAACATTGCTCCACCCAGCCTATTATTAAAATACTTTAATGCCCCTAACAAGGCCAGATAGGTCACTCCTCTGTCATTACTTCTGTTATTACCTAAAGTGGGTCTATGATAATGAAATGTTTACCATTGGAGACACCCTAACTTTCTCTTATGGAGAACTAGAGGAGGAAATCAGTGGCTCACAGTCCCTTAAAGCAGTAAGAGGATAAGGCTTATGACTCCTTCACCAGGTTCCCAGTCTCAGGCCACAGGCTTGGATTGCTTTACATCATGGTGTTTATTCCTATTTGTGGTGAACAAACTGGCAATCAGTTAAAATTACCACCCTTTAATCTTACCCAGCACTGGTCATGCTGGATTTCTTGGGAACACCTAGCTGCGGTCTGGGGGTCCCAGGAGGTCAACCTGCCTTGACCTGCCTAGGGATCTGTTCCTTGAAAGGTTGTCATGCCTCAAGCTGCATTGGGATCCACCAGTCCAGGGGTTCCAGTAGGTCGTCACACTTCAACCTGCCCAGGGACCCAATTCTTGGGAGGCCCACTTGCCTTGACCTGCCCAGAGATTCAATCTCCAAGAGGCTGTCATGCCTCAGTTTGCCTAGGGATCTGCACCCTGACCCAGGGACGCTTGGCTGTCAGGTTGCAACAGTCTGGGTAGGATCAGCTTCAGAAAGACTCACCCCTAGGAAGTCAACTGGTGGAAATATAAGGAAGCTATTACTTGTGGGACTGTGCCTAGTCTCAGAAATAACTCAGGAGCCCAAGGAGACACCATTGCCTTTCTGGAAAGGCTAAAAGTGGCCCTCCAAAAATTTACCAATCTGGACTTAGATTCTTACTAGGGACAAGTGATTTTAAAAGACAAACTCCTGTCCCAATGTGCATATATACCAGAATAAAGTTACAAGAGCTACAGCAGCAGGACCCTGCTGCTTTTTTAGATGAGATGATCCAGACAGCCACAAATACCTTTTATAACAGAGAATAGGAGAAGGAGGCCAAGGCCCAAGAGAGGGAGAAGAGGAAAGAGACAAGGCATGCCCAGATGCTGGCCACCTTCCAGGGAAGCCCTATGGCAACCCCCAAGTCTTTGAAGGACAAGGCATGAGGCAAATCCCTAATCTGTATACAGGTGGTGCATTGGGCCAAAGAGTGTCCAAACCATGACAATTCTTCTAAAACAGCTTGCTATAATGTCATCAACTAGGACATTGGGCAGCACTCTGCCCTCAGGATGCAAGAGCCTCAAGGTCAAGTGCCAAGCCTTCCCTCAGGATGGTTTAACAGTAGTGAAGCAGCCCACTCCAGTCAGCCTGCCTGTTACAGATAACTGTCACAGGGCTGGAGCCAAGGGTGCAACTGGATGTGGCAGGTAGGTCCAAGAATTTATTGGTTGACACAGGGACTACCTACACTGTCCTGATCTCCTACTCCAGAGCCTTCTCCTCCCAATTCTGTAGTATTTTGAGTGATATGGAAAAATCAGTTACAAAAAGATTCACCTGAGCACTTTGTTGCTAGGACGAACAAATATTTTCCAACCAGTTTCCAATGGTCCCTCACAGTTCTCCTCCCTTATTGGGAAGAAATATCTCCCTCCCTTCGGAGACTTGCAGCTATTGTAGTCCTGATAGAAGATGCTCTAAAACTCTCTTTTGGAGGCAAACTATTTTTACCAGCCACCAAGTGAAACAGGTCCTAGATGGTAGAGGCCATTTATGGATGTCTGATCAAAGAATCCTCAGATATCAAATAGTGCTGTTGGAAAATCCAGGCATCACTATATCCCCTTGTAAGGTTCTTAACCCTTCCACCCTTCTGCCTACCCCCGAGGGCCCTATCTCATTTCATTCTTTCCTAGAAACCTAGGACCACTGGACAAAACCCAAAGAAGGATTGTCGGAAGATCCTCTGACCAATCCTGAGGAAATCTGGTACACTGATAATCAGAAAGCAGCTGTGTCTTGGATGGAAAAAAAAAAAAAAAAGAGCCGGATATGCAGTAATCTCCAATTTTGAGACTGTAGAAGCTAAACGTTTGCCACCAGGTACTTTGGCCAAATTAGCTGAACTCATAACCCTGACTTGAGCTCTAGAGTTGGGAAAAGGAAAAAGAGTAGCCATTTACACTTACTCCAAGTATGTCTTTCTGGTGCTACATGCACATGCTGCTATTTGGAAAGAAAGGCCACTTGGCCACCTCAGAGTCCCCAATCAAATATGGTGATCAAATCCTTAGATTCTTGGAGGTAGTCCATCTGCCTCCTGAGGTTTTAGTCTCCCACTGTAAAGGACATCAACAAGAGAGCATGGAAGTGGCATGAGGGAACCAAGCAGCTAATCGGGCAGCTAAGAAAGTAGCATTACAGATCAATGACCTAATAGGGGCTGCCACCTTAGTTCCACAGACTGATTTGCCAGAAATTCCTTCATATACGGAAGGTGACACTCTTAAAGCTAAGAGTGAGGGCTTTCAAGAAGATCACATAGGGTGGTTCCAAAAGCAGGGACTCCTTTTTTCTGCCTGGGAACCTCCAATGGAAGTTAGTTAACTCCTTACATGCCACCACAGATTTAGGGAAAAAGCCCTCCAAAGATTACTAGAAAGATCCTTCAGAGGAGCAGGCCTCCAAACCACTATAAAGCAAGTGGTCTTCTCTTGTCCCACTTGCCAATTAAACAACCCCCAAGGAGCTCAAAGACCCCAGCTGGCCCAGCCCATCCAACAAAGTGGAAACTACCCAGGAGAGGACTTACAGATATACTCCACCCAGATGCCAGTTTCTCCAGGGTATTAGTCATGATAGATACATTAGTCATGATAGATACATTCACAGGATGGATTGAAGGATTTCCCACTTGGACTGACAAGGCTAAAGAGGTGGTAAAAAACTGCTCCATGAAATCATTCCAAGATTTGGTTTGCTTAGTTCATTACAAAGTGAAACTGGAATATCATTTACTTCTAAGGTCACCCAAGGGGTCTCTAAAGCATTCAGTTCAGCTCAGTTCAGTTCAGTCACTCAGTTGTGTCCGACTCTTTGCGACCCCATGAATCGCAGCATGCCAGGCCTGACTGTCCATCACTAAATCCCGGAGTTCACTCAGACTCACGTCCATCTAGTCTGTGATGCCATCCAGCCATCTCATCCTCGGTCGTCCCCTTCTCCTCCTGCCCCCAATCCCTCTCAGCATTGAAGTCTTTTCCAGTGAGCCAACACTTCACATGAGGTGGCCAAAGTACTGGAGTTTCAGCTTCAGCATCATTCCTTCCAAAGAAATCCCAGGGCTGATCTCTTTCAGAATGGACTGGTTGGATCTCGTTGCAGTCCAAGGGACTCTCAAGAGTCTTCTCCAACACCATAGTTCAAAAGCATCAATTCTTCAGTGCTCAGCCTTATTCCCAGTTCAACTCTTATATCCATACATGACCACAGGAAAAACCATAGCCTTGACTAGATGGACCTTAGTCGGCAAAGTAATGTCTCTGTGTTTGAATATGCTATCTAGGTTGGTCATAACTTTTCTTCCAAGGAGTAAGCGTTTTTTTAATTTCATGGCTGCAGTCACGATCTGCAGTGATTTTGGAGCCCCCCAAAATAGTCTGACACTGTTTCCACTGTTTCCCCATCTATTTCCCATGAAGTGATGAGACCGGATACCATGATCTTTGTTTTCTGAATGTTGGGCTTTAAGCCAACTTTTTCACTCTCCTCTTTCACTGTCATCAAGAGGCTTCTTAGTTCCTCTTCACTTTCTCCCATAAGGGTGGTGTCATCTGCATATCTGAGGTTATTGATATTTCTCCCGGCAATCTTGATTCCAGCTTGTGTTTCTTCCAGCCCAGCATTTCTCATGATGTACTCTGCATAGAAGTTAAATAAGCAGGGTGATAGTATACAACCTTGACATACTCTTTTTCCTACTGGGAACCAGTCTGTTGTTCCGTGTCCAGTTCTAACTGTTGCTTCCTGACCTGCATACAGGTTTCTCAAGAGGCAGATCAGGTGGTCTGGTATTCCCATCTCTCTCAGAATTTTCTACTGTTTATTGTGATCCACACAGTTTTGCGCATTACTTATTATCTCCATTGTGTCTGAGGGCCTCAGTCTTCAGGAAAAGTAGAAAGAGCCAACCAATTCTTAAAATCAACAATAAAAAGATAACCCAGGAGACCTTCCTGGGATGGAAGGAGGCTTTATCAATAGCACTCCTCCACATCCATATTACTTCCCTGGTGACTCAGATGGTAAAATTGTCTGCCTCCAATCGGGGTGACCCTGGTTCAATCCCTGGGTCAAGAAGATCCCCTGGAGGAGAAAATGGCTACCCAATCCAGTACTCTTGCCTGGAAAGTCTTCTGGACAGAGAAGCTTGGTAGGCTACAGTTCATTGGGTAACAAAGAGTCAGACACGACTGAATGACTTCATTTTCACTTTCTTTCTCCTTTGCACCCATATTACCCCTAAGGAACATGGTGGTCTTAGTCCTTATGAGATGCTATTTGGGAGACCTTTTGTTTATGTGAATGACCTCATCCTAGATCCAGAGGTTCAGACCCTCCAGTCTTATACAATGGCTATTGGTCATTTCCAACAGGTTATACGCTTGTGGGGTATGAACAAGGACCCATAATATTCTAAGAAGTCACCTCTATATGCTCCAAGGACTCAAGTCTTAATTAAAGTCTGGAAAAATGGGTCCCTAAAGGCTCAACTCCAGCCCACTTGGAAGGACCCCTACCCTGTAATACTTTCTACTCCCACAGCAGTCAAAGTACCAGGACATGATTCCTGGATTCACTACTCACAAGTCAAGCCATGGAAGAAAACAGAAGAAAACACTCAATACATCTGTGAGCCCCTGGAAGATCTCAGATACCTATCCAGAACTACAAATGAGTTCCATTGTAATGAACACCCCCCAAATCTAGTTTCTGAGCATAAGATTTCTCAGGACAGCTGGAAAGAGCCAAAACAGGTTGACAGGGGTTGTACTCCAAAACAGACAGGGGATAGATCTTCTGATCCCTGAACAAGGAGGGACTAGAGCCATCCTGGCAATGGGAATTTGGAGTTGGCTAATGCCTCTACTAGTCCTTATTGTGTCATATTTATGCTGCTTATGATTGCTTCATGTATTATCAATTTTCAGAGGATGAGATGGCTGGATGGCATTACTGACTCGATGGACATGAGTTTGAGTGAACTCTGGGAGTTGGTGATGGACAGGGAGGCCTGGTGTGCTGCAATTCATGGGGTCACAAAGAGTCGGACATGACTGAGTGACTGAAATGAACTGAATTCGTTTTGTCTCTGCTCAGGTCAACAAGCTACAACATGCAGTGCTAGTTCAACAAGGATGTATAAAACTAAAGCTGACCATGGAAGATATCACTCAGATATCCTTAGATGGACACTGCTGTAAGGACTCTGAGGCCTGAGACTAGCAAGAGGGGTAGGCCCAATGCCCCTTGCCATCCCAGTTCAGCAGAAAGTAGCCAGAAGGACTTCGACATCCCTATTTTCAAAGAATCGGGCTTCCCATCACTTAAGGGGGGACTATTTGATAGTTAGAATACGAAAAAGAAATCTAGAATGGTGCCTAAAATGTTGGGAGCTGTGTTAGGCATTACTGAGAAAATGAAGGCATGGCCCCAACCCCATCTCCTTGCCCCACAGGCACAGTCCCGGGATGAAGTTAGGTCTTGTGATTCTGACTTGTTCTTTCCTTTCTTCAGTTGAGTTGGCTGGAAAGAATGTTAAGGTGCTTATTATTCTTGAAAGAAGAACAGCAGAGAAAGAGATAGTTCTTAAACAATTGGCTTCTGAGAATGCCAATTCTACCTGTCAAACATTGCTTATACCTATTAAAAGTAAAGGAAGTCTTTGGACTTACATACAGACCTTCCAGGAAGTAGGACTTCCTTTATGCAGGGGGTTGCCTTAGCTGCAGCCTTGAGGGGAGAAACTACTGCCCAAGTTATTCAGGAAATGAGAAAAAAGATTAACCCTGGTGGAACGATTCTACAAATACAATGTGTTTCTCTTGTGACCAAATGGGGCATTTTTTGCCGGCAATGTCCTGGGCAAGCAGGGACAACAAGCTGTGCCAATACAGACTAAAACTAACCCTCCAAAGACACCTTGCCCCTACTGCTGGAAGGGGTATCACTGGGCAAAAGACTGTATCTAAATTCCATAAGGATGGGACTACACTCACTCCCTGAGTACAAGGAAGTAGTTTTTCCCAGTTTCAGAGAAAGGGGCAGCAGGGGCAGCCCTGGCCCCAGATAACAATAGGGGCAGTCGCATTGAATCCCTTTATTCCCTTTGTTCTGTCTCAGAACTCCTTAGAGCAACCCCAGGTAGCACAGCCTGGACCTCAGTTCTGCCACCACAGCAATATTAACCCCTGATGTACAGGTTACTCTGGTTCCAACGGGAATGGCTGTCCCCCTACCTGAGGGCATTGTAGGACTTGTGCTGTGGTGTCGCTCGTTTTCCCTTCAAGGAATTTCCGTAGTGCCTGGTGTAGTAGATTCTGAATATACTGGGGAAATTAAAGTTTTGATCTTGCCACCTGCCGAAGCTGTGCAAATTAGTAAAGGGCAAAGAATAACACAGCTTTTTCTTTTACCTTATTGTCAGACAAGAAGAACCTTGACTTCTCAATCTAGGGGCCCCACAGGATTTAGATTTAATGATCTAGCCTTTTGGGTGAAGGAAATTACAGCTTCAAGGCCTTTGAAATATCTTTTAATTCAAGGAAATAGAATGTCAGGGCTGTTGAATACTGGAGCAGATGTCTCTTGCATTGCTGGAAAAGATTGGCCCTCATCCTGGCAGACACATCTGACCAATGCTGGCTTGGTAGGAATAGGGTCAGTGCCCTCGGTTGCTAAGAGCTCACAAATTTTGACATGGTCAGATGAGAAGAGGGCACAAGGCACCTTTTGTCCATATGTGATTCCTCCACTACCTTTTTCTTTATGGGGGATAGATATATTACCTCAGATGGGAATGCTTTTATACAGCCCAGATTAAAAGGTTACTAACCAAATGCTGCAAATGAGGTATAATCCTGACGAGGGGCTTGGTAAAAATCAGTAGGGAATTGTTTCTCCATTAGAAATGGTTCCTAAAAAGAATAGAGAAGGTTTAGGATATTCAAATTTATCCTAGAGGCTGTTGCTCTTGCTGCCAACCCTATTACTTGGAAAGCTGATGATCCGGTATGGATGGAGGAATGGACCTTAAAGCCTGAAAAGCTGCAGGCAGCTGAGGATTTAGTTATGGAATAGAACCTTCTAATAGCCCCTGAATACTCCTATTTTTGTCATTAAGAAGAAATCAGGAAAATGGAGATTGTTACAAGATTTGAGAGCAATAAACACAACTATGGAAGACATGGGGGCCCTTCCCTTCAGTCGGGTCTCCCTTCCCCAGTAGCTGTGCCCTTTCAATATAATGTGATAATTATAGATCTACAGGATTGTTTCGTTACCATCCCCCTGGCTGTTCAGGATTGTAAAAGGTTTGCTTTCAGTCTCCCTCCAGCTAATTTTAAACAGCCCTATAGGTTTCAATGGGAAGTTTTGCCTCACGGAATGAAAAATAGCCCCACCTTGTGTCAGAAATTTGTGGATCAAGCTGTGTAGAATGTTAGAGGAAAGTATACATTATATGGATGATATTTTGGCTGCCCATAAGGACAGAGCCTTGTTGCAACAAATCTTATCTGAACTGATTGAGGCCTTGGAAGACTGGGGTTTAAAGATAGCTCCAGATAAGACACAAGTAAATCCTCCTTTTTCTTATTTAGGGAGGGTGTTAAATACCTATATTGTGAGTCATGCCCTTTTGCAGCTGTGGAGAGATTGAGATCGTTTACTAACTTTAAATGATTTCCAGAAATTATTAGGGGATATTAATTGGATATGCCCACATTTAAGACTGACTCCTGCAGATTTAAAGCCTCTGTTTGATTATTTAAAGGATGATCCTGATCCTAGTTCTAAGAGAAAATTGACTAGTTAGGTGGAGTCGACTCTTGTTAAAGTGGATATGGCTTCAAATGATCAGTTAATTAGGATTAATATTACCAGAGGATGGCATTTAATTATTCTCACCATGGAACATACACCTACAGGATGCTTGTGGCAAGAAAGCCCATTGGAATGTCTCCATCTACCAGTGACCCCAAGAAAAAATAGTTTTGTCTTATCCCAGCTTGGTAGCACAATTAATTATAAAAAGGTAGAAAAGGAAATGTGGAACTTTTTGGAAAGGAAGGAGCAAATATAGTGATTCCATTTAATAATGATCAACTGCAATTTATTTTACAAAATA
>SJYF01001784.1:252694-264895 GCA_006410515.1 Procapra przewalskii
GTGATGGACAGGGAGTCCTGGCATTCTGCGATTCATGGGGTCACAAAGAGTCTGACACGACTGAGTGACTGAACTGAACTGAGTTTATATAAGAAATATAGAGGGTTTTATGTTATAATTATATTTATGTAAATAGCTAACTGTCTCACTAAAACAAGTGTGAGGTGCTTTTGTAATATTCTTGATATTTCAGTTTCTTTCAACCATTATGGTGTGGAAAAGGAATATAAAATGGTAATTCTCCTTAAGGAAATGTGATGACTAACTCCAAGCAAAAATGATCTTTACAAGAAAAAATTGGTTTCTATGTTCAACACAAATATTCTTTCAAAATGTAATAAAATCATACTCAGTGATATAAAACTTAATGATTACTATAGACTGCCAGGTATCATAAATGACTCTTTCACACACACACAAAAGGAAAAAACAGTTATGTTTAAAACACTTTCTCTCAAACAATGGCTATGCCTCCCTTGGGGATTTGCCTGATATATAGAGTAGGTGCCCTGTAAATATTATTGGATGCTTTTGGACTATAAAGGTGAGTTTGTTACTTTGACTATTTGAAATATTGTATTACACTCTATTTCTCTGTGCTATGGTTCCATTTACTTAAGCATGTATATCAATATTATGTTAAGAGTGGAGGAAGGGGAAATGAAACAATTGAAAATGGGTAGTTTTTCTTTAAATAACTGAGAAAAATATCCAAGTGTTACCAGAGAGTAAGTTCTTGTCTTGTAACAGAAAATAATCAGAAATAAGACACAGAGGTCAGTAAAGTAAGTTCAGTTCAGTTCAGTCGCTTAGTCATGTCCGACTCTTTGCAACCCAATGGACTGCAACATGCCAGGCTTCCCTGCCCATCACCAACTCCTGTAGCCTACTCAAACTCATGTCTATCACATCGGTGATGCCATCCAACCTTCTCATCCTCTGTTGTCCCCTTCTCCTCCACCCTTCAATCTTTCCCAGCATCGTGGTCTTTTCCAGTGAGTCAGTTCTTCACATCAGGTGACCAAAATATTGGAGTTTCAGCTTCAGCATCAGTCCTTCCAATGAATATTCAGGACTGATTTCCTTTAGGATTGACGGATTGAATCTCCTTGAAGTCCATGGGACTCTCAAGAGTCTTTTCCAACATCACAGTTCAAAAGCACCAATTCTTGATCAATAAAGTAAAGTGACGATTTTTTAAACAATATTACACTGTGGAGGGGAGAGTGGGCAGACTCAGATGAGTGGCCACCCCAAGTTTCTTCTGCAAGCTGGCTATATAAGCAAGAAAATTAGACAGAATGTTCATTGAGGAGGGAAGGTTTGGAGGTAGAATTTCCTGATTTTTTATCCCAGCTCCACCTTTGCAAGGGGAGGTGGGATTTTTGTCTTTCTATAGTCTTGATCAGAAGTGTCAATTCATCAGTACATGATAGGTACTGATGGAAGGCTAATTTTACCATGATGAGGACATAAAGAACAAAAGGTTAGATTCAGACACCAGAGATTCCTGTCTTTTTCCACATTTCTTTGCTTCTAGCACTCTAACCCAGGTGGCACAGTGGTAAAGAATCTGCTTGTCAGTGCAGGAAACAGAAGAGACATGGGTTTGATCCCTGGATCTTCAAGATCCCCTGGAATAGGAAATGGCCACCGACCCCAATATTCTTGATTGGAAAATTCCATGGATAAAGGAGCTTGGTGGCCTACAGTCCATGGTCACAAAGAGTCGGACACAGCTGAGCACACATGCATTCATTCACTCAGGGCTCTTATCATCTCAAGCTATGGTTTCCTGTCAGGCCAGAGGTTCCTGCTTTTCTTTATATGCCTAGGGATTCCTGTTGTTCTCAAGTTGTATGATTTCCTGCCATCTGGCCTATGTCCCCTTTTCTCTGATTATATCTAGCTATTTGCCTGATCTAATGAAATAACTTTCACTTATAATAGTTAAAAAAAAAAAATCCAAAATCCTTATCAAGGGAGTGACCAAACAGCCTACACAGAGGATTGTCTGGACAAAAGTTAATTAGGGGGAAAGTAAAGACAGTGACAGAAGTAAGTGCAGTGTTTCAATATCTTCAGCAATGAACAGCATCTGGTAGGTCTAGGCATTGGAATCCAAGAAAGGCATTCTGACCCTTTAGTTGCAGGGCTTTTAAACTGCACAGGGGAGGTAAGCATTCACACCTCTATTGGTGTTATTTACAGAAGTTAATGGATATGTCTTTAGCTTCCAGCTATGCATTCCTTCATAATTCCTTCCAGCTATGCATTCCTTCCTGTGACACCAGTCCCTCCTCCCCTATTGTAACTTAAATATTTGGATTGAAACTTTACCAGTTTATCACTGCAATATACTATCAGTTTTAACTACCTAAGCATCAGGCTTTAGGAGGTTCCCCTGGAGCTCTACAGGAGATCCTGTGTGTGTGCACATGCATGTCTGTGCTTTTAGTCTCTCACTCATGTCCGAATCTTTGTGACCTCATGAGCTGCAGCCTGATAGGCTTCTCTGTCCATGGGATTCTCCAGGCAAGAATGCTGGAGTAGGTTACCATCTCTTCTACAGGAGATATTCCTGACCCAGGGATCAAATCTAGATCTCCTGCATTTCAGGCAGATTCTTTATTGTAGGGAAGTAAAGTTTACTTCTCAGTCAAATCCTTTCAGCCCAAAGATGACATTTCCACAATATTATCAACAGCCTATGTCATTTGAAACTGGGAGAGTTATAAATTTAGGCAGTGACAGTGCCATGAGATATACTAGAGGACAAAAGTAAATAAAACACAAGGAGGACAAAGTTATCTTGAAGTCACTAAACTCTGGGGAGAAGGAGCATAGATTTTACCAAAAGAATAGGTCCAAATTTGCAGACTGGAGCTTTAGAGCTTACGATAAATAGGCTATTAGTCTTGAGCAGTGATTTATGGGAATATATCAAGTGATAGACCTGTGATTGAAGAAGAAAAGGGAAAAAAAATGGAACAGAAAAAAAATGTTGATAGTTCCTGACTAAAAAGTTAAAAAACTTGAAAAACTTATATACATGTATTAATACATACATAATTATATATAATGCAAACAATTACATGTATATCAACATATATTATAATAATTGAATAGATAATATGATTATATATTTATTTGTTTATATAAAGTTATTTAATTCTATATAAGTATGTACAATATGCATAAACTACAAAATTATATACAGAAATAATAAAATGACAACTCAGTTTAATTCAGTTGTTCGGTTGTGTCTGACTTTTCACAACCCCATGGACTGCAGAATGCTAAGCCTCCCTGTCCATCACCAACTCCTGGAGTTTGCTAAAACTCATGTCCATTGAGTTTGTGATGTCATCCAACTGCTGCATCCTCTGTTGTCCCCTTCTCCTCCTGACTTCAATCTTTCCCAGCATCAGGGTTTTTTCAAATGAGTCAGTTCTTCACATCAGGTAGCCAAAGTATTGCAAGTTCAGCTTCAGCACCAGTCCTTCCAATAAATATCCAAGGTTAATTTCCTTTAGGATGGATTGATTGGATCTCCTTGCTGTCCAAGGGACTCTCAAGAGTCTTCTCCAACACCACAGTTGAAAAGCATCAATTCTCAGGTGCTCGGCTTTCTTTATACTTCAACTCTCATAACTATACATGATTACTGGGAAAAAACATAGCTTTGACTAGAAGGACCTTTATTAGCAAAGAAATGTATGCTTTTTAGAATGCTGTCTAGGTTATTCATAACTTTTCTTCCAAGGAGCAAGAATCTCTTAATTTCATGGCTACAGTCATCATCTGCAGTGATTTTGGAGCTCAAAAAAATAAAGTCTGTCACTGTTCCCATTGTATCCCCATCTATTTGTCATGAAGTGATGGGACCAGATGCCATGGTCTTTGCTTTCTGAATGTTGAGATTTAAGCCAACCTTTTCACTCTCCTCTTTCACTTTCATTAAGAGACTCTTTAGTTTTTCTTTGCTTTCAGCCATAAGGGTGTTATCATCTATATATCTGTGGTTATTGATATTCTTCCCAGCAATCTTGGATCCAGCTTGTGCTTCATCCAACCTAGCATTTCTCATTATGTACTCTGAATATAAGTTAAATAAGCAGGGCAATAATACACAGCCTTTACATACTCATTTTCCAATTAGGAACCAGTCTGCTGTTCCATGTCCAGTTCTGACTGTTGCTTCTTGACCTGCATACAGATTTCTCAAGAGGCATGTCAGGCAACCTGGTATTCTCATATCTTTAAGAATGACAATTAAAGTCCATAAAAAGGAGTGACTAGAATTGTAGTGGAATTCTGTCAGAAATTTCAAGAACAAAGAGCAAGAAACAATTACTTTGATGGAACAAAAAACTTTATCTCTCCCTTGCATAATATGCAAAGGTTACTTCAAAATGGACTAAAATCTGGAATATAAAGCCTTATATTTAAAAATTCTAGAAGAAAACACATAAAGTGTTTTTCTGGGGTTGATTAAGGTATATGATATGGGTTAAGTTCAGTCACTCAGTCGTGTCCTACTCTTTGCGACCCCATGAATCGCAGTACGCCAGGCTTCCCTGTCCATCACCAACTCCCAGAGTTTACTGACGTCTATCGAGTCAGTGATGCCATCCAGCCATCTCATCCTCTGTCGTCCCCTTCTCCTCCTGTCTCCAATCCCTCCCAGCATCACAGTCTTTTCCAATGAGTCAACTCTTCACATGAGGTGACCAAAGTATTGGAACTTCAGCTTCAACATGGGTCCTTCCAATGAAGGACTGATCTCCTTTAGGATTGACTGGTTGGATCTCCGTGCAGTCCAAGGGACTCTCAAGAGCACAGTTCAAAAGTGTCAATTCTTTGGCACTCAGCTTTCTTCACAGTTCAACTCACACATCCATACATGACCACGGGAAAAACCACAGTATATGATATAGTGATATATATATGTCAGATGTATCTAAATTAGACTTGAGACATGTATTTCATTGGATGTGAATTTTGTTTAAACAATGTATAATGAGGCAGGTAAAAGATAAGGGACATGGTATCACTGACAATCAACTGGGAGGCTGGTATCAAAGTCAGATTACCATGTACTTCCTGGCAAGAGATGCAGTTTAGACTTCCCAACTGGCTGAGGATGTTTTAGTGTGAAAGAGTTAAAAAAGAGAGAGAGAGAGAGAGATGAATCTTGGTTTCTGCAATGTAGTTGTGTAACTTCTAATATCTTTCTCACCTCTTGTTTCCTGACTTCTGAAAGACAGCTATTGGGTTTCTCAGGTGGCACTAGTGGTAAAGAACTGGCATTCAGTGCAGGAGACGTAAGAGACATGGGTTCAATCCTGCATCAGGAAGGTCCCCTGCGGGGGTATGGTAACACATTTCAGCATTCTTTTTTTTTTTAAATTTATTTTTTATTGAAAGATAATTGCTTTACAGAATTCCGTTTGCTTGTTTGTTTTTTTCTATCACACCTCAACATGAATCAGCCATTCAGTTCAGTTCAGCTGCTAAGTCGTGTTGAGTCTTTGAGACCCCATGAATCACAGCATGCCAAGCCTCCCTGTCCATCACCAACTCCCAGAGTTCACTCAAACTCATGTGCATAGAGTCAGTGATGCCATCCAGCCATCTCATCCTCTGTCATCCCCTTCTCCTCCTGCCCCCAATCCCTCTCAGCATTGGGGCCTTTTCCAACGAGTCAACTATTCACATGAGGTGGCCAAAGTATTGGAGTTTCAGACTCATCATCAGTCCTTCCAATGAATACCCAGGACTGATCTCCTTTAGGATGGACTGGTTGGATCTCCTTGCAGTCCAAGGGACTCTCAAGAGTCTTCTTCAATACCACAGTTCAAAAGCATCAATTCTTTGGCACTCAGCTTTCTTTGCAGTCCAACTCTCACATCCATCCATTACCACTGGAAAGACCATAGCCTTGACTAGACAGACATTTGATGGCAAAGTAATGTCTCTGCTTTTTTAATATGCTATCTAGGTTGGCCATAACTTTCCTTCCAAGGAATAAGCGTCTTTTAATTACATGGATGCAATCACCATCTGCAGTGACTTTGGAGCCCAAAAAAATAAAGTCTGACACTTTTTCCACTGTTTCACCATTTATTTTCCATGAAGTGATGGGACTAGATACCATGATCTTAGTTTTCTGAAAGTTGAGCTTTAAGCCAGCTTTTTCACTCTCAAATGAGACGATAGCTGTTGCAAGAGGGCATCAGAGGGAAGACATACTGAAACCATAATCAAAGAAAACTAGCCATTCTGATAACACAGACCACAGCCTTGTATAATTCAATGAAACTAAGCCAAGACTGTGGGGCAACCCAAGATGGGCGGGTCATGGTGGAGAGGTTTGATAGAATGTGGTCCATTGGAGAAAGGAATGACAAACCACTTCAGTATTTTTGCCTTGACTATCCCATGAACAGTATGAAAAGGCAAAATGATAGGATACTGAAAGAGGAAATCCCCAGGTCGGTAGGTGCCCAGTATGCTACTGGAGGTCAGTGGAGAAATAACTCCAGAAAGAATGAAGGGATGGAGCCAAAGCAAAAACAATACCCAGTTGTGGATGTGACTAGTGATAGAAGCAAGGCCTGATGCTGTAAAGAGCAATACCGCATAGGAACCTGGAATGTCAGGTCCATGAATCAAGGCAAATTGGAAGTGGTCAAATAGGAGATGGCAGGTGTGAACTTTGACATTCTAGGAATCAGCGAACTAAAATGGACTGGAATGGGTGAATTTAACTCAGATGACCATTATATTTACTACTGTGGGCAGGAATCCCTTAGATGAAATGGAGTAGCCATCATGGTCAACAAAAGAGTCTGAAATGTAGTACTTGGATGCAGTCTCAAAACTGACAGAATGATCTCTGTTCATTTCCAAGGCAAATCATTCAATATCATGGTGATTCAAGCCTATGCTCCAACCAGTAACACTGAAGAAGCTGATGTTGAACGGTTCTATTAGACCTACAAGACCTCTATAACTAACACTCCAAAAAGATGTTCTTTTCATTACAGGGGACTGGAATGCAAAAGTAGGAAGTCAAGAAACATTTGGAGTAACAGGCAAACTTGAGCTTGGAATACGGAATGAAGCATGGCAAAGACTAATAGAGTTTTAACAAGAGAATACACTGGTCATAGGAAACATCCTCTTCCAACAACACAAGAGAAGACTCTACACATGGACATCACCAGATGGTCAAAACCGAAATCAGATTGATTATATTCTTTGCAGCCAAAGATGAATAAGCTCTATACAGGCAGTAAAAATAAGACCAGAAGCTGACCAGGAAGCTCAGATCATGAGCTTCTTATTGCCAAATTCATACTTAAATTGAAGAAAGTAGGGAAAACCTCTAGACCATTCATGTATGACCTAAATCAAATCCCTTATGATTATACAGTGGAAGTGAGAAATAGATTTAAGGGACTAGGTCTGATAAAATACCCAATGAACTATGGATGGATGTTTGTAACATTGTACAGGAGACAGGGATCAAGATCATCCCCATGGAAAAGAAATGCAAAAAAGGGAAATGGCTGTCTGGGGAGGTCTTACAAATAGCTGTGAGAATAAGAGAAGTGAAAAGTCAAGGAGAAAAGGAAAGATAAAAGCATCCGAATGCAGAGTTCTAAAGAATAGCAAGGAGAGTTAAGCCTTCCTCGCGATCAATGCAAGAAAATGAGGAAAACAACAAAATGAGAAAGACTACAGATCTCTTCAAGAAAGTTAGAGATACTAAGAAAACATTTCATGCAAAGATGAGCTTGATAAAGGACAGAAATGGTATGGACCTAACAGAAGCAGAAGATATTAAAAAGAGGTGGCAAGAATACACAGATGAACTGTATATAAATACCAAATATACTCACAGATAAAGGAAATGACCACTGTGTGGATCCATGGATCCAGTAAACCTATTGTGACTGAACATTAGCCAAGATTCTGGAGAGTTCACAGTGGACTGAATCAGAGTCAGGACTCTGGTTATCTGCTTCTAAGTCTGCATCTTTGCAGCACAAATCCCTGATTGTTGGAGGAAAGGATTCTTATTGCCCTCTCTAGCTCCCATAATCAGAGTGCATGCTGCTCCAGGAATGTATACAAGGCTTCCTGCTAGGGAGCTGGGTATCTGAAGATGGGTAGTTACCATGGAGAGGCTTCCCAGGTGGCTCAATGGTAAAGAATTCACCTAGCAATGCAGGAGATGTGGGTTCAATCCCTGAGTTAGGAAGATCCCCTGGAGCAGGAAATGGAAACCCACTCCAGTATTCTTCCTGAGATATCCCATAGACAGAGGAGCCTGGCAGGCTACAATCCACGGGGTCACAAAAGATTCAGGCATGACTTAGCAACTTCACAACAACAAGCTGTCAAAGAGCTAAGGGCTGAATTGAATGAAATCAATTATGATTCACTGTATGATACTTCCCCTGAATGTCACACACTTTTGTTAAACCTCAGAGTTCTGAAATAGTTATATCAGACAGATTCTGCCAGAACAATTATGATGTAGACAGAGATGGTATTTCCTGTACTTCCTACTCCACCATCATCACAGAATCCTCTTGCTTGCTCTACTCTCTTGTCTCAAAGAACCATGCCCTATTAACTAGCTCCACAACTCACTGTGGATCAAGCACTCTTGATTATGATCTCCTGAATTCTGGTAATTATGATCTCCTGAATTCTGATGGTTAAATGCTGTCACTTGCATCCTATTAATATGGAGCCTCTCCAAGCCCACTAGTATTTATGGGCTTACTTATCATGAGCCATGTCCTGCAGAAAGAAACCATCAATCCTCCCAAAATGCTATTGCCCAGCTCAACAGCACAGTTCTGGCAGGTTTTGTCAGTGGTGTTTTCTCTTGGCCCTCCACAGGCACATAAATTTTGGTAAAGTTCACTGCCAAGTCAGATTAGCATTTATTGCTACAGAGAGGGCAGATACAGTCTAAAAGAAAGCAGTTAAATACTGAGATTATTTTTCAAACTACTAACAGGAATTGTAGATTAAAATCAAAGCAACTTTTCTTTTAGAACACAATAGTATGAAAGAGAAAAAGGGATCTGGCAATCAAAAACTTGTCCTTGCAAATCCAAATCAAAGCTTGAGGGCATTGCAGCACAAACCTCATGTCATATAACATAGACTAAAATGTATAATGACATACAGAGTTTTTCCCACTTTACAGTTGCAGAGCAGGAACCTATCCTGAGAGTTAATATGTCTGAGAAAGGAGAACAGAGATAAACCCCTCTGTCTGGCTTCTGTTTTAGAAAACCGACCAAGAGAAAACTTTAGGTAATTCTGAAACTATGAGGGTAGTGAAATTTATTCCCTTTACTAATTTGAGTTTCTGGCAGGAAGTAATTTCAGATAACCCATTCAAAATGGGGTCATCACGCTATTATTATAGGTAGGTAGAGAGAGAATAATATAGCCAACTTCATTGAACGCCTCAAATATTCATTCATCCCAGGGCATAAAAGACTGCTGAGAACTGAGAGCTACTAAGCTGTAGGGGCAAAAGGCAAGGAGACACTAGATCTGATAATGTAAAAATAGATGGACAAAGTGGGAACTGATCAATGGTAAGTCTGAGACTTAGATCAGCAGTGATAATATGAGTTGAGTTTGGAGAATCAGTCAGCAGGGATGGCACTCTCAGCTCCCCCAGATTTATCACCATGAATTGACTGTGCTAAAAAAAGAGATATGATAATCACTAGCACATTATGTCCGTGTGGTAAACATCCTGCTAGCTGTATGTATGCATGTCTGTGCATATATGCACAGTATATGTGAATACTGAGAAAACATAAGGAGAAAACTGAATGAAAGAAATTTGAATGTAACTAAGCCGCTGTTGCTGTTGCTGCTAAGTAGCTTCAGTTGTGTCTGACTCTGTGCAACCCCAAAGACTGTAGCCCACCAGGCTCCCCCGTCCCTGGGATTCTCCAGGCAAGAATATTGGAGTGGATTGCCATTTCCTTCTCCAAAGCCTGAAAGTGAAAAGTGAAAGTGCAGTTGCTCAGTCATGTCTGACGTTTAGCGACCCCATGGACTTCAGCCTACCAGGCTCCTCCATCCATAGGATTTTCTAGGCAGGAGTATTGGACTGGGGTGCCATTACCTTCTCTGAACTAGGCCTTTCAGTTCAGTTCAGTTCAGTTGCTCAATCATGTCTGACTCTTTGCCAGGACTCTCTCACGCCAGGCCTCCCTGTCCAGCACCAACTCCCAGAGTTCATTCAGACTCACGTCCATCGAGTCAGTAATGCCATCGGCAAGAATACATAGAAGAACTGTACAAAAAAGATCTTCATGACCCGGATAATCATGATGGTGTGATCACTCATCTAGAGCCAGACATCCTGGAATGTGAAGTCAAGTGGGCCTTAGACAGCATCACTACCAATAAAGCTAGTGGAGGTGATGGAATTCCAGTTGAACTATTTCAAATCCCGAAAGATGATGCTCTGAAAGTGCTACACTCAATATGCCAGCAAATTTGGAAAATGCAGCAATGGCCACAGGACTGGAAAAGGTCAGTTTTCATTCCAATCCCAAAGAAAGGCAATTCCAAAGAATGCTCAAACTACCACACAATGGCATTCATCTCACATGCTAGTAAAGTACGCTCAAAATTCTCCAAGCCAGGCTTCAGCAATATGTGAACCATGAACTCCCTGATGTTCAAGCTGGTTTTAGAAAAGGTAAAGGAACCAGAGATCAAATTGCCAATATCCACTGGATCCTGGAAAAAGCAAGAAAGTTCCAGAAAAACATCTATTTCTGCTTTATTGACTATGCCAAAACCTTTGACTGTGTGGATCACAATAAACTGTGGGAAAATCTAGGAGAGATGGGAATATCAGACCACCTGACCTGCTTCTTGAGAAATCTGTATGTAGATCAGGAAGCAATAGTTAGAACTGGACATGGAACTAAGCCTTTAGCCATTCCTAAATCTAAATCTTAAAGCTGAAATGATTGATTGCCTTGAATTAACAAGATCAAATTTCTGTAAGCATCAGAATTGGGGTTGTTAAACTGAGAAGAATTTTATAAAATTTCATACAGTATAGTACTATATGCACTATTATAGTCTATAAAATTTCAAATCTAGTTCACAATTTTAACAAATAAGTATTTATGTAGTAGAAACAGTCTATTGGTATTAAATTCTGCCTATGCTATTGACATAGGAAATTAGCTTTTCAAAGGAGCACTGATTAAAGTACTTCAAATGCTCACTTAATATAATTTTTATTAAAACACCTATAAGGTAGATTAGCATTATATAGCTCGTCAGTTGCTGGAGTTTAGTGGAAGAACAACACACCTAGTGATAACCAGACGAAAAGCAGTAAGGCATAAAGAAGAAGGGAGGGAGGTCAGGCAAGAAAGAGAGAGAATAAAAGAAGTGAAGGAAAGTGCAAAGAAGAAAAGTAATAAACCTTATTTTGAAGGTACCTCATAGCTGCTAAGGCAACCAGGACTTGAAGATCCTAGAGCCCTGAGAGAAGGAAGCACAACTTTTATCCTCAGGAACTGTGCTGAATTTTGGGTAAGGCTCAAATTAGAAAATTCAAGACAAAAGGTTACACTTTAAAGACAGAAAATCCCAGGGAACTTTGAGAACATTCTCAGTGATAGAATAAAAATTTGGATTTAATAGACATCAGGGAACAGTCTTGAGGGAACAAGACCCAGAGAGTAGAGAGGAACCCTTCCTCAACAGGTTTCTCCCCTCAAACTGTTAGCTGATTTCTTAAGATGCTCAGATTCAGAGGCTAAACAAAAAGTCAATGAAAAACAGAACAAAATTTTTGCAGTCTCACATTGCTAAGAGGATAAACACTGGAGTTCAGGAAGAGGCACTCTACTAAACATGCAAAGTTCCCACCTGAAACCAATGAAGACTTAAACTTAGCCATGTCAAAAAAAAAAAAATGAAGAGTCTGTAATTTTACTTCAGAAGTTTACTTGCTTCAATTTCACAGATACTAGCAAAACATATGAGACTACCGGGGCAAAGGCAAATAATTATTTTCATCACGGCAGGCAACACATCTGCACTGTTTCTTACTACCCTTCAAGTCCTTTGTTGGTGGTTTAGTCGCTAAGTTGTATATGACCCTTGCAAATATCAATA
>SJYF01001784.1:299846-315709 GCA_006410515.1 Procapra przewalskii
TATGAACCACTGAATTATTGTTATAGCCAAACACTCTGGGAAACAAACTCAATCAGAAGAACAGCGTGGATAGTGGAGTGCAGTTTATTACACTGATGGTTCTGAAGCAGAGTTTCCTCTTTAGCCAGGAATCCCAACCAACTTTTGTGAAAACCTTATATACTTTAAGTGTACTGCTCAAACCCACATCCCCAAATTCCTTAAACTTAGTCTGGAAAGTGTTAAAGGGAGATATATACAATCAGGTTACAGCCATGATTCATAACCAGAAGGATCAGCTGGTTACACATTGTAGCCTGCACAAATGGATGCCATAAGATTACAAAGGTGATTGACTAAATAGGGGATTATTACATTCTTTTAGGGGTTAGGAAATCTTGATATGGAATCTTGTGTTTATCAGTTCAGGAGGTCAGTTCAGCCATAGGTATGTTATCTCCATGGGGCACATAGTCCAAAGTTCAGTGAAAGTGCAAGCAAGTATATAGTCCAAAGTTCACTGGGAATGTAAGATGGAATTTCCTTCTTTTACAAGATGGAGTCAGATCGGCCTATTCCTTTCCTCCTTCATTCCACACTCTTGATGCTCTCAACTTCCAGTTTGAGCATCACTCATCGGGATGTACTAATTTTAGGTTTCTTGGCATATATTTGGGTAAATGAAGTCGGCCTCTGTGATACAGTGAACAACACATTGGAGAATACAGGGTCCACATAACAAAATAAACAGAACAACTATTACAATGGTTAATATAGTTTTCCACCATTCACCCTTTAACCACGATAGAAGTCCAGAAAGGAAGATTGTCATCAGACATAGTTTTTACTTGATCTTTCATGTTATCTAGAGTAGCTGATATATTGCCAGATAAATCAGGAATATATATACAACATTTAGCTTTGATTATAGCACAGGTTCCTCCTTGAGCGGCTGTAAGTACATCTAAAGCCATTCTATTTAGAATTACTGCTTTTTTTCATTTGTATTTATTCAGTATTTAGTGTTTGAATAGCACTTAAGCTGTCATTTAGGGCTCTTTGGGTGAAATTAGTTAGAGCTTCAAGTCTAATCATTATGTCTGTAGTGCTCAATTAGGAAATAAATATAACAACCAAATGATCATACCTATGGAAAATTGAATGTGACCATCTCGCCCATGGGATGGGTAAATTTAAAGGCTCTTGTATGGTTGACCTAATGTTTCCATGGGCAAAGTTCACACTAAAGTACAACTCCCTATCCATCCCGGGGGCAGCTAAGACCACATAACCAATAGGTGCCATTAGGAGCAATCCACCTGATTCTGGGGTTGAATCTCCAGTCTGGGGCCTTTGGGTGGATTTACTGGAATCAGAAGTAAATTTATAGGTCTCATGGCACTGTTCTGTTTGTGGAAAGCCTGTTAGTTTTAAATTATTTTTACTATCATTCGGTTATTATATCTAATAGTGTGTATATCTTGTTCCCATCAAATTTCAGCTATCATAACAAGTTGTCCCTTTTCTGGTGTAACCTATATGTATTCATCCCATATTTGGTAAAATTGGTCAAAATGTCAGTTAATTTCTGATTGTTTAGACTTATTGGCTGTCACATAATATTGATAAGCATCTTCTGATCTAAGTGTATAATTAAAATGTATCTAATGGCTGTTTGTCAGATTTTTTGGCATTTTTATCACACCAGTGGGTAGTGGACATCACAAGATGGTTGACACCAAAATCAGATTGATTATATTCTTTGCAACCAAAGATGGAGAAGCTCTATACAGTCAGCAAAAACAACGCTAGGAGCTGACTGTGGCTCAGATCATGAACTCCTTATTGTCAAATTCAGACTGAAATTGAAGAAAGTGGAGAAAAACACCAGATGATTCATCTATAACCTAAATCACATCCCTTATGACTATACAGGGGAATTGAAAAATAAATTTAAGGGACTAGAGCTGATAGACATAGTGCCTGATGAAATATGGACGGAAGTCTGTGACACTGTTCAGGAGACAGGAATCAAGACCATCCCCAAGAAAAAGAAATGCAAAAAAGCAAAATGGCTATCTAAGGAGGTCTTACAAATAGCTGTGAAAAGAAGTGAAGTGAAAAGAAAAGGAGAAAAGGAAAGATATACCTATTTGAATGCAGAGTTCCAAAGAATAGCAAGGAGAGATAAGAAAGCCTTCCTCAGTGATCAATGCAAAGAAAAAGAGGAAAACAATAGAATGGGAAAGACTAGAGATCTCCTCAAGAAAATTGGAAATACCAATGGAATATTTCATGCAAAGATGGGCTCAATAAAGGACAGAAGTGGTATTGACTTAACAGAAGCAGAAGATATTAAGAAGAGATGGCAAGAATACACAGAAGAACTCTACAAAACAGATATCATGACCCAGATAATCACGATGGTGTGATCACTCACCTAGAGCCAGATGTACTGAAATGTGAAGTCAAATGGGCCTTAGAAAGCATCACTATGAACAAAGCAAGTGGAGGTAATGAAATTCCAGTTGAGCTATTTCAAATCCTGAAAGATGATGCTGTGAAAGTGATGCACTCAATATGCCAGCAAATTTGGTAAACTCAGCAGTGGCCACAGGACTGGAAAAGGTCAGTTTTCACTCCAATCCCAAATCAAGGCAATGCCAAAGAATGTTCAAACTACCACACAATCACACTCATCTCATACACTAGTAAAGTAATGCTTGAAATTCTCCAAGCCAGGCTTCAGCAGTATGTGAACTGTGAACTTCCAGATGTTCAAGCTGTTTTAGAAAAGGCAGAGAAACCAGAGATCAAATTGCTAACATCTGCTGGATCATCAAAAAAGCAAGAGAGTACCAGAAAAACATCTATTTCTGCTTTTTTGACTATGCCAAAGCCTTTGACTATGTGGATCACAATAAACTGTGGGAAATTCTTAAAGTGATGGGACTACCAGACCACCTGACCTGCCTCTTGGGAAATCTGTTTGCAGGTCAGGAAGCAACAGTTAGAACTAGACATAGGACAAAAGACTGGTTCCAAATAGGAAAAGGAGTACGTCAAGGTTGTATATTGTCACCCTGCTTATTTAACTTATATGCAGAAACATCATGAGAAACACTGGGCTGGAGAAAGCACAGGCTGTAATCAAGATGGCTGGGAGAAATATCAATAACCTCAGATATGCAGATGACACCACCCTTATGGCAGAAAGTGAAGAAGAACTTAAGAGGCTCTTGATGAAAGTGAAAGAGGAGAATGAAAAAGTTGGCTTAAAGCCTCAACATTCAAAAAACTAAGATCATGGCATCCAGTCCCATCACTTCACGGCAAATAGATGGGGAGACAGTGGAAACAGTGGCTGACTAATTTTCTGGGCTCCAAAATCATTGCAGATGGTGATTGCAGTCATGAAATTAAAAGACTCTTACTACTTAAAAGGAAAGTTATGACCAACCTAGAGATTATATTGAAAAGCAGAGATATTACTTTGTCAACAAAGGTCCGTCTAGTCAAGGCTATGTTTTTTTCAGTGGTCATGTATGGATCTAAGTGTTGGACTAAAAAGAAAGCTGAGCACAGAAGAATTGATGCTTTTGAACTGTGGTGTTGGAGAAGACTCTAGAGCCCCTTGGACTGCAAGGAGATCCCACTAGTCCACCCTAAAAGAGATCAGTTTTGAGTGTTCATTGGAAGGACTGCTGATGTTGAAGCTGAAACTTCAATACGTTGGCCACCTGATGTGAAGAGCTGACTCGTTTGAAAAGACCCGGATATGGGGAAAGATTGAGGGCAGGAGGAGAAAGGGACAACAGAGGATGAGATGGCTGGATGGCATCACCAACTCAATGGGCATGAGTTTGGGTGGACTCTGGGAGTTGGTGATGAACAGGGAGGCCTGGCATGCTGTGATTCATAGGGTCGCAAAGAGTCAGACATGACTAAGCAACTGAGCTGAACTGAATGGAATGGATTGTGGCTGCTGTGATTACAGTTTCTGTACTCTATATTTGCTGTTTTGCTTGATGCAAGAAATCACATAAGGTAGGTATATCACCCCTTCTTAGAGGTGATACCCACCACAGGAGTCCATCCATGATAAACATGGGCATGTCTCCACATACCCAGTAGTTAGATGTTTTTATGGAAGTCAGCATAGGAGTGTACCATGAAATGAAAATGCTGTCTTGTGCTGAAACTATAGCTAGTCTCAAGAGAATACTGGCAAGTCCTTGAAGCAGCAGTTGATTGTAGATCTCCATCTCTACTTCTTCTTTAAGATGCTCTAGGTTTCACAGGGATCAGTGGGGTCCTTTTGTGTAATCCACTTGGCGTTTTCTGGGTCTGCATGGTATGCTCTCTTCACCCTTATGTGGTGGACCCAGGGAGTGACACCTGTAACATGGCAGTTAAAACTGCCATGGGGTGGTTAGAACAACAGTATGTGGACCCTTACAGTGGGTCCACTGGAAACATGAGTTTCCAGTCCTTGACCCACACCTGATCACTGGGTATAAATCCATGAATCTGTTCCCCAAGGGGGAATGGTACCCTTTTTTGTACAAACTTAGTTACATGTTTTATTACCTTACCCAGTTGTTCCATCTGCTGTGAAATCCCATCCCCCCTTACCTGTGGCAAATTTGCCCACACCTGTCTTACTACGGGAGGGGGCCTCCCATAGACAATTTCATAAGGAGAATAACCATGGGAACGTGGGGTTACCATTAATTTGAGTAAGGCTGCTGGAAGCAAGTCCATCCATGAACAGTCAATTTTTATGATGCATTTTGAAAGTGTCTCTTAAAGAGTTCAGTTGTCTTTCCACCATTCTGGAACTCTGAGGCCTATATGCAATTTGTCATTTTTACTTGATATTTAGAGCTTTACATACCTGTTGAATTAAGTCGGCTACAAAGGCAGGGCTGTTGTCTGATCCTATACTGGCTGGGAACCTGATTCTGGGGATTATTTCTCGAAGCAGACAGTGAGACAATGCATTTGCTTTTTCAGTTCATGTGGGGAAGGCCTCAATCCATCCTGAGAAGGTACACACCATGACCAGTAAATAAAAATAGTGTCGGCTGGGTTTCATCTAAGTAAAGTCCACGCCTAAATGTTCACAGGGTAGAGTGTCTTTTAACTGTATTATTGAAGGTTTTTGTTTGTGTCCAGGGGCAGCATTGACCTGTGAGCAGGCAGAACAGTTCAGAGATTCCATTCCATATAAGGAGGAAAGTCGTGGAATTAAATATTTTTGAAATAATTCTTCCATTCTGTTGTGTCCCAAGTAGGTTGCCTAGTGAACCTGAGACACCAGTGTGGGGGCTAATGTCTCAGGTACAAGTAACCTGCCATCTGGCAGTTTCCACCAACCTTTTTCATTTTTGGTGGCCCTTTCTGCTTCACAGCTGGTCTTGGGCCAGGGCATACTATGGGAGAGTCAAAGTTAACTCAGGCACTTTTGAAAGTACAAAGGTTCTGATAGATCCGCCACCAGCAGCGCGAAATTTCTCAGCCGCATATTTTGTGGCTTTATCTGCTAGCCAGTTTCCCCATGCTTGTGGGCTGTCTTCCTTTTAGTAACCCCTATAATTTATCACTGCTACCTTTTCAGGTTCCCATATAGCATCTACTAGAATTAAGATTTCTTCCTTGTTTTTAATGTCCTTTCTGTTGTCTGTCAGAAGACTTCTCTATATAAAGCCCCATGTACAAGTAAAGTAGCAAAAGCATACGGGAGTCTGTGTAAATGTTTGTCTTCTTACATTTTGACAGCTGGAGGGCCCGGATTAGAGTATATAGTTCACCTATTGAGCAGACCAGCGTGATGGCAGAGAGCTAGCCTCAACGATGCTTTCTTCCATGACTACTGCACATCACGACAGTTGCTGTCCTTGTTTCACCAGGATGGTGTCATTGGTGTACAGGACCCAATTCAGGTCCAGGATTGGCTGGTCTCTCAAGTCAGGTTTGCTGGCATAAACTTTTAGGATTTCCTTGCAATCATGTGAAGGCCCACCTTCTCCTATAGGAAGGAGAGTGGCTGGATTCAGGGCCTGACAAGGCTCAATAGTAACATGGGGGTTCTCACATAACAGTCCCTGATATTGAGTAGTACAGGATATTGACAACCATTTATGAGGGTCTCCTCACAGGAGAATATTGACCTCATGGGGGACTTTTATGATCAAATATTGACCCAAAGTCAGCTTGGTTGCCTCCCATATCAGTGAGGCAACTGCAGCAACTGCCCATAAGCTTCCTGGCCACCAGGTGGCAACACTGTCCAGCTGTTTCAAGAGATAAGCCACAGGTCTGTTCCATGTCCCCATAGTCTGGGTCAACACTCCCACAGCCACCTTGTCCTTTTCATGTTAAGAGTAAATGGCTTAGCAAGGTATGGCAGGCCCAAGGCGGGTGCTGACATAATTGCCAGCTTTAGTTCTTCAAAGGCCTGTTGATGTCTGTCAGTCCAATTTACTGATTCTCCTTCTGTTCTGGTTAGGAGTTTATACAATGGCTGGGCCATCTGGGAATAGCCCAGAATCCAAATCGTACAAAACTCAGTGGCTCCCAAGAACTCTCAGACCTGTCATCTGGTTCTTGGTTGTGGGGTTCTCAAAATGACCTTTTTTCTGGACTGGTCTAACAGCTTCATGCCTCCTCTCATAACAAACCACAAATATTTTACCTCCTCTTTGCAGATCTATGCCTTCTTTTTGAGACTCAGTAGCTGAATTCTATCAACAGATCTACCAAAGCCTTGGTCCCTTCCCAGCAGTCTTCCCCATTCTCAGCAGCCAACAGCAAGTCATCCATGTATATCAACCAGCATCTGAACTCTGGCTGGAATGAGTCCAGGTTGGAAGCCAAATCTTCCACAAAGATGGTTGGGGATTTCTTAAATCCTTGTGGGAGATGAGTCCAGGTGAGCTGTTGTTTGGTGCCCCCTGCTGGGTCTTCCCATTCAAAAGCAAAAATGGCTTGAAGCACCTGAGCAAAGTGTATACAGAAAAAGACATCCTTGAGATCTAAACAAATATAGATCTTAGCACTCGGTGGGAAGAGACTAAGTAAAGTATAGGGGTTAGAAAATGGTGGGATGTAGAGTCACAGTGGCCTGGTTGATCAGTCTGAGGTCCTGCACAGGTCTATAGTCCTATCCCCCTTTTTTCTTGACTGGTGTGTTCCAGGCTGACTGGCATACAATCAGGATCCTCGCCTGTTTCAGTCTGTTTATGTGTGGCAAAATGCCAACTTGAGCCTCTAGTGGCAGTGGCTGTTGACGTTTTCTGACTGGGGTGACACTGGGTTTGAGTTCTATTACCACTGGAGTTTGATGTATGACAAGCCTGGGGTAGAGGTGAGGAGGGGAGAGGGGAGGGAGTGTCTTTCACCCAAACCTCAGTGAATCATCGGATTAGTTCCCTCCCTCAGCTGTCTAGTCCATCCGGATTTCCTTCCAAAGGGTCACTTAATCTCCATTAATCTTGAGGGGTTACCGGAAGGGAGAGTAAATAGGTAGCTGAGCCCACCTGGAGAGTGGATCTTTCTTGAGGGGGAAAGGTCACTTGCACCCTCAATTTAGACAAGTCTCTCCCCAACAGAGGTACTGGGCATTCAGGAACATACAGGAATTCATGAGTCACTTGATGTCCCGCCATCTAGCATTTCTGGTATAAACAGAATAGTCTGATCATTTTTTCTCCGGTTACATCTTCTATGGCAGTGGCCTTTATTGAGGGGGTGTCACTGATTCAGTCACCACTGACATTTTTGACCCGGTGTCCACCATAAAGTCAATAACTTGGTTCCCTGCTTTTAGTTTCACCATGGGCTCTCAGAGAAATTGTGTCTTCCAGCCTTGGCACCCCTACTCAGTCTCTAGTCAAGCCAGCCATATAAAAGCCAGTGCCAACTTCTTTTCCCTGTTATTTTGGGGGCATTCATTTTTCTAATGGCCAAATTCCCAGCATTGGGTGCATTGGTTTGGTTGAAGGGTGGCCCTGGGCCTTCTTGTAAAGGGCTTGCCACGATATTGGCCCCAGCTCTCTCTCCTATGACTACTGTATAGACTGTTTCCATCATTATGAATTTTTAAGTTCATGGTACATTCTGGTAGTCATTCTACTCCCATGCTGCTGCTGCTGCTGCTAAGTCGCTCCAGTCATTTCTGACTCTGTGCAACCCAGGAGATGGCAGCCTACCAGGCTCCCCCACCCCTGGGATTCTCCAGGCAAGAACACTGGAGTGGATTGCCATTTCCTTCTCTGGTGCATGAAAGTCAAAAGTGAAAGTGAAGTTGCTCAGTCATGTCTGACTCTTAGTGACCCCATGGACTGGAGCCAATCAGGATCCTCCATCCATGGGGTTTTCTAGGCAAGAATACTACAGCGTATTGCTATTGCCTTCTCCATCCTATTCTCATAGAGGGTCATTTGACCTCACACATTATGCGGAGGCATTTAGGCATAATCTCCTCCAAATTCCTTCTTAAAAATTTTAATCATGCATTCTAATATATCTGCCTTAGATTCATTTTCTCCCATCCTGCTTATCTTCTCAGACCTTCTTATACTTTTTCTTTTTATTTTGTCTATAAAGTTCTAGGTACCCTATGTGCTTCTGATATTTCCATTCAATTAAACATTTAAAGTGTCATTCCACCTCCTTCTTAACCTGCCAGATCCCCGAGGAAAAAGGGGCACTGGCGCGTCTTCACCTGCCAGTTGGCACGGCCAAACTAGAACACCATGTGGTCCAAGACTGTTTCTTGACTCTTTAAGTCTGTTTTGCCTTAGTGGGTTTGATCAGGTACAGATGAAAACACAGATGGGTGAAATATCCCAGGTCCCAGGTCGTCTCTGGAAAAGCCAGTTTATACTCACTTATGTATCCCTCTCCTTCTAGCCTGACAATTCTAGGGGGATTAAAAATTCCAAAGCAGATGAGACCTCACCTAGGGGAGGGCAGAATATGAGCACACAAAAACCAAATTTCTTTCCCCAAAAGCCCTCTCATGACCACCTGACAAATTTAGCCCAAGACTGTGCAGACACTACCTCCACTAACTCCCTTGTGATATTTACAGTCTATGTGTCCCCTGTTTCACCCCAGGGGATTGATCAGGCCCTCTCTTCCACCCCGCAGGGTGGGGAACCTTCTTTACCTGAGTGCTCAATTCCCCTGCTGCCATCCACTGCCACTTAAGATGGAAGGTCCAGGCGTCAAGAAACTGAATCTTTCCAGAAGGGTGAGGTGCTTTCCACTCTCTAGAAGATCTGAGCCATGAGGCCTCAGAGTAGCACCAAATGGGAATTGTCTCCTCAAAGTGATGAGTTTCCCAGCCAATTCACCAAATGTTATAGCCAAACGCTCTAGGAAACAAACTCACTCAGAAGGACAGTGTGGACAGTGGAGTGCAGTTTATTATTACACTAGTAGGTCCGAGGCAGAGTTTCCTCTTTAGCCAGGGGCCCTGAGCGATTTTTATGAAAACCTTATATACCTTAAGTGAACTACTCAAGCCCACATCCCCAAATTCTTTAAACCTAGCCTGGAAAATGTTAAAGGGAGATACAATCAGGTTACAGCCATGATTCATAATCAGAAGGGTCATCTTGTTACACATTGTAGCCTACACCAACAGGTGCAATAAAGACTACAAAGGTGATTGACTACACAGGGGATTATTACATTCTTTTTGGGAACAGGAAATCTTGGTATGGAATCTTGTTTATCAATCTGGGAGGCCAGTTCAGCCACAAGTACGTTGTCTTCATGGCTACCAGGAACATAGTCCAAAGTTCAGTGAAAGTGCAAGCAGCCATATAGTCCAAAATTCACTGGTAATGTAAGACTGAGTTTCCTTCTTTTTCAAGATGGAGCCAGCTCGACCTGTTCCTTTCCTCCTTCATTATAGCAAGCAATTGAATAACTGAAGTTAATTATATAGAAATATGAGAAAATAAACTTCTAAAATTTATTTTACCTCCATATTTTAATGACTAAAACACATATTCATCATAGATATGGTTACTGTTTACATCATAGATACTGTTTCTAGGTCCTAATTTTTATCTTCAGAAGTTCAGCATTACTAATTTATCTAAATGTTATCTTGAGTTTTATAGGAAGCTTCAAACTTTTAAAATTATTTAATAGGGACTGGTGTTTTTAATTCTGTTTTGAGGCAACCTGAATATTCTCATGTAAAAATTCTTGGAAGTAGTCAGATTAGCAAGGAAACATTCCTTTGTAAATCACTGCATTTGGTGGTACTTATCCTATAGAATATTAGTCATTACACTGAGTGCTATTTTTACTAACATTAAATTTATACACATTATTTCACTAATGGCATTAGTGGTAAAGAATCTACCTGATAACACAGGAGATGCAAGCGATGCACATTTGATCTCTGTGTCAGGAAGATCCCCTGGAGAAGGAAATAGCAACCCACTCCAGTATTCTTTCCCAGAAAATTCCTTAGACAGAGAAGCCTGGTGGGATACAGTACACAGGGTTGTAAAGAGTCAGACATGACTGAGCACACACACACAATCCAATCCCTGGTGGCTCAGATGGTAAAGCGTCTGTCTACAGTGCGGGAGACCTGGGTTTGATTCCTGGGTCAGGAAGATCCCCTGGAGAAGAAAATGGCAATTCACTCCAGCACTCTTGCCTGGAAAATCCCATGGATGAAAGAGTCCTAAAGAAATCTGAATTATGTTTTTATTTATTTTTTGGAATACCCTGTCATTTTCTGAAAATAGAAAATGACAGAAAAACAGGAAAAGAAAAAAAGAAAGGAAAGAAGAAAAAGAGTGTCATTTCTCATTTAGATATTTGCAGAGTTTATATCAGTTATCTATTTAATTATTTAGGGTTAACTACAGGAGACAGAATGACTCTTAGAAAGTGGGTTTGACAGAGAGAATTGGCTGTTTACAATGTAGTCAAATGTGACTTCCAGTATTAGCTCCAACATGTAAAGACCTTTGAAACTGTCTTTCTTGTTCTTACAACCAAATATAGTTGGAAAAAAACTGAAAACTAATGACTTTTGATTCATCAGAGAACACAGGTCACAGGGCAAGCAACCACTTGAAAATCTGAACAAACATGTGGATCCTGAGTGTCACAACCCAAATCTATTTACCTGGAGCAGAAGTCCCTGGAGCTGTAAAATGATAGGAAAACATACATATTATTTTAATGACATGCTGGAGGTTGAATGTAGATTCACATGAGACTGAGGAATTACTGGGGTCTAGTCTTAGCTGGGGCTGCTACAGTCTCATAGTTTTTTATCTCCAAGAACCCCATCATGTTCCCACAATAAACAGCCAAAGTAATATCCTCTAGAGTCTCAGCAGGGGGAGGGGAAAATAAAGCACTTTAAAATACATCCACTGAAGTTGCCATAACAAAGGCCTACTCCTTAGGGGAAAAGACTTCACTAGAGCCATCTCCCTGGAGAAATAATAACACTTCCAATTCAACCCTTCCAGCATTTTCTGTCTCACAATAGGGACATGGAGGGAAGGAAAGTTAAGGAACTTTATTAAGGTCAAAGTCCAGGGGTATTTAATCATAATAATGTGAAATGAAATGTTCCCCCTCCACTATACCAACAGAGCTCTAGTTGACAGAATTATAAAACGCAGACCCTTTCTTCAGTTTAGTTCAACTCAGTTTAGTCCCTCACTCATTTCCAACTCTTTGTGAGCCCATGGACTGCAGCACACCAGACTTCCCTGTCCATCACCAACTCCTGGAGTTTACTCAAACTCATGTCCATTGAGTTAGTGATGCCATCCAACCGTCTCATCCTGTCTTCAATCTTTCCCATTATCAGGGTCTTTCTGAATGAGTCAGTTCTTTGCATCAGGTGGCCAAAGTATTGGAATTTCAACATCAGTCATTCCAATGAATATACAGGACTGATTTCCTTTAAGATTGATTGGTTAGATCTCCTTGCAGTCCAAGGGATTCTCAAGAGTCTTCTCCCACACCACAGTTCAAAAACAGCAATTCTTTGGCACTCAGTTTTCTTTATGGTCCAGCTCTCACATCCATACATGACTACTGGAAAAACCAGTAGTTTGACTAGCTGGACATTTGTTGGCAGAGTAATGTCTCTGCTTTTTAATATGCTGTTTAGGTTGGACTTATCAATGCAGATGGCGAATGCAGCCATGAAATTAAAAGACTCATGCTCCTTGGAAGAAAAGCTATGTCCAACCTAGATCCTTTCTTAGGAGCAGTACTTAAGAGAGCTCAAAGTCAATAGGGGAAGGCTTCCCGGGTAGTGCAGTAGTAAAGAATTCACCTGCCAAGGCAGGACATGCAAGAGACATGGGTTCCATCTCTAGGTCAGAAAGATCCCCTGGAGCAGAAAATGGCAAACTACTCCATTATTCTTGCCTGGAAAATTCCATGGACAGAGCAGCCTGATGGTCTACAGTCCATGGGGCTACAGAGTCAGACACAACTGAGTGACAGAGCACAGTCAGAGAAGTCAGTAGAGGAAGGAATAAAAATAATCCACTCCTCACACTACAGGAATTTAAAGACTGGCACTTGTAGCTAGGGCAAACTTAAAGATAGCTCAAGTACAGGCAGAATCACATTGTAAAAACAAACAAACAATAAACAGAAACCTCAGTTAAAGAGTTGGGAGACTGGATTAGGCTCCCACATTCTGCAATGATATAGAGCCCAACAGGGAAAAGAAAGATTCCTCTTCTTTCCTGGCAGGGACACAGTCAGTGAAATGTCATGGACTATTTATATATTTATTATAGCTCTCCCCATTTCCTTTCCCCCTGTACAGAGGCATGCTCATTCCCTTGCGGGGTGGAAACGTACATGTAATTTGCCATAGACAGTGAATTCAAATTCTCTGCTGATTCTAAAAAAAAAAAAAAAAAAATCCTTGCTGAAGAAATACCTGGCCATCTACTTACTTCAGGTCAACATTTTGGTGGCCTGCAGGGAAACGGTAAACAAGATTCTTGTAGGGAACCCTCTTACACTGTTGGTGGGGATGCAAACTAGTACAGCCACTATGGAGAACAGTGTGGAGATTCCTTTAAAAATTGCAAATAGAACTGCCTATGACCCAGCAATCCCACTGCTGGGCATACACACCAAGGAAACCAGAATTGAAAGAGACAGGTGCATCCCAATGTTCATTGCAGCACTGTTTATAATAGCCAGGACATGCAACAACCTAGATGTCCATCAGCAGATGAATGGATAAGAAAGCAGTGGTACATACACACAATGGAGTATTACTCAGCCCTTAAAAAGAATATACTTGAATCAGTTCTAATGTAACTGGAGCCGGTTGAAACTGGAGCCAGATGAAACTGGAGCCGATTATACAGAGTGAAGTAAGCCAGAAAGAAAAACACCAATACAGTATATTAACACATACATATGTAATTTAGAAAGATGGTAATGATAACTCTCTATGCGAGACAGCAAAAGAGACACAGATGTATAGAATGGACTTTTAGACTCTGTGTGAGAGGGAGAGGGTGGGATGATTTGGAAGAATGGCATTGAAACATGTATACTATCAGGTAAGAAATGAATCACCAGTCTATGTTCGATACAGGATACAGGATGCTTGGGGCTGGTGCACAGGGATGATCCAGAGAGATGATATGGGGTGGGAGGTGGAAGGGGGGTTCAAGATTGGGAACTCAGGTACACCCATGGCTGATTCATGTCAATGTATGGCAAAACCAATAAAGTATTGTAAAGCAAAATAAAGTAAAAATAAAAATAAATAAATTGTAAAAAAAAGATTATCAGAGGTTCTGGGGCTGGTGAGCAAAAGGTGCAGTATCCACAACTGAGTCACCTGTTACTGAATCTTTTCTTGCTGACCCTAGTGTTTGAAGGTACACCTTTATCCTGGATCTGAGCTCACATCCTCTTTGCATTTGAAGCTCCCGTAGCTTTATTTGCAGAGAAGGCAATGGCAACCCACTCCAGTACTCTCGCCTGGAAAATCACATGGACTGAGGAGCCTGGTAGGCTGTAGTCAATGGGATCGCTGGGAGTCGGACACGACTGAGCAACTTCACTTTCACTTTTCACTTTTATGCACTGGAGAATGAAATGGCAACCCACTCCAGTGTTCTTGCCTGGAGAATCCCAGGGATGGGGGAGCCTGGTGAGCTGACGTCTATGGGGTTGCACAGAGTCGGACACGACTGAAGCAACTTAGCAGCAGCAGCAGGCTTTATCTGAGGTCTACTTTAGAGTTCCTGATTTCTGGTTAAGACCTTGTTTCATATGCTAGTATGTGTTTGGCACTTCAGCCTGAGTTTGAAATCAGGCTATTTCAAAGAATCTGGCTTGCATTTGGCCCACTCCTTCATGAACAGGGGTTGCTTTACTGAAACTGTGCTGGTTCAGCCTTTGATGCATCCCTTTGAACAGGGGCTGTTCTCTTGAAACTGACTGAAAAAGCCTTTAGCCTGGCTCCTCCAGGACTAAGCTGTTATCTTGGAATAGTCTGGTATTAGCTTGGGAATGGTTTGAATTGAGCTGTTTGAGCTATAAACTGTTTAAGGTACTTGAAAATTATTATTATTATTTTACTCTGGAAGAAAAACCTCTGAGGAATAGGATCCCTGTTATCTAAATATTTTGAGGGCACCACTCCCCAAACACACATACCCAAGGAGCCTGGTTGATTTTATATTTATAACTCCCAATTCCTGAGGTCTTTTAGTACAGAAAGGGTGTGAGAATGTCCAGGAGTTTGCTCAAGGGGAGAGTACAGGTTCTGGCTTGCTGTCAAGCAGAGTAAAGAAGGATCAGTGCTGATGTGTGCCACATTACTGCACTTCTCAGTTGGAGATGTGTGTCTATTAGTACATGTAGAGGATGGATACTGAAGCTCAAGCTCTGTGGACAGAAACCAGAGAGAAAACTTAGTTTGGCTATGCAAAGAGAGCTCAAGAGACCTGGAGTGTGATCAGGGGCACTACTGCTGGCACACACAGGAACAGAGCACAGGTCTGTCATAGGAGCCACGCTGTGACACTGTTCATGTGGCATGTGGCTTGTTAACAGCCAGCTTTGGGATTGTACATGTGCTGAGGATGGGGCTGACATTCCAGTACATCATTAGCACTTCCTCAGCATAAGTAGGTCCAAGAGCAGAGCCAGCAGCAGTGGATATTGTTGGCACACACAGCAAATGGTGGGTAGCATCATAGTATCACATGTCTCTGGTGGACACACCCTGAGGAATAATATGCCACAACTTCTTTCCAGTGAAAGAACTTCAATTATAGCACTTAAAACCAGACTTGGGGGCTTATATTCTAGTAACTGAGGCACAGAGTCTGCTCACAATAAATCTGTGACAGCCACAGAGCAAAGAGGAAACCCTGCCCAACATCCAGTTCAGGTTTTGGTCACCACAACACCAAAAACATTCCCCTTATAAACGGGAAAACATCCAACACATTCAAAGGAAAGACATTTCAGGCATTCTTACCTAAAACAGCCCTTGCACCAAAATATTGGACTCACAAAGTCTAGTCAGGGACACTCTCCAAAAAAATAAAACAGCTCTTCAAGACATCTGTGGATAACTGTTTCTACTAAATGCATAGAATCAGAGATAATTAAGTAAATTGAAAAATTAGAGGAACCACTCTCAATTAAAAGAACAAGAGAAATCCCCTAGAAGAACAAACAAAACAGACAACTCCAGTCTATTAAACCCTTAGTTCCCCTATAAACCCATAGCAAGACATCATAAATAAAATTACACAAATTAAAAATAAAGAGAGGATTCCAAAGGCAGAAAGAAAATTAAAATTGTAAAGGAACCCCATAATGTT
>SJYF01001784.1:537121-548349 GCA_006410515.1 Procapra przewalskii
TGGAATTCACTATTTTTTTTAATGCTGTAGTTAGATCATCCATGAACATATAAATTTTAAAAGATATTACGTCTCAAAGATATTACCTCTATAATAATTTAAGCCTAATGAACAAAATAATCTTTTAAAAAGGTGTGTGTGTGTGTGTGTGTGTGTGTGTGTGTGTGTGTACTCAGTCATGTCTGACTCTTTTGTGGCCCCATGGACTGTAGACCATCAGGCTTCTCTGTCCGTGGGATTTTCCATGGGAGAATACCAGAGTGGAATGCCATTTCCTCCTCCATGGGATATTCTCCACCCAGGGATTGAAGCCACATCTTCCATGTCTCCTGCCTTGGCAGATGGATTCTTTACCAACAGCACCACCTGGAAATCCCCAGATCTAATGAAGATGGGCAAATTATCAGGAAACAAGCATCACCAATTTTCCATATCTATAATTTGTTGTGCAGCCCCCAAACATGGTATCTTTAGAGAGAAAGTTCCACAGTTCCTTTTTCACATCTAATTTGTTCACCAATTCTATGGGCTCTAGCTGAAAATATGTGCAGAATTTGAACAATCATATCTCTTTATCTTAGCCAAATCACCATCATCTCTTGCCTCTAGCAAGTATCTTTGCTTCTGCCTGTAGCCCCACTAGATATTCTTTACCACAAAGTAAATCAATTCATGCTAACAGTTATAACTCAAATTATTCTCATATCATTTACTATGTGATCAAGACCAAGAATCCTCTCCTGCCTTTATATTAGGATAGAGCTTCTGGTAAATAAGGTAACTCACCTTAATATTTTTCTTACACTCATATGTCATTTATTCTGGATTTTATATTAGGATCTTGACTTTGTATTATTCTAAATCACTAACATTTTAAAATTATTTTTATTCTTTTATTTCTGCTTCTCCATTTATTTTTATGAGATTGAAGTATACTTGATTTAGAGTATTCTGCTTTTCACAGTTGTTGCGATGGGATCTTAGGCAAGATGCACAACTTTTTAGTTTTGTTCATCTGAAAAAAGGAGATAATATTAACTCACAGACTTCCTTTTCCAGGTGATTGAATGAAACATTTTCCAAATTGTAAAACTGAGAAATATATGTAGGCCTCACTGAAAAATGTCTAGCATATATTAAGAGTTCAGTAGTTATTATTGTTAAGCTTCCAAATCTCCTTCTTTATACAAAAATTCTCTTTGATAGCTGTATCCACTAATCTGTTTCTTCCAACCATTTTCTTCCAGAAGTTTTGTGTCTCAGTTTTCAGTTATATAGTATTCAAGGGCATAGTGAATATCTGAAGAACTAAGTGACAATTGAATCTGCTGAAAAATATCCAATATTAATCATATATTAGATCTATATTCTTTATATATTAAACAGTTGAATCTGATCATGAATAACAAGTGCAACTATAATATGTAGATTGTATAACAGAAGCTTTATCAATGTTTTTATCCAAAAACATTGGTAAAGTAAATAATCACTATATATAAGCTTCGATTCTATTGATCCAACACACTGTCTCCATCTTGAGATTTACAAAACATTGAATAACTATTAATTTCTTCAAATACAAATGAAATATATTTTGTGATGGCTTTAAAAGATACACGGCACTTCATCAAAATAATGCAAAAGCCAAGAACAGAATTAAAAAAAAAAAAGCAAAATAAAAGAATCATCACATACAGGGAGTTTCTGTGTGGGCACAGGAGGGCTGAGAGGAGCTACTCCAAGTTTAAGGTCAGGAGGGGCGGCTGTGAGGAGATACCTCTCATCCAAGGTAAGGAGCAGTGGCTGCCCTTTGCTGGAGCAGCTGTGAAGAGATACCACACATCCAACAAGAGAAACTCAAGTAAGCGGGGAGGTGTTGTGAGAGGGCATCAGAGGGCAGACACACTGAAACCACAATAACAGAAGACTAACCAATCTGATCACATGGACACAGCATGTCTAACTCAGTGAAACTAAGCCATGCCATGTGGGGCCACCCAGGATGGGCTGGTCATGGTGGAGAGGTCTGACAGAATGTGGTCCACTGGAGAAGGGACTGGCAAACCACTTCAGAATTCTTGCCTTGAGAACCCCATTAGTAGTACAAAAATGCAAAATGATTGGATACTGAAAAAGAAATTCCCCAGTTCGGTAGGTGACAAATATGCTACTTGAGGTCAGTGGAGAAATAACTCCAGAAAGAATTAAGGGATAGAGCCAAAGCAAAAACAATACCCAGTTTTGGATATGATTGGTGATAGAAGCAAGACCCAATACTGTAAAAAGCAATATTGCATAGGAACCTGGAATGTCAGGTCCATGAATCAAGACAAATTGGAAGTGGTTAAACAGAAGATGGCAAGACTGAATGTTGACATTCTGGGAATCAGTAAACTAAAATGGACTGGAATGAGTGAATTTAATTCAGATGACAATTATATCTACTACTGCTGGCAGGAATACCTTAGAAGAAATGGAGTAGCCATCATGCTCACAAAAGAGTCAGAAATATAATACTTGGATGCAATCTTAAAATGACAGAATGACCTCTGTTCGTTGCCAGGGCAAACCATTCAATACCAAAGTAATCCAAGGCTATGTCCCAACAAGTAATGCTGAAGAAACTGAATTTGGACGGTTCTATGAAGACCTCCAAGACCTTTTAGAACTAACACCCCAAAAAGATGTCCTTTTCATTATAGGGGACTGGAATGAAAAGTAGGAAGAAAAGAAACACCTGGAGTAACAGGCAAATTTGGCCTTGGAATGAGGAATGAAGCAGGGCAAAGACTAATAGAGTTTTGCCAAGACAATGCACTGGTCATAGCAAACAAACATCCTCTTCCAAAAACACAAGAAAAGACTCTACACATGGACATCACCAGATGGTCAACACTGAAATCAAATTGATTATATTCTTTGCAGCAAAAGATGGAGAAGCTCTATACAGTCAGCAAAAACAAGGTTGGGAGTGGACCGTGGCTCAGATCATGAACTCCTTATTGCCAAATTCAGACTTAAATTGAAGAAATTAGGGAAAACCACTAGACCATTCAGGTATGACCTAAATCAAATCACTTATGATTATACAGTGAAAGTGAGATATAGATTTAAGGGACTAGATCTGATAGACAGAATTCCTGATGAACAGTGGATGGAGGTTCATAACATTGTACAGGAAACAGGGATCAAGAATATCCCCATGGAAAAGAAATGCAAAAAAAGCAAAATGGCTGTCTGGGAGGTCTTACAAATAGCTGTGAAATGAAGAGAAGTAAAAAGCAAAAGAGAAAAAGAAAGACATAAGCATCTGAATGCAGAGTTCCAAAGAATAGCAAATAGAGGAACGAAAGCCTTCCTCTGCCATCAAGCAAAGAAATAGAGGAAAACAACGGAATGGGAAAGACTAGAGATCTCTTCAGGAAAATTAGAGATACCAAGGGAATATTTCATGCAAAGATGGGCTTGATAAAGGACAGAAATGGTATGGACCTAACAGAAGCAGAAGTTATTAAGAAAAGATGGCAAGAATACACATGAGAACTGTACTGAAAAGAGCTTCATGACCCAGATAATCACGATGATGTGATCACTCACTTACAGCCAGATATCCTGGAATGTGAAGTAAAGTGGCCTTTAGAAAGCATCACTACGAATAAAGCTAGTGGAGGTGATGGAATTCCAGTTGAGCTGTTTCAGATCCTGAAATTGATGCTGTGAAAGTGATGCACTCAATATGCCAGCATATATGGAAAAGGCAGCAGAGGCCACAGGACTGGAAAAGGTCAGCCTTCATTCCAATCCCAAAGAAAGGCAATGCCAAAGAATGCCAAAAGCAATTGCTCTCATCTCACACGCTAGTAAAGTAATGCTCAATATTCTCCAAGCCAGGCTTCAGAAATATGTGAACCGTGAACTTGCAGATGTTCAAGCTGGTTTTAGAAAAGGCAGAGGAGGAAGAGATTAAATTGCCAACATCTTCTGGATCATCAAAAAAGCCAGAGAGTTTCAGAAAAACAACTATTTCTGCTTTATTGACTATGCCAAAGCCTTTGACTGTGTGGATCACAAAAAACTGTGGAAGATTCTGAAAGAGATGGGAATACCAGAACACCTGACCTGCCTCTTGAGAAACCTGTAGTCAGGTCAGGAAGCAACAGTTAGAACTGAACATGGAACAACAGACTGGTTCCAAATAGGAAAAGGAGTACGTCAAAGCTGTATATTGTCACCCTGCTTATTTAACTTATATGCAGAGTACATCATGAGAAATGCTGGGTTGGAAGGAGCACAAGCTGGAATCAAGATTGCCGGAGGAAATATCAATAACCTCAGATATGCAGATGACACCACCCTTATGGCAGAAAATGAAGAGGAACTAAAAAGCCTCTTGATGAAAGTGAAAAAGGATAGTGGAAAGGTTGGCTAAAAGGTCAACATTTAGAAAACGAAGATCATGGCTTCCGGTCCCATCACTTCATGGGAAAAAAAATGGGGAATCAGTGAAAACAGTGGCAGACTTTATTTTGGGGGGTTCCAAAATCACTGCAGATGGTGACTGCAGCCATGAAATTTAAAGACTCTTACTCCTTGGAAGAAAAGTTATGACCAACCTAGATAGCATATTCAAAATTAGAAACATTACTTTGCCAACAAAGTTCTGTTTAGTCAAAGCTATGGTTTTGCCTGTGGTCATGTATGGATGTGAGAGTTGGACGGTGAAGAAAGCTGAGCGCCGAAGAATTGATGCTTTTGAACTGTGGTGTTGGAGAAGACTCTTGAGAATCCCTTGGACTGCAAGGAGGTCCAACCAGTCCATTCTAAAAGAGATCAGCCCTGGGTGTTCATTGGAAGGACTGATGCTGAAGCTGAAACTCCAGTACTTTGGCCACCTCATGCGAATATTTGACTCATTGGAAAAGACACTGGTGTAGGGAAATGGGGCAGGAGGAGCAGAGAATGACAACGGATGAGATGGCTGGATGGCATCACCAACTCGATGGACATGACTTTGAGTGAACTCTTGGAGTTGGTGATGTGCACGAAGGCATGGCATGCTGCAATTCATGGGGTCACAAAGAGACAGGACTGAGTGACTGAACTGAACTGAACTGATATAAACTTCAGTTAAGAGTAGATGATCTTTTCTTATTCATATTTGGCTTTTTTTTTTTTTTTTTGGTAACTTTAAGCTTTATTCCTGGAGAGAATACTCTCAGAGACATTTACCTCCTCAGGTAGGAAAATGTTTGAAGCAAAGTTCAATGTGTAACTGTGTTCTTCCTGGGACTAGGATTTCACCCTTTTCTCCCATAATGTTAAGAATATTTCCATACTTGAATTTTTGCTATGAATTAATGCTGCTCTGATAGCCTCTTGAAAGTTGTTGTTCACTATGAAAGTGATGATAACAGTCCCCCAAAATAGTTTTCATTACTGCTTTCAGGAAAATATTTCAGATATTCAAAATCTATGAAAGCATGGAAAATTTACATGTCATAGTCTTTTTTGCATAATAGAAATGCTATCAAATATTAAATAAATGTATATTATTTAGTTAAGGAATAACTGAATTTAATTAAGTGGATGAATTGTTAACATTTATCTCACTTATAATTAATAATTTTCATGGGGAAAGATGAAGTGATTCAATCTTGTTATATTTTCAATAATTTGTTCCTAGAAATTATCACTTAAAGATAGTTTTGTATTTACTATTGTCATTATTTAATGACCTTTTAAGCTTCAAAAATGGTGTCACACCAAAACAAATTTGCCATCTGAGAAGCAAATACAATTGTGAGGCATATGTAAATTGTGTTGAATATTTTTCATAATTTCAGCCATAGATGATTAATATATAAGGTTGTTCTGAAAGAATAATAAGTGTTTTACCACTGAATCTTGCCCTAAACATATGTATGACTCATGAAGGGAAGTGAAGTGAAAATCTCTCAGTGGTGTCCGACTCTTTGTGATCCCCTGGGACTATACAGTCCATGGAATTCTCCAGGACAGAATATTAGAGTAAGTAGACTTTCCCTTCTCCAGGGGATCTTCCCAATCCAAGGACTGAACCCAGTTCAGTTCAGTCACTCAGTCATATCTGACTCTTTGTGACCCCATGGACTGCAGCACGCCAGGCTTCCCTGTCCACCACCAACAATCAGAGTTTACTCAAACTCATGTCTATTGAGTCAGTGAGGCCATCCAACCATCTCATTCTCTGTTGTTCCCTTCTCCTCCTGCCTTCAATCTTTCCTAGCTTTAGGGTCTTTTCAAATGAGTCAGTTCTTCGCATCAGGTGGCCAAAATATTGGAGTTTCAGCTTCAACATCACTCCTTCCAGTGAATATTTAGGACTAATTTCCTTTAGGATGGACTGGTTGGATCTCCTTGCTTAACAAGGAACTCTTAAGAGTCTTTCCCAACACCGCAGTTCAAAAACATCAATTCTTCAGCACTCAGCTTTCTTTATGGTCCAGCTCTCACATCCATATATGACTACTAGAAAAACCATAGCTTTGACTAGATGGACCTTTGTTGGCAAAGTAATGGCTCTGCTTTAATAAGCTGTCTAGGTTCGTCATAACTTTTCTTCCAAGGAGCAAGTGTCTTTTAATTTCATGGCTGCATTCACCATCTGGAGTGATTTTGGAGTCCCCCAAAATTAATCTGTAACTGTTTTCAGCTTCTCCATTTATTTGCCATGAAGCAATGGGACCAAATGCCATGATCTTAGTTTTCTGAATGTTGAGCTTTAACCCAACTTTTTCACTCTCTCATTTTCATCAAGAGGCTCTTTAGTTCTTCTTCACTTTCTGCCATAAGGGTGGTGTCATCTTCATATCTGAGGTTATTAATATCTCTCCCTGCAATCTTGATTCCAGCTTGTGCTTTATCCATTCCAGCATTTCTAATAAGGTATTCTGCATCTAAGTTAACTGAACCCTGGTCTCCTGCTTTGCAGGCAGATTCTTTACCAGCTGAGCCACAAGGGAAGCCCAAGGGGAGTCTTCCCACAAGGGAAGACTCATGGTTAGAGTAAATATTTTGCAGTATTTTAGATAAGTATATTTGCCAGAATTTAAGTATACTTTTCCCCCATCAGATTTTATAACATGCTCTCTTTATAATAAATACATAAATTCATCTGGAACAACAAAATGCAAAGCCGTTGGTAAAGTGAAAGGACTTCCTGTCTGGACAATGGAAAGATCCTGACCCATTATTAACTAACAACGCTCGAGGATGTGCTTGTATTTTTCCACAGAACACAGATTCGCCAATTTGGATCCCAGACAGACTGATTCACCATGTTTCAGTCCCCCAGACACCCAATTCACCACAAAAGAGAAAGGGCACTTATTCCTGGAGCATAAAAATCTATTATTCACAACTGGAGAGCATTTTATTTATTTATTTATTTATTTATTTATTTATTTATTCATTCATTTTGCATCCTGCTGATTGTGGAAGCATTTTCTCTGCAAAAAGTTATCAAGATGGTTGAAGTGGTAGTTAGTTTGAGAGAGGTCAGGTGAACAGGGTGGATGAGGCCAAACTTCATAGCTCAATTCGTTCAACTTTTGAAACATTAGTTGTTTTACATGTGGTCACGCATTGTCATGGGAAAGAATTTGGCCCATTCTATTGACCAATGCTGGCCGCCGATGTTACACTTTTCAGGGCATCTCATAAGTTTCTTGACCATACTTCTCATATGTAGTGGTTTCACCAGGATTATTAAAGCTATAGTGTATCAGACCAGCAGCAGACCACCAAGTAGTGACCATGACTTTTTGGTGCAAGTTTCACTTTGGGAAAGTGCTTTAGAGTTTTCTTTTCAGTCCAACCAATGAGCTAATTATCACCAGTTGTCATATGAAGCCCACTTTTCATAGAATGTTACAATCTGATTGAGAAATAGTTGCTTTTGTGTAAAATAAGAGATTACACTTCAAAACATTTTTTTTTGATTTGCAGTCAGTTCATGAGGCAACTACTTACTAAGCTTTGTCACCTTTCCAATTTGCTTCAAATGCCAAATGACTGTAGAATGGTTGATGTTTAGTTCTTCAGCAACTTATTTTGTAGTTGTAAGAGGGTCAGCTTTGATGATGGCTCTCAACTGGTCGTTGTTAATTTCCAGTGGCTGGCCACCACACTCATCATCTTCAAGGCTCTCGTCTCCTTTGCAAAACTTCTTGAACCACCACTGCAGTGTATGTTCTCTAGGAGTTCCTGGACCAAATACATTGCTGATGTTGCAAGTTGTCTCTGCTGTTTTACAGCCTATTTTGAACTCAAGAAAATTGCTCAAATTTGCTTTTTGTCTAACATCATTTCCATAGAATAAAATGAATATAAAATTAATAACAAGTAATAAGTCACTAGCAAAAAACATAAAGCGAGTGTGCATTAAAAAGATCTATGGCATAACAACATTTATTTGGAATGTATTCTAATAATAAATGGCAAATTCCAACAATGCAAAAACAGCAATTATTTGCACCAACCTAATAATACCTCATTGAGTATGAAGCCCTCACACATTCGAAAATCAATTGGATTATGAACTTGATCATGAATTAATTGTATTGCCAACAAATTCTATACAGAGAAAAATAAAAGTGTTACAAACTAGATACAAAAATGATGAAAACAGATTGCACAAAATAAATTAATATATTATATTTAGGTAAAAGCACAGTATTTTATCAGTTTTCCCTTTCTAAAAAAAGCGTAAATGTTTGGGAAATATCCAAAAACTAGTAAGTGAAGTCCAGAAGGTATTTGGTCATAAAATTTTAAACATTTGATTTAATATTGTTTGGATTCATTTGTCATTACTTTCTCTGCTATTTCTCAGATTGCATCAATCTTTAATTAATTTTTTCAATTACATGTTTCTAGTCAGAAATATTGCCTCCTCTAACAGATAAATCTCTGGAGTTCTATTTTAAGTGCTATTTTCTTTGATTTTTAGTAGGTGCAATAAGAAACATTTACTCATAGTACAACAAATTTATTATAAATACAGAATATATTTACCAAAAATATTGAATTCTAATTGTTGATAAACATAGCAGGCAACTACATACCATAGAATTAAGCTATTTTTGTTTTATAATGAATGGTAATGATGAAGCCAACTAAACCAAATTCTTAGAATTTTGCTCCAATTGGTATATTTTTGGTAAATATTTCTTTAATAAATTTCCTTGTAATCTATTACTTACAAATTTAGAAAAATTATACTTAGAGGTTTCATTAAAGTATATGCTCACAGTTTTCTTCAGGAAACCAAAATTTAGCCAGGTTTATTCACTGGAACACTGTGCTATGTGCTGTGCATGCTGTGTCCCTTCAGTTGTGTCTGACTCTTTGTAACTCTATGGACTGTAGTCCACCTGGCTGCTCTGTTCATGGGATTCTGCAGGCAAGAATACTAGAGTGGGTTGCCATGCCCTCCTCCAGAGGATCTTCCTCATCCAGGGATTGAACTAGCATCTTTTAAGTCTCCTACATTGGCGGGCAGGTTCCCTACCACTAGTGCTAACTCAGAAGCCCACTGGACTACCAGGGAATTCCCAAAATATGAACAACTATCTTAAGGGTACGAGTAAACCTACAACAGTGCACATTATTCTTCGGGAGGTCCCCTGGAGAAGGAAATGGCAACCCACTCCAGAATTCTTGCATGGGAAATCCCATGGGCAAAGGAGGAACTGGGCAGTCTACAGTTCATGGGGTTGCAAAGTCTGACATGATTTAGTGACTAAACAACAGTAACAACAAAACATCATTCTTTAAAATCTTCTAATTTTGCCATTTTGTGTAATATATTTAGAAAATAAATTAGAAAAAATCTCTTAGCTCTAGAAGTCTTTATCATTTACATTACTCTTCAAGTTTATAAATTTCTAAAATACTTCAAGAAACTCGTAGCTATTGAAAAGAATATTGAAAGGAATATGGTAGTGAGGTAGAAATTACTGGGCAGAACTCTGAGACCTTGGTCTTGTTTTCAGTAAACATCCTGCTCCATTGTCCTAAATTCTTGAAATGTATCAGCATTCAGATCCAGGGAAGGGCAGTAATTAAACTCTCTTCCATATGCTTGAGGGAAAAAACACTGATGATCATTAATCTTAACAGCATAAATCTGGTCCATGGTAAAATGACAAAAGTATATGATTGAAAACATTCAGAAACTTTTATCTTAGAGGGTTTTCCTCTTTGTGGATTTTTTTTTCAGAGATAGATCGTCACTGATGTTTTGATTACCTATGAGTGTGTGTGCTCAGTCGCTAAGTCATGTTTGCTTCTGCAAAACTGTGGACTGTAGCCTGCCAGGCTTTTCTGTTCATGAGATTCTCCAAGCAAGAACACTGAAGTGGGTTGCCATTATCTGCTCCAGGGATTTTCTTGATCTAGGAATCGAACCTGCATCTCTTGCATTTCCTGCATTGGCAGGCAAATTCTTTACTAATGAGCCACCTGGAAAGCTCCCATTACATAAACAGGATTGATTAAATCATTGGCTTTTAGCCATTAATCCACATTTCAGCTCCTCTCCTGTACCTTGAGGTGAGGAGAATGGTACTAAATTTTCCTAATCACGTGGTTGATTCTCCTGTTAGCAACCCCCTATCCCTAGGTGGGGTACAAAAGTCTCCTCATTAACAAAACAAGAGACATCTTTTCTGTTGTCTCTCTTATGAAATTCAAAGAGCTTCAGGAGCTCTGTGACAGAAATGAGGATGAAGGCCAAATACATATTTCTTATTATAAGTCACAATATCACATATGTCTTTTCCCACAGGTATTCACTTTCAGGAATTTGGTTGCACCTATTATTATTGATACATTACTTCCACTCTCTCTCCAGAGGAATTATAATTCACATCCAAATGGTAAAGCATCATTTTATGCTCAGAATTCCCCACCCCCCAACCATTGGAAATGAGTGTCTATATAGGTAATATAAATTTGTCATCTTTTATAACATATATATATATATACTAATTATTTCCTAAATGTTGACAAATTAAGAAAATAATGCACAGATTTAACATCATGTTTTTAGTCATACAAACATATAGAAATATTTATTGAGATTATGAATTATTCTTTTATTCCCAATAACAATATTTAGTTATTTTTTAATAAGTATGTAATTTAAAAAGAGAATAATACTTCATAAGAATTGCCTTCATCCTGAC
>SJYF01001784.1:586191-603388 GCA_006410515.1 Procapra przewalskii
TAGGTATGGAAAGTTTTCCCCTCATAATGAATTACAAAAACACACAGAAAAATACATCAAGAGCCTTCCAATACACATTGTGAACATTTTTCATTATGAACACTTCAAACTACAGTAAAAGACAAGAGAATTGAAACTTTCAACAGATGTTAGTTTTTAAAGATAAGTCTGGTGTATTCATTTAACTTCAGCCAATGTTGTCACCTGGAAGTTTAAAAACCATAGAGTGTACAGAACAAAAAATTAATCTTAATAAACATTTTGAGTTTTCATTAACAATAATGTATCATTTGTTCATCAATTGTAACATGTGTAACACACTAATGCAGGGTAATAATAAATAAAACTAAATAATAGGAAACCTTGTGCAGGCAGGAGATTGAGTATAGAGGAACTGTCTGTAATTTCTGCTAATTTTTTTCTGCAAACTGAAAATTCCTTTTAAAACTTCAACTAATTTTAAAAAGTGAAAGTGAAGTCGCTCAGTCGTGTCCCACTCTTTCTGACCCCATGGACTGTAACCCACCAGGCTCCTCCATCTATGGAATTCTCCAGGCAAGAATACTGGAGTAGGTTGCCATTTCCTTCTCCAGGGGATCTTCCTAACCCAGGGATCAAACCCAGGTCTCCCACATTGTGGGCAGATGCTTTAACCTCTGAGCCACCAGGGAAATTCCTAATTTTAAAAATTGTTGTTGAAAGATTGTTGCTGAATCATGAAAGATGTCAGGATTCTTGGCCTCTGGAGGAGAAGAATTCAATCCAGGGCCAATGATGAGGCTTGATCAGTCAGAGCTTTTGTATAATAAAGTTTTATTAAAGTATGAAAGAGTTAGAGAGAGCTTCTGACAAAGGTATCAAAAGATGAAAGGTTGATGCTCAACCATGAAGGACACTGGGATTCTTGGCCTCCAAAGGAGAAGAATTCAGTCTGGGGCTAGAGACAGGTTTGATGGTTCAGAGATTTTGTGTAATAAAGTTTTATTAAAGTATAAAAGAGAGAAAACTTCTAACATAGACTTCAGAGGGGGGCAGAAAGAGTGCCCCCCTGTTAGTCTTTAGCTGGATGTTATATAGCTACCAGTAGTCTGCTAATTAAAGAAAGGAAATGTCTCAAAACTCAGAGAATGACACCAGGTCCCTTACCCACAACATGCATTTTGAGATAACCTTGGTATCAGGTGAGTTATCCTGGGCCATAAAATGATTGACATGAATATTGAAGAAAGGCAGATTTCCATAAAAAATATATAGTTTCATTAACTTAGATTAGGAGAACAATGTATGAATATAATACATTGGTTTGTCAAGTTGGTTTTGAGCCTTTAGGTGAAACTGACTTGAAGACAGGGTCTAGGGTAAATACATAGTACATTAACATAGCTTAAGACAAACATTTCCATAAGAAAAATGCATTGGTTAGCTCAAGGTTTGAGAGAAGTTAAGTTCATTTGGAACCAGGTGTCATTACAGCAACACAGAATTTTAATAGAAAGATAAAAAATGTCTGACACTTGCAGCTTATTTCCTGCAATAGGAAAGAAGACCCCTGGAGACCCCTGGCCTTCCTGCCTGTTACCTTCTCATTGTTGTAAAGTAGTTAGAATAGGAAAGAGGAGTCCAACATGTCAGTGGCTAAAAGACAAGGAAGGTCCAAAGAAGGTTCAAGGACCAGAGTGAGGACCTCAGGTGGAACAAACAGCACTCTTGGCTAATCGATTTACATAGGGCAAGCCCAGGGGGGAGGAAAAAAACATGTTAAAAAAGGAGCCAAAGGGTGAGCTCTCTCCTTCTGCACGCTCTCTCTCTCTCCTCTTCATATCTTTTGGTTGGAATGCCCTATACCTTGAGGACGTATTTTCCTGCTTTTTTCTAAATAAAACTGAGCTGTAACATGGAGCTGTAACACTGATCTAACAGCTATAATATGGTCTGTTCAAAACCTGAGAGCTACAAAATGGTTTGTCCAAGAGTTGTGACGTGCTGAGGGCTTTAATGTCTCTTCAAATCTTTGTTGTGAAGAGACAGAACCGAGGAGATAACACTCACCTGAGAATTGTGAAATAATTTTCCCAAATAACTACATTAGTAATTAGCTTTGGCTTTATTCTAATTTGCAAATAATAACTCTGTATCTCCTAAATCACTCATACATGTTTTGAACAAATATTTCATTTTAGAATTAGGAGACATGATATCTAGATTATTTAAATAGTTTCCCAAGATTTTACAACTTCTGACTAATAAAAAGAGATAGAAATTGAACCTAGTCTTGTTTCTGACATAAATATGCTTCATTATTGTTTGCTATTAAAAATTGCTTGCAGTCAGATTCTTTACCATCTGAGTCACCAGAGAAGCCCCTTAAAAATAATTTAAAGAAATACAAACACATGCCATTCTCTCACAAATTCCTGCCATACTCGAATTGAGTACAATCATAGACTTTTACTTGTGGAGGCGTCAGGGGAGTGTAATCTCCTCGGTTCTGTCTCTTCTCAACAAAAATTTGAAGCTATCACTAGGTGCATCACAGCTCTTGGAGAGTGTTATAACTCCCTCAGTTTTATTTAGAAAATAAAAGAAAATACATCCTCGAGGCATGGGGGCATTCCGACCCAAAAGACAAGAAGAAAAAAAGAGAGAGAGAGTGCATTCTGGACTCCTGTTTCCTATTTTAACTACCTAACAATGGGAACCTGCAAAAAGAGAGTGACTAGGCATTTCAAAAACAGACTTTATTAGTTCTTCATTTAATTTTAATTGCACTTAGCCTGTTTTTCTTCCCTCTAACCTACTACTACATTATGCCACTATATTTTGTACTGAAATCATAATTTTCATTATTCAGTTGAATAATTTTAAATTATTATTATTATTTTGAAAACAATGTAAATCAATTAAGTAATTGAACCAAAAGAAAAACTGAACAGAAAGATGCTTATGTCTTCTCAGACATCGAATTTGCCAGTGCAGCCAGATTTCTGGAAGAAACTGGAACTAGGAACTGAATTTTTTCTCAGATCTTTGATTCTCTTTATCCCCTGAATTAATAGAACAATATGATATCCCAAAGATTCTCCATTTTTAAAAATTTATATTTCAATACCTCCATTAGCTGCAAACTCAACTAATCCTCTGACACCCTCTTCTCCTTCCACCCTCAATCATTCCTAGCATCAGGAAATTTTCCTATGAGTCAGCTGTTCGTATCAGATGACCAAAATACTGAAGTTTCAGCTTTAGCATCTGTCCTTCCAACTAGTACTCAGGATTGGTTTCCCCTAAGAGTGACTGATTTAATTTTTCTGTCCAAGGGGCTCTTCAGAGTCTTCTCCAGCACTACAGTTCAAAGGCATCAATTTTTTGGCACTCCGCCTTCTTCAGGGTCCAGCTCTCATAACCGTACATGGCTACTGGGAAAACCATAGCCTTGACTATAGGGACATTTGTCAGCAGAAAAATGTCTGTGCTTTTCAACACACTGTCTAGGATTGACATAGATTTTTTTCCAAGAAGCAAATGTCCTCTGATTTCATGACTGCAGTTAGCATCCACAGTGATTTTAGAGCCCAAGAAGAGTAAATTTGTCACTATTTGCACTACTTTTCCCCCTCTGTTTGCAGTGAAGTAATGGGGCTGGAGGAACCAGAGATCAAATTGGCAACATCCACTGGATCATCAAAAAAGAAAGAGAGCTCCAGAAAAACATCTACTTTTGCTTTATTGACTATGCCAAAGCCTTTGTCTGGATCACAACAAACTGTGGACAATTCTTAAAGAGATAGAAATACCAGACCACCTAACCTGCCTCCTGACAAATCTGTATGCAGATCAAGAAGCAACAGTTAGAACTGGACATGGAACAACAGACTGATTCAAATAGGGAAAGGAGTATGTCAAGACTATACTGTCACACTGCTTATTTTGCAGAGTACATCATGAGAAATGCTGGGCTGGATGAAGCACAAGCTGGAACAAAAATTGCCAGGTGAAATATCAATAACCTCAGATATGAAGATAGCACCACCCTTATGACCAAAAGTGAAGAAGAACTAAAGAGCCTCATGATGAAAGTGAAAGGGGAGAGTAAAAAAGATGGCTTAAAACTCAACATTCAGAAAACTAAGATCGTGGCATTTGGTCTCATCAAGTCAAGACTAATAGATGGAGAAACAGTGGAAACAGTGGCAGACTTATGTTTTTTGGCTCCAAAATCACTGCAGATGGTGATTGCAATGATGAGATTAAAAGATACTTGCTCCTTGGAAGAAAAGTTATGACCAACATAGACAGCATATTAAAAAGCAGAAACATTACCAACAAAGTTCTGTCTAGTCAAAGCTATGGTTCTTCCAGTTGTTGTGTGTGTTTGTTAGAGTTGGACTATAAAGAAAGCTGAGAGCCAAAGAATTGATGCTTTTGAAATGTGGTGTTGGAGAAGACTCTTGAGAGTTCCTTGGACCTCAAGGAGATCCAACCTGTCAATCCTAAAGAAAATCAGTCCTGAATATTCATTGGAAGGACTGATACTGAAGCTGAAACTACAATATTTTGGCCACCTGATGTGAAGAACCAACTCATTTGAAAAGACCCTGATGCTGGGGAAGATTGAAGATGGGAGGAGAAGGGGACTACAGAGGATAAGATGGTTGGATGGCATCACCAATGCAATGGATATGAGTTTGAGCAGGCTCCAGGAGTTGGTGATGGACAGGGAAGCCTGACATGCTGTGGTCCATGGGTCACAAAAAGTTGGACCAACTGAACGACTGAACTGAACTGAATGGTGCTGATGCCACCTTAAATTTTTTTGGTATTTAGTTTTAAGTCAGCTTTTCACTCTCCTCCTTGATGCTCATCAGGACGTTCTTTAGTTCCTCTTTGCTTTCTGCCATTAGAATGGCATCATCTGCATATTTGGGCTTCCCTGGTGGCTCAGAGGGCTAAGAATCTGCCTGCAATATGGGAGACCTGGGTTCAAGCCCTGGGGCAGGAAAATCCCCTGGAAGAGGGCATGGCAATTGACTCTAATATTCTTGCTTGGAGAATCCCCATGGACAGAGGAGCTGATGGGCTACAGTCCATGGGGTGCAGAGTCAGACACAACTGAGTGACTAAGCAGGCACAGCACAGCACATCTGCATATCTGTTGATGTTTCTCCTGCCTATCTTGATTCATGCCTGTAACTCATCCAACCTAGGGTTTTTCATACAGATTAAACAAGCAGGATTACAGCAGAAAGCTGTCTGCTTTTCCAATCTTGAACCAATTAGTTGTTCCATTTAGGGTTCTGATTCTTGCTTCTTGACCCATATACAGGTCATTGTATATTATTGATATACTGATAAATAGAATTCCACTTCTGGATTTTAAGGAACTTAATATCTGAAATGTGTCAATAAAATACTATGTAGTACGGTAATACATATATAGGTATATATGTACATCTTTAGTGGTTTTGAAATTTTCTAATAGTTTTTACTTTTTTGAATACTTCAAAGTATTCAAGTATCTAGTTTGTCTTTTCAAACTCTTTTTTAAACAGATACAATATAGTGCATATAAATATGTCTCATATTTGATAATTTACATATTCCCTTTATGATGAAGTCTCTATGCTATAAACCTAGTTTTAATATTTATATATTTATACATTTATTCATTTATTTATTTTTGGCTACACTGGGTCCTCATTGTTGCACACAGGCTTTCCCTAGTATCAGTGAGCAGAGGCTACAGTATAGTTGTGGTATGTGCGTTTCTCTGTGGTGGCTTCTCTTGTTGCAGAGGACAGGCTCTAGGGCACAGGCTCAGTAGCTGTGGTATATGGGCTTAGCTGCTCTACAACGTGTGGGATGTTCCCAGACCAGAGATCGAACCTGTGTTCCCTGAATTGGCAAGCAGATTCTTAGCCAATGGACCACCAGGCAAGTCTCCAAACTAATTTGAGAGTAAGTAGTAACTGTGTCTTGTAGCTTTTTTGTAGCACTCAAATAATTAGTGCATAATTACCCAGTGTGTGTGTTTGTGTGTGTGTGCATGCATTAGCGTGTAAAATGAATTGAGCAAATATAAGGACAAATCTAGCTACTGTCTGTTTACATAGTAACTTTAGCTATTAAAAAACATTTATGTTGGTAAATACTAATGCATGGATTGTGCTTTTGGTTTCCGGCCTTGTAAGAATTAAAGTCATTTTTCTTCTTCCTGTGTTAACTGGAAAGAATCTTGTATGGTTTGTTGCTAAAAATAAATATGTTTTTACATTAAAATATATAGCATAATGACTTGGTTTAATGGAATGTCTACAAACAATTCATTGCTTTAGTTGATTAAAAGGAATAAGCCTCCTGATTAGTTGAATATCAGAAAGGTAATAAACCATTAATTACATAAAATATGGAAAAATTGCCAATATGAATAGAATATTGCCAGTAAAATATTATTGAATGACCTCTGTTTTATTTTATTTCAAAAATAGTGTTTTCCTCGTTTCTTTACCAAGTTATTTGTTGCTGATTAAAATTGTGTATCAAAGTAATTGTTTTTAATATTAACAGCAATCCCTGTATTTGCAGTAAATGTAAATTTGCTGTTCCATGTAGATAAAACATCAATGGAAAATTAATTATAAAAATTGAAATTCATTTCTAAGATGAATATGCAATTTTGTTAATGAATTGCATTGTATTGGATATTAACATTTACTTGTTACAAAAAATAATCAATAACTCCCTATTTGTATTGCTTTGCTTTAATATGACATTTATGCTTTGTCAAGTCATTTCATTTATTCTTTGCAAACTCATCAGGCAATTTTCATTTGTCACTGAAGAAATGAGTTCTTGGGTCATGTTACTTGGTGATTAGGATATGAAATGTATCAAGCAGGATGGACTCCATCAAAGATAGTTAGAACTGAAAGAAGTTTTAAAAAATGGTGTTATGGTAAAATATTTGAAATATTACTTTCCAGCAAGATAGGAGGAACTATTTAATTGATTCTATAAAATATTAAATGTGTATAGAAAGTTAATCAATTACTGAAAATAACGCAATGCCAGTACATCCTGTTCTTAACAATAGGTCATTAGTAACAGTCATTAAATTCTTGTTCTCCCACTAAAAAAAATAGAAATATTTATTATTTTTCCTGCTTTCTTCATTGCATGCACGCACACACACACACACACACACACACACACATGCACGCACACACACAAAATCTCCAACAGCCACCATGAAACATCTTTGCATTAAGATATATTCCATCTTCTTGGTTACACTAGAAGTCAAACTGTACTATCGAAGTAAATGGTAACATGCTAGCTGTCACAATCAGTTTATTTTTAAAAATGAGTTTTTCTGCTGCTCCTAGCAAAAAATGCTTCTCCTAGCAAAGAATATATTAGTTAGAAAGATGGAGAACCTTCAGATTACTTAAATTATACATTTTATCATTTTTTGATATGTGCCTTCCAATTTCCATGTATTGGAAATCCTATTTGCTACTCCTTCCAAAATTCTTAACACATGTAACTCTTAGTGGCACTTCTATTTATGCATGACAGTCTGAGAAGAACATCACAAAGTAACACGGAAAAATGCTTAATATAAGATGCATGCAGTGAAACCAATGCACAAGCAGCAATAAGATATACATTTCCCTTTCTATATACTTTGAGAATAGATGCAAATCTACAAAAATATGAAACTTCTTTTTCAAATTGTGAAAGTTTACCAAAGAATGTTATTATATAAAAACCACTAGAAAATTATTTTTATTGAACTGAATAGAAATATTTTATTAAACCTTTCCTTTTTTAGCTAGAAAAAAAATACTACTTCAAATTGAAAAAAAAAATCTAAGTAACACTTTTGTTTTGGCATAATTATTTTTTGAAGGGCTCAAAAATCACTGCAGATGGTGACTGCAGCCATGAAATTAAAAGACACTTACTCCTTGGAAGGAAAGTTATGACCAACCTAGATAGCATATTCAAAAGCAGAGACATTAGTTTGTCAACAAAGGTCCGTCTAGTCAAGGCTATGTATGGATGTGAGAGTTGGACTATGAAGAAAGCTGATCACTGAAGAAATGATGTTTTTGAACTGTGGTGTTGGAGAAGACTCTTGAGAGTCCCTTGGACTGCAAGGAGATCCAAACAGTCTGTCCTAAATGAGATTAGTCCTGAGTGTTCATTGGAAAGACTGATGCTGACGCTGAAACTCCAATACTTTGGCCACCTGATGTGAAGAGCTGGCTCATTTAAAAAGACCATGATGCTGGGAAATATTGAAGGAAGGAGGAGAAGGGGAAGACAGAGGATGAGACAGTTGGATGGCATCATCAACTCAATGAACATGAGTTTAAGTAAACTCTAGGAGTTGGTGATGAACAGGGAGGCCTGGCATGCTGCAGTCCATGTTGTTGCAAAGAGTCAGACAAGACTGAGTGACTGAACTGAACTGATATTTTTTCTTTAGTCTATGAGCTCCAAAATCGTAACCTCAGAGTTGTTGAGCTACTCTGTATATTTTTATTAAACATCAGTTGATAAACATTATTTTTTTAGGAATAATACATGCCTTAGTCTATAACTACTAATATATATTTCAATCTATCTGTTGTTTTATCCTCTGTTGAGGTACTTGTAGAACAGTCATTGAAGATTAAATGCTTCTTGATATAAGGATACATTTTTTAAATAAAATAAATAGATTATAAAGTATGGAAGTAGCAATTTAGGGTATTATTTTAATGCACAATTACTTCATAAAATAACAAAAGCAAAGAAAATTGAAATTATAGAAGAATTTGCATGTAAGTGGATTCCATGCACATGAGCAGTTGAATGTAAGTTAAATAGTATCTTCTTAAATTAGGGGATAAATGACCTTTCCAATATTGAGTTAGATATTGCAACATGAAGTATTGCCTCCATATGCATATCTGCTTTAGAATAATTTTGCAATTCACCCTTTTGACCAGCCTATGAAAATACCAGTAAAATAGCCCCTATAGCTTTTTGCTGTCTACACAGAGAATAAAAACTCCCATGTGAATACTATTGAGGTCTCTTTTGCATGGGTGCAAAATTCAATAGTACGATAAGGTCTAGCAGTAAAATTAGAGTATTTTGAAACTTTTACATGCTCATTTATTAATACTTTGTAGTTACTTGTGGTATAAAGTTTGATTTACTACAGTCTGGAGGAGGCTTATCACCTCATAAATGGTTAACAATTAGGTATGCCCACACAGTTCACTCATCGATCTGAATAAAATGTTGACAGTTTCTGCCAGCAATATCATTAAAGTCAATAGTAGTTCATCATTTATGCCTTGAACTGACAGGATTATTATGGTATTGCTATTAACATGTAGCAATTACTTGGTACGTATCTTTACAGAAGGCTATCAATCAATGAATTTTAATGTAATGCACACACTTATAGATAAACTTTGACATCACAATGAAGCTGCTTCACATAAAACAGAGATATGATAGTATCGTATGTGCTCTTCTTCAGATAATTACTTACGGGCAAAGTTAAAAAACTCATCTTTACTCTAAATTCCATGTACAGTCAATCAAAGCACTTTCAAAATAGGTACTCCTGAAACTGCAAGAAGGAAGGCTCACGGATATTGAAATGATTAAATTAACAGGCTATTTAAGAATCTTAATCTTAACAGAGGTAGAGAACCTATTCAAGTCTTGTGTAATTTCCACAACATTGTGCCACCTCTGAGAATACAGTCATGTTCTTGGTAGTGGAGTGGCATATTGGGTGACTGTGTGCTTGGAGTTGAATTCATCTCAATGACAGGTGACAGCAGCATTCATAGGCAATCTCTCATTGGGTGTGCAAAAGCAGGGAGACAGAATCAAGAGTTCTATAAAGACACAGTGAAGGACAAAATAGGAGCAATGGAGCAAAGCTTCTTCACATTAGGAAATAAAAGCAAAAGAATCCTTGAAGTCTGGAAATATATAAAATGGATCATTTTGAGCAAAAGTGTCACTCAGTTTGTCTGTGAAATGCAAAAGACTATCCTTGATGATAACTCTATTTATTAACTAAGGAAAAAACAAGCTTTTTTAAAAAATAGAATGGTTCACCACTGAAATTTTCAGCCATTTTGACATAACTCACAGCCTCAATATGACTACAGACACTAAAATCATATTATTACATACAGAGCAGTGTACACTCAATTCCAAACTAATAATACATTTATAAAAGGTTGACTAAAATTAATGTTTTATATAAGCCTACTTCTAATTTATCCTGCCCATTCATTTTTCCCATATATCTTGGGTCATTCATATACTGGCTCCCTTTGGAAAGCTGTTCTCCATGAATTAGCATTTTTAGTTTCAAAAAGAAAGAGTCTACTTTCATGCCTTATATATTCATAGCTCATGTTTTGCAATCAGATGTTTAATTATTTGCCCTTCATGATGACTTTTATGATACATTGTCCTTTGAAAGATGTTGCTATTGCCTGTCTATTGTCACTGCATTGGGTTTCTATGTTTCTCCCTAAACTGCTGTGTCCCTCCAAAATATACTCATTTAGCTTGTAAGACTTTCTTGGGTGGTAGAGAACATTTCAGAATGAATCTACTCTGAAAATGTCTCCTTTCCCATTAGTCTTGATCTGACAGGTCCTCACTTGTCCTAGCTTAGTCTTTCACTATTCCAATCACATTTTTTTCTTAACCTCTGCAAATGTTTCAAGCTCTAACTGCAAGTCACTTCTTTAGTTTTTCAAAGAAATGGTCGTTATGTAAACAAACAATTTAGAAATTCTTTCATCCAGCAATTAAAGCTTTATCGCTGGAAAAAATCTAATCTGATTTATTTGTATCTTTAGCTAAGGTTCCATCCCAAGAGACACATCAACACTGTGCAGATTCTATCTCATATATGAAAGTCAACTCCCATCAGAGATGAACACAGGCTTAAGCTAAGGTAAGTTATTTTCAGAAGCCCCTTTTGCTTGTGTAAAGAAGCATTTTATTGTTGCATATTTTTGAGCAAATTGTACAAATGTATGAAAGCCAAATTTCATAAGAGCTCTCAATATTTATTGTGAAGGGAACCACATGCTAATTATATCTGAATTCAGAGAAATGCTTGTTTGTAGCTGGAGTTAGGTGATTCTGAAATATTTTTAGAAATTGTAATGATGACCCTGTATGTGAGACAACAAAAGAGACTCAGAGGTATAGAACGGACTTTTGGCCTCTGAGGGAGAGGATGGGATGATTTGGGAGAATGGCATTGAAACATGTATACTATCATATAAGAAAAGAAGAGCCAGTCTATGTTCAGTACAGGATACAGGATGCTTGGGGCTGGTGCACGGGATGATCCAGGGAGATGGTATGGGGTGAGAGGTGGGAGGGGGCTTCGGTATTGGGAGATCATATACACTTGTGGCTGATTCGTGTCAATGTATGGCAAAACCAACAAAGTATTGTAATGTAGAATAAAGTATTAAAAAAATAAAGTAATGCTTGAAAGAAAAAAATAAAAATATATGATATATGTTAAAAAAAAAGAAATTGTAATCTGTATGATACAGAAATAGTACATGTGGGGACCCAAATATACACACCCATAGTCAAAATTCAAGTTAAATAAAATGTTACTGGACAGGCTTTCACAAACACTCTGATTTGAATTCTTCCCATTGCATACTTTATGAATAAATTTATAAGGCAGTTTCAATACCAGATTTTTGTCTAAGAATTATCTATAACTTGTTTGTGAATTTGAGCTATAAAATTATAAATATATTATCTATTGAGTGTTTACTATGATCCAGGATAATTTCTAAATGCTTGGCATACATTTGCTCCTTTAATCATTATGTTATATCCTATAGTGATTACAAAGATTGCACCAATTTTTTAATGAGGAAATTGAGACACAGTGAGGTTATTACCATTTCCTAAAACACACAAGAGCAAAATGTGGGAGAACAGTTTTTAATTCTAATGCTACTTCTTTTAAACACTGAACTGATGTATAGTGATTCTGGACAAAATTTTCTATGTATATAAATATACAAGGTTTTTATTTCAATATAGCATGGTGATTTTACACTCTGGGGCCAAGCTAGAAGATTTGAAAAGAATAGCTATCTATCTATCACAAAATAATGAGCTCAATTGCTTAAACTTCATGCTTAGAATATCTTACCTATGAAGCAAGTACAATAATAGAGCTTAAGGCACAGGGTTACTGTGGGGATTAGGTGAGTTAATAAATGTAAAATGTTCAAAAGACGTGTATAGGTATAAATGTTTACTTGTATATATTTATACACAAATATTATTATGTGAGTCTGTTTGTATAGTTATAGGCAACAGATCTATGGACTTAGAATATGTTGAAGTTAACATCGGCATTTTCACATCTACCAGATTTGGGGGGTTAGGCTTAAATTTGTTCTACCATCAGTGTTTTTGGTTGAGGAAACATTCCTTGGTATATCTATGAAGTCCTGCTATCCCTGACTCAGATGTTCTTGCTGTTGCTAAGGAATGGTAGAAAATGTGGTTGTCATTAAATTTCACTGGACAGAGAGCAAATCAAAAATTCTTTCTGGCTGGCCAGGATGAAACCTTTAGAGGTTATCAGATTGATTTGCTTCTCATATAACGCTTCTAAAAGGGAAATATGAGTGGGCATTATGATTCAGGATCTTCTGTGTCATCATGATGTGGATAAAATAATTAGTAGAATTAGTTTCTGTAACTCCTGGGTAAACCAAAAGAATCACTGTAGAGTGATAGTTCTCAATTTATTTCCCATCCTTAAAATAGTGCCATGGGAAAGACACTTCAGATCACATATAGTCACTGTTCTGTTTGGGAGGTCTTCAAGAAGAGCCTCAGTTTCAGTGACTCATAAAGAAACTCACAGAATTCAAAAAAGCCATTGCATTCAAAATTACATTGTATTAAACAACAACAAAAAAAAATAAATTAACTTCATCAAAGGAAAGCAATACATAAGTCAGGGTCCAGGAAGACCAGGCCTGGAGTTACCTGGAGTGTGTAGACAGTGTTCACTCCTCTGAGCCCTATGTTTGGCAATAAGCAGGTGGCATTAGGGGTAAAGAACCCACCTGCCAATGCAGGAGACCAGAGAGATACAGGTCCAACCCACAAGTGCTCATGTGGCCAGTCTGTGTGTAGCAAGGAATTTATCTTCTAAAGAGAGGTTTCGCCATTGTTTGGGCTTCTGGGAGGTAACTTCTAAAACTCTTGGAATTTCCTGAGTGCTAAGAGTATCACTGTTATTCATAATTGGCCCTGTGGCTCACACATGACAGCTTATGGGAACAAGATGAGTAGGAGCAGGGACTGGGCAGGTAAGAAAGACCAATCATGTGATTAGAGGCCTGGGGTTTTGGGACACACGATATCTTGCTGACCGGGGGGGAAATATTGGAGTGGGCTTTATCTTAAGTTCAGTTTCTGGAGCAAATAAAACAGTTATGTCTAGACATCTTGGAATGTGAAGTCAAGTGGGCTTTAGAAAGCATCACTATGAATAAAGTTAGTGAAGGTGATGAAATTCCTATTGAGCTATTTCAAATTCTAAAAGATGATGCTATCAAAGTGCTGCAATCAATATGCCAGCAAATTTGGAAAACTCAGCAGTGGCCACAGGACTGGAAGAGGTCAGTTTTCATTCCAATCCCCCAAAAAAGCAATGCCAAAGAATGCTCAAACTACCGCACAGTTGCACTCATCTCACATGCTAGTAAAGCAATGTACAAAATTCTTCAAGCCAGGCTTCAGCAATATGTGAACCATGAACTTCCTGATGCTCAAGCTGGTTTTAGAAAAGGCAGAGGAAGCAGAGATCAAATTGCCAACATCTGCTGGATCATGGAAAAAGCAAGAGAGTTCCAGAAACATATCTATTTCTGCTTTATTGACTATGCCAAAGCCTTTGACTGTGTGGATCACAATAAACTGTGGAAAATTCTGAAACAGATGAGAATATCAGACCACCTGACCTGCTTCTTGAGAAATCCGTATGCAGGTCAGGAAGCAACAGTTAGAACTGGACATGGAACAACAGACTGGTTCCAAATAGGAAAAGGAGTATGTCAATGCTGCATACTGTCACCCTGCTTATTTAACTTATATGCAGAGTACATCATGAGAAATGCTGGACTGGAAGAAACACAAGCTGGAATCAAGATTGCTGGGAGAAATATCAATAACCTCAGATATGCAAATGACACCACCCTTATGGCAGAAAGGAAAGAGGAACTCAAAAGCCTCTTGATGAAAGTGAAAGAGGAGAGTGAAAAAGTTGGCTTAAAGCTCAACATTCAGAAAACGAAGATCATGGCATCCAGTCCCATCACTTCATGGCAAATAGATGGGGAAACAGTGGAAACAGTGTCAGACTTTACTTTTGGAGGCTCCAAAATCACTGCAGATGATGACTGCAGTCATGAAATTAAAAGACACTTACTCCTTGGAAGGAAAGTTATGACCAACCTAGATAGTATATTCAAAAGCAGAGACATTACTTTGCGACTAAGGTCCATCTAGTCAAGGCTATGGTCTTTCCTGTGATCATGTGTGGATGTGAGAGTTGGACTGTGAAGAAGGCTGAGCACCGAAGAATTGATGCTTTTGAACTGTGGTGTTGGAGAAGACTCTTGAGAGTCCCTTGGACTGCAAGGAGATCCAACCAGTCCATTCTGAAGGAGATCAGCCCTGGGAGAAAATGATGCTAAAGCTGAAACTCCAGTACTTTGGCCACCTCATGTGAAGAGTTGACTCATTGGAAAAGGCTGAGAGGGATTCGGGGCAGGAGAAGAAGGGGATGACAGAGGATGAAATGGCTGGATGACATCACTGACTCGATAGACGTGAGTCTGAGTAAACTCCGGGAGTTGGTGATGGACAGGACAGGGAGGCCTGGTGTGCTGCAATTCATGGGGTCACAAAGAGTCAGGCATGACTGAGTGACTGAACTGACTGCTTGACTGACAAAGTCTCAGTAAAAAAATTTGATACTGAAGCTTGGGTAAGCTTTCTGAGTTGTCAATAATTCATATGTTTCGTCACATATACCCAGAAGAAGGTCAAAGCTCAGCATCTGTAACTCTCTGAGACTTTTCCATTTAACTCTCTTCCTTTGATTGTTTCTGCTTTATATCTTCCCTGTAATAAATGTGACCACAAATATAACAGTGTTCAGTGTGTTCTGTGAATTTAGAACATTACTGAATCTGAAGATGGTTTTGAAAAAGCCCTGAACTTAAAGCCTCGTTCAAAAGATTTGGTAAGGCTTGGCAGTATGGAAAATCATGCCCTTAATTTCAAGTTTGGCTAAATTCCTTGTATTGTAGCTCTCCAGTCCCTGAAGAGGTCAAGTTGATATCATATAGCCCAAGGCCTCCACTACAAATACCATTGCCAGGTTGAATTATCTGGCAAACTATTAGGTCCCCTGGTAAACAAAGACATTCTAAGGAATCAGGACATTAAGAGAGCTAAGATGTTTCTTCGCAGGATCTGGTCATCATTCAGACCTTTCTTTGAGCAAGGATAAATTTTACTGCACATCCATCCATTAACATTTTAAAATGTAATTGTTTCTCCCTTTCATAGTGAAAAGGAGTCCTAGGAGGTTGAACTTTGTCCCCTTCAAAACTAGGATGTTGAAGCCCTAACTGTAAATGTGACTTTATTTGGGGATAGGGCTTTTAAATAGATCATCAAGGTTAAATGAAGTTGTAAGAGTGGGGCCCTAATCCCATGTGACTGGTGTCCTTGTCAGAGGAGAAGGAGACACCAGAGGTATGAAAAAGCTGAGAAAGGCCATGTGAGGATATAGTGAGAAGGTGGTTATCTACAAGCCAAGGAGAGAGGCCTTAGGAGGAATTAGCCCTGCTAGTATTTTGACTTTGAACTTCTTGTACCTAAAACTTACAGGAAAGAAATGCCTGTGTTATTTTGTTATGGCAACCCTAATAATCTAATATACCTAACAATAATCCACAAAACTCTAAAGAAATAAATATGAAGTATTACTCACCATTTTTGGAAATACAATAAAAGTATGTCATAATTCATGCCAGAAAAGTGCAAATATAGTTATATAAACATGCTAAAAGGAATAAAATATTTTTACCTTCTTCCCCCTTAGTATTCACTATGAGAATTAATGTTACCTAGTCCCAGTGTTGGTAGAGTTTCAAAGAGTTCCTTTATCCTTTACTCATGTTTAATTGGTCTTCCCTTGTAACTCAGCAATAAAGAATCCAACTACAAGAGTTCAGTCCCTGAGATGGGAAGATCCCCTGGAGAAGGCAATAACAACCCTCTCCAGTATTCTTGCCTGGAAAATTTCATTGACGAAGGAGCCTGGCAGGCTACAGTTCATTGAGTTGCAAAAGGTCTGATATGATTAGCAATTTAATGATGAGAAAACAACAACACCATGCTTATTCAAAGTAAGCTGGGGTGTCCTAGAATTGAAATACTCTGTGAAGAAGGTTATTGTTGGGGGCCAGCATGAGGAACTCTGCCCTTGGCAAAGGTCATGAGGAAGGGGGCTTTGGCATACGCAAAGGCGTGATCAAGCCTCAGGAAATCGCCTGCTCCCAAGCATCTACCCCCAAACCAGAGTACTTTACAGGGAGCTCTCCCCCATAACCATTTCTCTTGGAGAAGGAGTTAACTTGCAGCCCCAGTTAATAAAAACTCCTGGGCGTGATAAGAGTGTTTCAACTTACAAACTCTGAAGGTTCTCTAGCCTGCCTGATCAGGTTCGTCCGGCCACATGTGATTGTTTACAGCCTCCCAACTGTGAGAGGCATGGGATGCTTTAAAACTTTCTAAATACAGACTCTTTTGAGAAATTAGAAGATTATTAGTATAGTATTAGTGGGTTGATTAGGAATTATAGAGTATTAGCATAGGGCTTTTCTCATTTGATTGCCCACAGGCCTTCATATCCTTAGGCACCTGGGAATATATTAATCAATGTATTTGGAACATAGAAAAGGAAATATAGTAGTTCTGATGTTAGCAATATTAGACTTTTTGAGTTAATGAATTTTCTCTTTTGTTATAGACTACTGTACTTTGTTATAAATCACTGTGTCCTTGCTATGCAAAAATGTAACCTTATCAC
>SJYF01001784.1:708965-720109 GCA_006410515.1 Procapra przewalskii
AGATCAGCCCTGGGATTTCTTTGGAAGGAATGATGCTAAAGCTGAAACTTCAGTACTTTGGCCACCTCATGTGAAGAGTTGACTCATTGGAAAAGATTGTTATGTTGGGAGGGATTGGGGGCAGGAGGAGAAGGGGACGACTGAGAATGAGATGGCTGTATGGCATCACAGACTCAGTGGACATGAATCTGAAACTCTGAGAGATGGTAATAAACACAGAGGCCTGGCATGCTGCAATTCATGGGGTCACAAAGAGTTGGACATGACTGAGCAACTGAACTGAACTGGACTGAAGGGAAATATATGGGAGAGTAAATGATAAGAAAATATATGGATGCTGAAAAATTGTCAGACAACATGCAGGTAAGATCCCAATCAGGGGATGGACTACCTAATTATCTAGGGAATGTTCAGCTAAGTCCTCCTACGGGCTAAAAGTCAAAGTCTGAGGAATTCTGTTTTCTAGGAATAAGTCTGCTGTAAGTATCTGTCATGTCCAGTAATTGGGAAAAAAACCTTACATGTAGCTTGGCTATAATGGATTTTAGAGTAGAGCAGTTGGGACCCATATGCCGGACAAGAAGCAACAGTTAGAACTGGGTAATGGACGAACTGACTGGTTCAAAGTTGGGAAAGGAGTATAAGGCTGTATATTATCACCCTGCTTACTTAATTTCTATGCAAGTATAGCATGTGAAATGCCAGGTGGATGAATCACAAGCTGGACTCAAGATTGCCAGGGGAAATATCAATAATGTCAGATATGCAGGTGACACCACTCTAATATGCAGAAAGCAAAGAGGTACTAAACAGTCTTTTAATGAGGGTAAAATAGGAGAGTGAAAAAGCTAGCTTAAAACTCAGCATTCAAAAACCTCAGAGTTTGGCATCTGGTCCCATCACTTCATGGTAAATAGAAAGGAACAAAGCAGAAACAGTGACAGATTTTATTTTGGGGGAGCTCCAAAATCACTGCAGACAGTGACTGCAGCCATGAAATTAAAAGATGGTCCTTGGAAGGAAAGCCATGAGAAACCTAGACAGTGTATTGAAAAGCAGGAACATAACTTTGCCAACAAAGGTCTGTGAAGTCAAAGATGTGGTTTTTTCATTGTCATATACGGTTGTGAGAGCTGGACTATAAAGAAGTATTGAAGAATTGATACTTTTGAGCTGTGGTGTTGTAGAAGATTCTTGACAGTCCCCTGGACTGCAAGGAGATCAAATCAGTCAATCCTAAAGGAAATCAACCCTGAATATTCATTGAAGGATTGATGGTGAAGCTGAGGCTCCAATATTTTGGCTACCTGATGGGAAGAGCTGACTCGCTGGAAAAGACCTTGATACTGGGAAAGATCAAAGGCAAAAGGAAAAGGGAGTGGCAGAAGATAAGATGGTTAGATAAAATCACTGACTCAATGGACTTGAATTTGAACATAACCTGGGAGACAGTGAGGACAGGGTAACCTGGTGTGCTGCTGTCCATGGGGTTGCAAAGAGACATGACTTAATGATTGAACAATAGCAACAGTTGGGACTCTGGTTAGTTATGATCCCTGTAGTTGGAAGACTGCAAGGCTCATTTCCTTTGGTGGACCCCCATTTAGAAGAGGTGTGCTCAATGGATTCAAGTTGGCAAAGAATAACTACTCAGGCTATTTAGGAGAAGCAAAAGATGACTACTTATGGCTTTCATTTTATAGTGATCCTACAAGAGTAGCATACTCACTCATTTTAGACTCAGTATTTAACCCATTTCTGTTGAGCGAAATTCAAACCTATATCCAGTAATCGCACATTCTCTCCAAAGTATCCCTTAGAATAGTATAATATATATTTTAGTTTAGAAAAACAATTATATCATTTACCTTTGCTATTTGAATGGCTATAAAAACCTATGAAATTGATGGTGGACAGGGTGTCACTCGAGGAAACCAAGACTCAGTGAGCATCTGGGTAGGGACAGGGGTTGGTGAGTGGAAGGTCTGGGCCATCAGAGACTTGCCTTAACTCCAAGCTTGGTGTTACCAGTGGTCCATTCTTGTCTACTGGCTGCAGTCCTCCAAAAATGCACTGTATGACAGTGATCAGGTTTTAAAGATATCCTCAACAGGCTATATTGTGAGTTGAGGTGGTGATGGTCAAAAGAGGGGGAAGAGTCAAAGACAGTTTTCAGATCTGTATGAGAGACAGAATAAGACCACAATAAGATACAAGTAAATAGTTCATATGCTTCTGTCCCTCAGTGGGATCAATGTATAGACTCATTATTTAGTGGTGGTGGTTTAGTCACTAAGTCATGTCCAGTTCTTTGCAATCCCACGGACTTTAGCATGCCAGGCTCCTCTGTCCATGGGATTTCTCAGGCAAGAATGCTGGAGTGGGTTACCATTTCCTTCTTCAGGGTATCTTCCTGATTCAGGGATTTAATCTGTGTCTCCAGCATTGCAGACAGACTATTTTACCACTGAGCCACCAGGTGTTCCCTAGATTCATCATTTAGAGGGGGGTTTTATTGAAGCCAGCAGGAAGAAGAACATTTGTTCTGGGAACAAAAATAGATTGGCTGTGCAGGTGAAGTCTCTTTCTAGGATTTCAGAGCTTTTTATTTCATGTTTGAAAATCAGGGTAATCAAACAAAATACATTCCTATTGTTATACAAATGTGTAATTTCAGTGCAACTGATGTCAGCTTTGGAAATCACAACAGCAGTGTAGCTACTCACAATGGAACCAGACTCAAATAGCAAATCAATACTATAGAATATAAATCTTAGTTACAAGTTGATGCATATTTACTTGCATATAACAAAATAACTTGGAGAAGGCGATAGCACCCCACTCCAGTACCCTTGCCTGTCAAATCCCATGGATGGAGGAGCCTGGTAGGCTGCAGTCCATGGGGTCGCTAGGAGTCAGACACGACTGAGCAACTTCACTGTCACTTTTCACTTTCATGCATTGAAGAAGGAAATGACAACCCACTCCAGTGTTCTTGCTTGGAGAATCCCGGGGACAGAGGAGCCTGGTGGGCTGCCATATATGGGGTCACACAGAGTCGGACCTGACTGAAGTTACTTAGCAGCAGCAGCAGCAACAAAATAACTGAGTGTATAAAAATAATTTAATGCTTATTTTTAATCTACTTCTATTCATTGGATGGAAACATTTTGATTTAGAATAACAAGAGAACTCAATACTATTTACATATACCAGAGATATTCAAATAGGTCATGATGTAGAGACTCTCATGACTACTATCAAGCTGGAAAACACATATAAGGTTTGAAAATAAATGTCATTTTGGTTTCATATTTGTCTACAGTAGGAGCTAATTTGGAAAATTTTAAACTTTCTCTGGAGGTTTCACAAATATGTTGTCTTGCCTCAATCTGAGTTAAGTAAATTAATAAAATACATAAACTCATACATTACCTGATTCCATGGATGTTCTTGCCAGCTGTTGTGACTTTATTGAATAATACATTATCAGTGTGATAGTGTATTTGTGATGATGAATTGCACTGTTACATAATTAGAGCAATAGTGTCCTGATGATATATTAACTCAATAACCCAGTAGCAGGCAGAAGAAAATTATTTTAGCAATTCTTATTCCACATGATTATTTTTAAGTTCATTGTGAAACCATTTAAGTTGTTTGTACTGTAATAGCTCAACTAAATATATTTTTATCCAATGCTTCCATTTTACAATTGAGAATCATTCCTGAATGGGATAAAGGGTGTAATACAGTCCTGGCTTAACTGTATTTCTAATTTTCTAAACCTGAATAGCTATTCTGAAGCTCAATTTTCCCATCTGAAAAATGGAGGTAATTGTTTTCTTACAGTTTTATTGTAAGGATAAAGTAAGTTTTGGAGTTTGAGAGAATTTGTAAAGAAAAATGCAAAGATAAGATCATTTAGTGCTTCTGGGTTATGGCATGGATTTATATCTGGCTCTAGAACTTGCTAGCTGTACTATCTTGGGGAAACTGATTAACTTCACTGTGCCTCAGTTTTGTCATCTTTAAGAATAATTACTTAGGATGTTATGCAATTTAATTGAGAAAAACATTTATCATTTCTTAGAATAATCCCTCTTCAATGTAAATGTTCATTAAAAAATATTTTAAGTGCGTGACAAAATATCTTGGTCACCATAAAGATTAATTTTATGTGTCAGTTTGGGCCATGAGGTGCCCAGATATTTGTTCAAATATTTCGCTGTGTGTTTCTATGAAGGTGTTTTTGAATGAGTTTAACACTTAAATCAAATGGCTGACTAAAGCCAATGGCTCTCCCTAATGTGGATGGGCCTCTCCCAATCAGCTAAAAGCCTACATGGAACAAAATGCTGACCTTCATCTAAATAATGAATTCCCAGGTGGCACTAGTATTAAAGAACCTGCCAGTGCCGGAGATGTAAGAAATATGGGTTCAATCCATGGGTCAGGAAGATCCTCTGGAGAAAGGCATGGCAACCCATTCCAGTATTCTTGCCTGGGGAATCCCAAGGACAGAAAAGCCTGGCGGGCTACAGTCCACAAGCTTGCAAAGAGTCAGACATGACTGAGTGACTTAGCAAGCACTTTTGAATATGAGCAAACCCCTTTTGCCTATTTTAGTGCCAGAATATGTTTTTTTTTTCCCCCTGTCTTTGAACTTGAACTGAAACAGTGACTCTTCCTGACTTTTGAGCCTGTCAGTTGCAGACTAGATCTAAACAATCAGCTTTCCTGGATCTTTATTTTGTGAACTGAAGATCTTGGATTTTTCCAACCTCCATAACTGCATGAGGCAATTCCTTATGTTATTTTTATCTATCTATCTATCTATCTATCTCTGTTTCTCTGTGTATCTATCAATATATATTTACAGATATAAAGATATATATATATTTTTTCTATATGTATATATCTATTTAGCTACCTATTTTATAGTCAGCCATCCACATCCAGGGATTCCAGATCCACAGATTCAACCAACCACAGATTAGCAGACACCTCATGTTTGTAGATATGGAACCCTTGGGTCAGAGGGCCTTTAACATTGTGCCATTGTATATAAGGGACTTGTGTATCCACAGATTTTGGTGTATGTGATGGGTTCTGAAACCTATCCCATATATCCTATTTGTTCTGTCTTATTAGAGAATCCTAGTGTATTCAAAGATGTGTCTCCAGCAACTATCATGATAAAGATTTTGCTTCACACAATGAACACAAAGCTAAGCTGAACATAAATGGTAACAAAGTATGGTATTGAAAATTACATTATATTATTCTTACAATTTTAGAATTTAAATAATGACTCTAAAATGAACTATTTGTTATAGGGTCAAATAGTTTAATAAATTCATTTACTGTTTTTCATGGAGTACCTGAGTAGAGTCAAATTTATATCTTTTTGCCATATCTGATTAAATTTTATGTCATATATAGAGGAGGCCATAGACAGAAAATTATTAGATAACTGTACAGTTCAGTCTCTCAGTCATGTCTGACTCTTTGTAACCCCATAGACTGCAGCACGCCAGACCTCCCTGTCCATCACCAACTCCCGGAGTCTACTCAAACTCATATCCATTAAGTTGGTGATGCCATCCAACCATCTCATCCTCTATCATCCCCTTCTCTTCCTGCCTTCAATCTTGCCCAGCATCAGAGTCTTTTCAAAGGAGTCAGTTCTTCACATCAGATGGTCATATTTTTGTAAATTACTAGTGATGCAGTTGAAACTCCAATACTTTGGCCACCTCATGCAAAGAGTTGACTCATTGGAAAAGACCCTCATGCTGGGAGGGATTGGGGGCAGGAGAAGAGGACGACAGAGAATGAGATGGCTAGATGGCATCATTGACTCAACATGAGTCTGGGTAAACTTTGGGAGTTGGTGATGGACAGGGAGGTCTGGTGTGCTGCAATTCACGGGGTCGAAAAGAATCAGACACAACTGAGCGAGTGAACTGAACTAAGTGATGCAGTTTAGTTTTAGTAAATACTTTACTATGATCCTTTTTATTAAATAAATAAGTGGATATTTGAGAGCATCTCAGATTCAGTACCAAGTGGTCAGATACAGAAAAATCTCATTAATGATTCAGTAAGTTTCAGCAGTAGTATTTCTGCTTTAGATTGAAGCAAAACTAATTTGTAATACATTTGACTCATTATTTGTGGTAATTTTGTTCTATAAAATTTTCATTAACAATGGATTAGTGAATACTGAACATGGCTCCAAGGGGAAATATAGGTTTATGTTCCTGTGAGTCTCTGGTCACAATATTTTTCCAATCAATCAATGCATAACCTTGTTTTATGTTTGTTTCTGTTTAAAGTCACCCACCTTATTAGATATATTGTTGATTCAGTAACATTGAGCTCACTACCAACCCCACTATAACTTTTGCCTGAACTAAGCTTCTCTGCAAAGATATATCACGGTCTTCTTGCTCTTAAGAACACTGCATAGCACTTCAGCACTAAACTTGGGGATCATTTTAAATAGCAAAACTACTAACAGAAAGCACAACAAGGTGAAAACCATGGCATTAAGCAAACCACAAAGATGACACTTGTTTGTAGTATGAGAGGTAAAACAAGAAGGCAGAGCATTGCCTTGTTTAACCTCAGCTAGATATACATGTATAGGGGACTTCAAATTTTCACTGTGTACATGTCTGTGAAAATGACTGTGAGGTTAAATGCAGAATTCATGAATAAAAAGGATCAGTTCAACATTTGCAGGATATCTAGTACTTCAATGTTTCTATTAGTAACTTGTATAATTAAGTTGAGAATTCTTAAGGGTATTGAACATAAATTTTAAATAAAACTGTTATTGTTCAGTCATTAAGTCATGTCGGACTCTTTGCAACCCCATGGACTGCACTGTGCCAGACTTCCCTGTCCTTCATGATCTCCTGAAGCTTGCTCAAACTCATGTCTATTGAGTTAGTGATGCCATCCAACCATCTAATCCTCTGTCACCCCATTCTCCTCCTGCCCTCAGTTTTTACCCAGCAGAGAAAATTGTTAGAATAAACCGTTTTCCCAAGTAAGAAAACTAAGAACTTGTAACAGTTGTAGTGGCACAGATGCAAATGAGTTCATTAGGAATAACACATTGCAAGAAGTTGCTAGAAGAGTAATTTTGAGCAAGGAAAATATAAATGAGATTTAAAATTATAAAGTATTGAAATCTGGAAACGAGAAACTCAAAACATGGCAAAATTTTCATGTTTTAGATTGCTTTTTTTTGTTCAAAATAAATAGTTTTAATTTTTTTTAAAAAATAGCTGCACTGTGAGCATGTGGGATCTTAGTTCCCTGATCAAGGATTGAACCCCTTCTTTGTAAGTGTGGACGCTTAACCACTGGACTGACTGGGAAGTCCCCAAATGGAGTTTTATATCCAAGAACATTCCTAGCAGAAACCTGAAATCTAATTATTCTAGTTCACTGTATTAAACATGTGAAGTGAAGGCAGAAATCTATGTCTTTTTCATAAACAATTGAATGGTCATTTTGATGTTAGTCATGAAAAACCAAGCAGTGTCCTCTTGTGAAAATGAGGTTCAAGCAGTGCTTAAAAACTATTACTGTGTCCTGTAGTTTAAGTTAAAAATTCCTTGAAGTAGGAGGCATGGGAAGATATTTACATGTTAATAACTATTGAATGAAAAAAAATGCCCCCTTATTACCAAATAGTAATAGTAAGGGTAGAATATTATAAGGGACTTTCCTAGGTGGCTGTAATGGTAAAGAACCCACCTACCAATGAGGAGACCTAAGAAACACAGGTTCAATCCCTGGGTCAGGAAGATCTCCTAGAAGAGATGCAACCCACGCCAGTATTCTTGCCTGGAGAATCCTATGGACAGAGAGGAGCCTGGCAAGCTAGAAGTGACTTACACACACACACATACACTAACACGCACTAGACATATTTGGCTTCAAAACTCATCACCACAACTGTGAAGGTGAGTGATTTCAACTGAGCTTCATTTTCCTCCCACATAGCTGGGTATAAGGTGGAATGGTGATTACTGCTATTAGTCCTTGAGGAACATTACCTGCCTTAGAATCCTAGTTCTGCTACATGTGCTGTTTGGAAAAGGTACTATCTTCTTAAAACGCACCTTCCTCTTCTACTTCAAGAATGCAATGTATAAGTCAAGATTCAGTTGCAAATGCAGACTCTGTTTAACTAAACTGAACAAATGATTTATGCTAGAGAGTTTTTAGAAATATTGAAAAGGCTGAGTAAACAGACTCTATCCTGGTCTGAACAGAATGCAATTTACAATTGGGCCACAGTTTCCAAAGTCTGGCAAAAGCACCCTCTGGTGCAACTGTGAAGGTAGCCAATTCGCAGAGATGCCAGGTGATAAACAGTTTAAATTTTTTGAGCCAAGCACACTGATATGTATTGGACATTGTAGAAAGTACTACAGTTAAACTATTTTGATCTATTTAAAAAATGGAACATAATATGAATGCTAAAGATTACATCTATGAACACAGATTTTAAATTCCAATATCTCTTTTGGGAAGAAACAAAACTTACTGAGACACTAAGGGCACTTTGAGCCAACAATTTTTGGAAGCTTTAGTTATCAGATATTAAAGAGCTCGTAGAATTATTGGGAAGGTTGGATAAATAGGCTCTATGCTGAGCTTCCAAGAATGTTCACAAAACTACAATGCATAAAATGGCCAAGCTGCCAATGGAACTACTTATTGTCCGCTTCCAAATTGGTAAACCGTCGGTACAGCTGCTTGCCTCAGAACCTGTTCACCATGGCTAAAATTCACACGCTTGCCTCTCTCCCCACTTAGTTCTAAGTTTCAGTTTCACATTGAATGCATCAGATTGGTGGACTCTAAATCCTGTCTAGCTCACAATATTTAGTCAAGATGGTGATGAACAGGGAGGCCTGGCATGCTGAGATTCATGGGGTTGCAAAGAGTCAGACACGACTGAGGGACTGAACTGAACTGAACTGAAGAAGCACTTTATTAGCAAACCAGTCACCTAGAGTTAAGTCTTGCCTGTATATCAGGTAATTTGAATATGGGCAGGGCCCCAACAGATTGGCAGATGGATATAAGCTTAGATGATAGCAGAGGGTGATGCACTGATGTGACAAAAAGAGCAGAGGTTGTCCTGGGGACCAAGTTCCAGGGGCAGAACCTTAGACAGGAAAACAAAGTCATTTAAAGAATCTGGTAATTGTACAGCAAAAGTGCTCAGTGGTCTTTGTTGAAATGTAAGTCAATGAAATGGTTATGAAGAATAAGGCAAAAAAATGAAAAATACATGTCCTAGAAAGCAGGGGGTCAGGTTTGAGGTCAAGCCTTGAACTATTCTGATCTCTGGCATCCTTTGCTAATAATCAGATTAAGTCCTGAGCTGACAGGAGAAAGTTATATGACATTAGTTTAAGATATTGGAAGTTTTGAAATGAAGTGGGTAGAGTAAGAAATACCTTGTAACTTTTTTCTTTAAAAAATTTATTTATTTATTTTAATTGGAGGCTAATTACAATTATGTCATGCTTTTTGCCATGGGTAGACATGTGTTCCCCATCCTGAACCCCCACCCCCCCTCCAGCCTCACCCTCCCGCCACCTCTCTCCTGATTCCATCACTCAGGGTCATCCCAGTACACCACCCGTGTGCACCCTGTCTCATGAACTGAACCTGGACTGGTGATCTGTTTCACATATGATAATATACATGTTTCCATGCTCTTCTCTCAAATCATCCTACCCCCGCCTTCTCCCACTTTGTAACTTTTGACATTTAGGCCTGTTTTCTATTTCTAAACAGGATAAAAGGTGGGATTTTCCCCATGACTCAGATCACTATTTATTTTGAAAATATGACATTTGTAACATATTCATTTTTAATGAGAAGATTAAGTTCAAGCAAAACTTCTAGATTAGAAGTTTTCCACTTATGAAGAAATCAAAAGCTATTAATCTCTCAGAGCATTTTTAAATTTTTTTAAGTCTTCAAGTAAAAGCATTAAGAAGTGATAATGTTCCAAATTAATTTTATATTGTTTTTAATTTTCCAAAGTAGCAATGAATATTTCTCTCCCTTGAACTTGGCTTTAGCTTTAGGTATTTTACAGTCCCTAAGATAAGGGACAAAAAATTCTAAGAAAGGGTTACTTAACTAACTCTTAATTAGGAGCTAATTAACTACTAGTAATTACATTTGGAAGACTTTTGAACAAATCACTTTTTTGTCATACTATGAGAGAAATGTCTTTCTTGACTAAAATTTATAACTAGATATTTAATTCTTATTTCAAAGAGATAATACTTTATTTATCAAGACTTTCATGGATTCCAGGAACTTTTTTATTTTATTTTATTTTTTAAATTTATTTTATTTATTTATTTACTTTTAGTGTGTCTATTTATTTAGAAAGAGGTTATATTTGACCACACACCATTCAGATGAGCATTTGGTCAAAGGAGCTGAGTCAAAAATTCTAGTTAGTATATTTTTCCTCCTAATCTTTGGTAGCTGAATATGTTTACCAAGAACTTTCTAGTTATTTAATCTATTCAGCTTGTCCATGTTCACAGTATTCACTTTTCTTCCTTTGTCTATGTCTTCTTGACTTACTGCATTGTTCACGTAAATGAGTAATTGCCAAAGCCACACACAATTGTGACTAATGTGACCTCACTCTCATGATGAAGGTATACTCTGTTCAACTTGTCACAGGAATATATTTTTGTATTACTTGACAATTAGTTTGAGAGTCCTTGTCTGTTATTAACTCAGGAAATATCCCTCCAGTTCTACATGCCTGTTTGAGGAAAGTTCAGATCAGTTCAGTTCACTTCAGTCCCTCAGTCGTGTCTGACTCTTTCTGACCCCATGAATCACAGCACACCAGGCCTCCCTGTCGATCACCAACTCCCAGAGTTCACTCAGACTCACGTCAGTGATGCCATCCAGCCATCTCATCCTCTGTCGTCCCCTTCTCCTCCGGCCCCCAATCCCTCCCAGCATCAAAGTCTTTTCCAATGGGTCAACTCTTCGCATGAGGTGGCCAAAGTACTGGAGTTTCAGCTTTAGCATCATTCCTTCCAAAGAAATCCCAGGGCTAATCTCCT
>SJYF01001784.1:823379-839122 GCA_006410515.1 Procapra przewalskii
AATAACAATAATAATAAAAATTTAAAAAAACAAACAAAAAAAATAAAAAAAATAAAATCACACACACACAAAAAAGACCACCCCCAAGTAAAAGAAATGCAAAAAGTCAAAACGGCTGCCTCAGGAGGCCTTATAAACGGCTGTGAAAGGCAGGAAAAGCAAAGGAGAAAAGGAAAGCAATGCCCATTTGAATGCAGAGTTCCAAATAATAGCAAGGAGAGATAGAAAAGCCTTCCTCCATGATCAGTGCAAAGAAATAGAGGAAAATAATAGAATGGGAAAGACTAGAGATCTCGTCAAGAAAATTAGAAACACCAACTGAACATTTTATGCAAAGATGGGATGAATAAAGGACAGAAATGGTATGGACCTAACAGAAGCAGAAAATATTGAGACGAGGTGGCAAGAATACACAAAAGAACTGTACAGAAAAGATCTTCAGGACCAAGATAATCACGATGGTATGACCACTCACCTAGAGCCAGACATCCTGGAATGTGAAGTCAAGCGGGCCTTAGAAAGCATCACTATGAACAAAGAAAAATAATGGAGGTAATGGGATTCCAGTTGAGCTATTTCAAATCCTAAAACATGAAGCTGTGAAAGTGCTGCACTCAAATGCAGCAAATTTGGAAAAAGCAGTGGCCATGGGACTGCAAAAGGTCAGTTTTCATTCTAATTCCAAAGAAAGGAAATGCCAAAGAATGCTCAAACTACCATACAATTGCACTCTTTCACGGGTTAGTAAAACACTGTTCAAAATTGTTCAAGCCAAGCTTCAATAATAACGAACCATGAACTTCCAGATATTCAAGCTGGTTTTAGAAAAGGTAGAGGAACCAGAAATCAAATGGCCAACATTCGTTGGATCATTGAAAAGGCAAGAGAGTTCCAGAAAAGCATCTATTTTCGCTTTATTGACTATGCCAAATCCTTTGACTGTGTGGATCACAACAAACTCTGGAAAATTCTTAAAGATATGAGAATACCAGACCCCCTGACCTGCCTCTTGAAAGATCTGTATGCAGGTCAAGAAGCAACATTTAGAACTAGATATGGAACAACAGACTGGTTGCAAATTGGGAAAAGAGTATGTCAAGGCTGTATATTGTCACTCTGCTTATTTAATTTATAGGCAGAGCACATCATGAGAAACACTGGGCTGGAAGAAGCACAAGCTGGAATCAAGATTGCCAGGAGAAATATCAATAACCTTAGATATGCAGATGACACCACTCTTATGGCAGAAAGTGAAGAAGAACTAAAGAAAAGAGCCTCTTGATGAAAGTGAAAGAGGAGAATGAAAAAAATGGCTTAAAGCTCAACATTCAGAAATTAAGTTCATGGCATCTGGCCCCATCATTTCATGGCAAATAGACGGGAAAACAGTGGAAACTGGAAGGCTTTATCTTTTTGTGCTCCAAAATCACTGTAGATGGTGACTGCAGCCATGAAATTAAAGGACACTTACTCCTTGGAAGGAAAGTTTTGACCAACCTAAACAGCGTATTCAAAAGCAGAGATATTATTTTGTCAACAAAGTTTCATCTAGTCAAGGCTATGGTTTTTCCAGAAGTCATATATGGAAGTGAGACTTGAACTGTAAAGAAAGCTCAGTGCTGAATATTGATGCTTTTGAACTGTAGTGTTGGAGAAAACTCCCAAGAGGCCCTTGGACTGCAAGAAGATCCAACCAGTCCATCCTAAAGGATATCAGTTTGGAGTGTCCATTAGAAGGACTGATGTTGAAGCTGAAACTCCAGTACTTTGGCCACCTAATGCAAAGAACTGGACTCATTTAAAGACCCTGATGTTGGGAAAGATTGACGGTGGGAGAAGGGGAAGACAGAAGATAAGATGGTTAAATGACATCACTGACTCAATGGACATGAGTTTGAGTAAACTCTCGGAGTTTTGATGGACAGGGAGTCCTGGTGTGCTGCAGTCCATGGGATTGCAGAATCAGACAAGACTAAGTGACTGAACTGAACTGAACTGAACTAGGTTTGTCATAGTTTTCCTTCCATAGAGTAAGCATCTTTTAATTCTGTGGCTGCAGTTACTGTCTCTAGTGATATTGGAGCCCAGGAAAATAAAAATCTGTCACTGCTTCCACTTTTTCTCCTTTTATTTGCCATGAAGTGATGTGACCAGGTGACATTTTAGTTTTTTGAATGTTGAGTTTTGAGCCATCTGTTTTACTCTCCTCTTAAACCCTTATCAAGAGGTTCTCTATTTCCTTTTCACTTCCTGCCATTAGAAGGGTATCATCTGCATATTTAAGGATAGTCTTGTCATGCTAACTGGCAACTGGCAATTCAGTTAAGCTATGAGCCTTGCTGTGCATGTTCAGCCAAGACTGTTGGATCAGTGAAGATTTCTGGCAAAACATGGTCCACTGGAGAAGGAAATGACAATCTATTCTAGTATTCTTGCCTGGAGAATCCTATGAACTGTATAGCATAAGGAACTCTACTCAGTATTCTGTAATGGTTTATTATGGGAAAAGAATATTTAAAATAGTTAATATTTGTATATGTATAATTCATTCACTTTGCTATACGCTTGAAACTAATGCAAAATAATAAATCAGCTATAAGTAAGTAAGTAAAGTTGCTCAGTCGTGTCCGACTCTTTGCGACCCCATGGACGTAGCCTACCAGGCTTCTACATCCATGGGATTCTCCAGGCAAGAATACTGGAGTGGGTTACCATTTCCTTCTCTAGGGGATCTTCCCGACCCAGGGATCGAACCCTGGTCTCCCGCATTGGAGGCAGACGCTTTAACCTCTGAGCCAACAGCCTATTATGGGAAAAGAATATTTAAAATAGTTAATATTTGTATATGCATAATTCATTCACTTTGCTATACACTTGAAACTAATGCAAAATAATAAATCAACTATAGTCCAGTAATTTTCATTTTTTAATGGCAGGGAAAGGAGCCCTGATAAGGTAAGAAGTACGGAGTAATGATAACTAGAAACTATTCAAATCAGCCATTTTTTGTGGAGCGGAGTGTAGAAGCTTGAAACAGAGAGCTTGAATTCAAAACTGGGGTAGCACACCCCTATTCAAAGAATGCATGAATGCTAAATTGCTTCAGTCATGTCAGAATCTTTGTGACCCTATGAACCATAGCCCACCAGCCTCCTCTACCCATACAAGAATGCTGGAGTTGGCTGTCATTTCCTTCTCCCTATTCAAAAACACATTTATAGAAAACTTTTTACTAATGACTCTTTGAGCAATGACATGTAGCCACATACATGGGAGGGGAGAATAATGTGAATTTTGTGTCATATCCAAACTTTGGTCAACTCAGTGACAGGCTTGCTTATTGGCTTTGACTTATTTTTAATATCACCATCACTATAAAAAAGGGGAGAGAGACACATACTTTGCATCTACTTCAAACATGGAGACTCCACAGAGGACAAAAGTAAGCAAACACAAAACTACTAGATGAATAAAGGTGAATGCAGAAAGACAGGGCAAAAAGGACAAGGAAAAAAATGTCCATCCATGATGAATCTTAAAATTTGTGAAAATTTTGAAGAAACTCATGTATAAACATATTACTAAAACCAAAAATATAAATGTTATTTTGACAAAATTAGTATGTCTTATACACATAGGTCTATACAGGTATGGATATGTATATATTTATGTATAGCTAAAATTAAGTTGCTAAGATGGGGAGAATAGATTCAGTTCAGTTGCTCAGTTGTGTCCGACTCTTTGCGACCCCATGAATCACAGCACGCCAGGCCTCCCTGTCCATCACCAACTCCAGGAGTTCACTCAGATTCACATCCATTGAGTCAGTGATGCCATCCAATCATCTCATCCTTTGTCATTCCCTTCTCCTGCCCCCAATCCCTCCCAGCATCAGAGTCTTTTCTAATGAGTCATCTTTTCACATGAGTTGACTAAAGTATTGGATTTTCATCTTTAGCATTAGTCCTTCCAAAGAACACCTAGGACTGATTTCCTTTAGAATGGACTGGTTGGATCTCCTTGAAGCCCAATGGACTCTCAAGAGTCTTCTCATTAGGAGATATTAATTATGTCTATAACAGTGTGTTTCTAAAAAAAAAAAAAGAAATCTTAGGTTTATTGGCAAAATGGCAATATCTGTTAAGCATTTTGGTGGGGCCACAGACTGTTTCACTTTATTATGGTATCTTCTATACCTTTGTGTATTATTAAATTAGAATATAGCATTGAATAACAAAATAATTAAAACACCTTCCTAATGATTTGGATGGCTGGACCTTTCTAAATTGAGACATATATGCAACTTAATTTTTTCAGGAAGTTAAAGCTTTGGTAATAAAGTAGTCTAAATAATATGTGTGTGTGTAATAGTGTATATCTGTAAGTTCAGTTCAGTCACTCTGCCTTGTCTGACTCTTTGTGACCCCATGGTCTGCAGAACGCCAGGCATCCCTATCTATCACCAACTCCCAAAGCCCACTCATACTCACATCCATTGAGTCAGTGATGCCATCCAACCATATCATCCTCTGTTGTTCCCTTCTCCTCTTGCCTTCAATATTTCCCAACATCAGGGTCATTTCTAATCAGTGAGTTTTTCACATCAGGTAGTCAAAGTACTGGAGCTTCAGCTTCGGCATCATTCCTTCCAATGAATATTCAGGACTGATTTCCTTTAGGATGGACTGGTTGGATCTCCTTGCAGTCCAAGGGACTCTCAACAGTCTTCTCCAATTCCACAGTTCAAAGGCATCAATTCTGTAATACTCAGCTTCCCTTATGGTCCAACTCCCCCATCTGTACGTGACTACTGGAATAATCATAGCTTTGATTAGACTGACCTTTGTTGGCAAAGTAATGTCTCTGCTTTGTAATGTGCTGTTTAAGTTTGTTGTAGCTTTCCTTCCAAGGAAAAGGCGTCTTTTAATTTCATGGCTGCAGTCACTATTTGCAGTGATTTTGGAGCCAAGAAAATAAAGTCTCCTACTGTTTCCATTGTTTCCCCATCTATTTGACATGAAGTGATAGGACCGGATGTTTTGATCTTAATGTTTTCAATGTTGAGTTTTAAGTCAGCTTTTTCACTCTCTCTCGACTTCATCAAGAAGCTCTTTAGCTCCTCTTTGCTTTCTGCCATAAAGGTGGTATTGTCTGTATATCTGAGGTTATTGATATTTTTCACGGCCATCTTGGTTCCAGCTTGTGCTTCATCCAGCCTGGCATTTCACATGATGTACTCTGTGTATTTAAATAAGCAATGTGACACTATACAGCCTTGATGTACTCCTTTCCAAATTTTGAAACAGTTCATTGTTCCATGTTCAGTTCTAACTGTTGCTTCTTGACCTGCATACAGATTTCTCAGGAGGCAGGTATGGTGGTCTGGTATTCTCATTGCTTTAAGAATTTTCCACACTTTTGTGATCCACAGAGACAAAGGCTTTAGTCTAATCAATGAAGCAGAAATAAATGTTTTCCTGGAGTTCTCTTTTTTCTATGATCCAAAGAATGTTGGCATTTTGATCTCTGGTTCCTCTGCCTTTTCTAAATTCAGCTTGAACATCTGGAAATTCTTGGTTTGTGTGCTATTGAAGCCTGGCTTGGAGAGTTTTGAGAATGTCTTTGCTTGTATGTAAGATGAGTGTAATTGTGCATTAGTTTGAATATTCTTTGGCATTGTCTTTCTTTGGGACTGGAATGCAAACTATATTTTTCTAGTCCTGTGGCCACTGCTGAGTTTTCCAAATTTGCTGGCATACTGAGTGCAATGTATTATCATCATCTTTTAAGATTTGAAATATCTCAGCTTTGATTTCATCACCTCCACTAGCTTTGTTTGTAATGATGCTTCTTAAAGCCCATTTGCCTTCACACTCCAGGATGTCTGACTCTAGGTTAGTGATCACACCATCATGGTTATCTGGGTCATTTTGGTCTTTTTGTATAGTTCTTCTCTGTATGCTTCTGCCTCTTTTTAATATCTTCTGATTCTGTTAGATCCATACCATTTCTGTCCTTACTGTGCCCATCTTTGCATGAAATGTTCCCTTGGTATCTCTATTTTTCTTGACATGATCTCTAGTCTTTCCCATTCTATTGCTTTCCTATATTTATTTGCATTGATAAAATATTGTTAGTTTATAATATAAAAACATTATTACAATAAATGTGCATATTGATGTGTAAATATATGCATACATACATATATAAATACATTTTTTTGTTGTTGTTTATTCACTAAGTCATCTCTGATTCTTCTGAGGCTCCATGTATTATGGCCCACCAGGCTCCTCTGTCCATGGAGTTTTCCAGGCAAGAATACTGGAGTGGATTGCCATTTCCTTCTCCAGGGGATTTTCCTGAACCAGGGATCAAACCCATATCTCCTTCACTGCTCATTCTTTACTAATGAGCCACCAGGGAAGCCTCATATAAATACATACTTATGTACAAATTACATGCATACAGCTCATTTATATGAGAAAGAGAGGGAGAAAAAGAGAATTAGCTCTGACTGAGAAAGCAAAAATCTACTCTTACATTCATCAGGCTGGGATGACAGATGCAGATAAAGCCAGCTGCCCAGTTAAAAAGAAACAATTTTTTTCCCAAGGTCCCTCTGCAACTTTAAAATATCGTAACAATCTCTTCCTTGAGTGACTACTTTCTATTCACAGCAAAACTTTGTTCTCTGTCACCAAAATGAAAGACTATCAGAAACTGTTGTTTGAAATTACATCAGTAAAATTTATAATTCTTCTCTTGCCTGAAGGATCTAATTGGCTTTCACACAGAAGAGCAGCCTTGATTTTCCATCCAGATGGAGTGGAGTTTCTAAACACACTTTTCCACATTTATCATAACTTTGTAGTTTTGAAAGAAACAAAATCCCAGGTTCCCTTTGCTGTCCAGAGTAGATATTAACCTCTTTACATGCAACCTACTTTTATTTGAACTGGTCCAAACACTTGATTTGAATTTACCTACACTCCATTCCTTTTTCTAATGTCACAATTACTCCAACTTTTTCAGTTTTGAGTGAAATGTCCCTGGGTGGCTTTTAAGTGTGCTTTCTCTTGCTGCTATGGGTCAATAAACCTAACTTTCTCCATCTATAGTTTTGTCGCTGATTGTTTTAGTTGATTCTCTTAGAGCTGGAGAGATAATAGATAGATAGATAGATAGATAGATAGATAGATAGATAGATAGAGATATATTGTGACCTGAAACAAATAGACTGCCAAATATTTCTTCAGTTAAGATGAGTTTATTCAGGAAAAGCAGAGAACTGCAATTCAATGTTTGCACTGTGATGAGTCATGTGCAAGTCCCCAAAGGGCAAGAGAAAGAGAACAACTTTGCATAGAGCCAAAGGAACTGTAAGGGCTACAGTAAACAGAGGCCATGGTGTTTTACGGATTACCTTCTTGCTAGGAAAGAAGATAAAATTCTTTTCTCTCCTGTTGGGCTCTGCTATCATCACAGGGCACTTGAGCTCCCCATTCTAGCCTAACAATTCTACTTAACTGAAGTTTCTGCTGATTAATTATTTTATATCTTCCTTTATGTCTTGATTAAGATCTTTCGCTAGACGCATTGCTGGCAAAGAGTCTGTTTTCTAGTCTTAGTACTTTTTTGCCCTTCAGGGTAAAAAAAAAGTCCTTTTCTGGGTGTGAGGTCTCATTTTGAAAGGAAAGTGACAGATTAGAAGCCTATTAAGGTCACATTCTTAAGACTCTACACATGGACATCACCAGATGGTCAATACTGAAATCAGACTGATTATATTCTTTGCAGCCAAAGATGGAGAAGCTCTATACACTAAACAAAAACAAGACCAGGAGTTGACTGTGGCTCAGATCATGAACTCCTTATTGCCAAATTCAGACTTAAATTGAAGAAACTAGGGTAAACGACTAGACCATTTAGGTATGACCTAAATCAAATCCCTTATGAATATACAATAGAAGTGAGAAATAGATTTAAGGGCCTAGATCTGATAGACAGAGTGTCTGATGAACTATGGATGGAGGTTCATTACATTGTACAGGAGAGAGGGATCAAGACCATCCCCACGGAAAAGAAGTGCAAAAAAGCAAAATGGCTGTCTGAAGAGGCCTTACAATTAGCTGTGAAAAGAAGAGAAATAAAAAGCAGAGGAGAAAAGGAAAGATATAAGCATCTGAATGCAGAGTTCTAAACAATAGCAAGAAGAGATAAGAAAGCCTTCCTAAGTGATCAATGCAAAGAAATAGAGGAAAACAACAGAATGGGAAAGACTAGAGACCCCTTCAAGAAAAATAAAGACACCAAGGGAACATTTCATGCAAAGATGGGCTCAATAAAGAACAGAAATGGTATGCACCTAACAGAAGCAGAAAATATTAAGATGAGGTGGCAAGAATACACAGAAGAACTATACAAAAGTATAGTTAAAAGATAATCACTATGGTGTGCTCACTCACCTAGAGCCAGATATCCTGTAATGTGAAGTCAAGTGGGTCGTAGAAAGCATCACTATGAATAAAGCTAGTGAAGGTGATGGAATTCCAGTTGAGCTCTTTCAAATCCTGAAAGATGATGCTGTTAAAGGGAGGAACTCAATCTGCCAGTGAATTTGGAAAACTCAGCAGTGGGCACAGGACTGAAAAAGTCAGTTTTCATTCCAATCCCAAAGAAAGGCAATGCCAAAGAATGTTCAAACTATAGCACAATTACACTCATCTCCCACACTAGTAAAGTAATGTTCAAAATTTGCAAGCCAGGCTTCAGCAATACGTGAACCAAATGTTCAAGCTGGTTTTGGAAAAGGCAGAGGAACCAGAGATCAAATTGCCAACATCCACTGGATCATGGAAAAATCAAGAGTTCCAGAAAAATATCTATTTCTGCATTATTGACTATGCCAAAGCCTTTGACTGTGTGGATCACAATAAACTGGGAAATTCTGAAAGAGATGGGAATACCAGATCAAATGACCTGCCTCTTGAGAAATTTGTATTCAGGTCAGGAAGCAACAGTTAGAACTGGACATGGAACACCTGTTTCCAAATTGGAAAAGGAGTACGTCAAGACTGTATATTGTCACCCTACTTACTTAATTTATATGCAGAATACATCATGAGAAACGCTGGGCTGGAAGAAGCACAAGCTGGAATCAAGATTGCCAGGAGAAATGTCAATAACCACAGATATGCAGGTGACACCACCCTTATGGCAGAAAGTGAAGAGGAACTAAAGAGTCTTTTGATGAAAGTGAAAGACGAGGGTGAAAAAGTTGGCTTAAAACTCAACATTCAGAAAATGAAGATCTTGGCATCTGGTCCCATCACTTAAAGGGAAATAGATAGGGAAACAGTGGAAACAGTGTCAGACTTTATTTATAGTCTGACACGAATGACTGACTGAACTGAATGAACTGAAGGTCACATTCAAATAACAAGGAGAAGTTAGAGAGGGAAATCTCAGAAAGTTTTTTTCTAAAATCCCGATGTTATGATCACAGACGTTGGAGATTATCAGAAGCATTTTCAGTTCAGTTCAGTTCAGTCATTCAGTCATGTCCGACTCTTTGCAACACCATAAATCGCAGAACGCCAGGCCTCCCTGTTCATCACCAACTCCTGGAGTTCACTCAGACCCACATCCATCGAGTCCGTGATGCCATCCAACAATCTCATCCTCTGTCGTCCCCTTTTCCTACTGTCCCCAATCCCTCCCAGCATCAGAGTCTTTTCCAATCAGTCAAGTCTTCGCATGAGGTGGCCAAAGTACTGAGTTTCAGCTTTAACATCATTCCTTCCAAAGAAATCCCAGGGTTGATCTCCTTCAGAATGGACTGGTTGGATCTCCTTGCAGTCCAAGGGACTCTCAAGAGTCTTCTTCAACACCGCAGTTCAAAAGCATCAATTCTTCTGTGCTCAGCCTTCTTCACAGTCCAACTCTCACATCCATACATGACCACTGGAAATACCATAGCCTTGACTGGACAGATCTTTGCTGGCTAAGTAATGTCTCTGCTTTTGAATATGCCATCTCTAGGTTGGTCATAACTTTTCTTCCAAGGAGTAAGCGTCTTTTAATTTAATGGCTGCAGTCACCATCTGCAGAAATTCTGGAGCCCCCAAAATTGTCTGACACGGTTTCCACTGTTTCCCCATCTAGTTCCCATAAAGTGTTGGGACCAGATGCCATTGTCTTTGTTTCCTGAATGTTGAGCTTTAAGCCAACTTTTTCACCTCTTCTTTCACTTTAATCAACAGGCTTTTTAGTTCCTCTTCACTTTCTGCCATAAGTGTGGTATTATCTGCATATCTCAGGTTATTGATATTTCTCCTGGTAATCTTAATTCCAGTTTGTGCTTCTTCCAGCCCAGCGTTTCTCATGATGTACTCTGCATATAAGTTAAATAAGCAGAGTGACAATATACAGCCTTGATGTACTCCTTTTCCTATTTGGAACCAGTCTGTTGTTCCATGTCCAGTTCTAACTGTTGCTTCCTGACCTGCATACAGATTTCTCAAGAGGCAGGTCATTTGATCTGGTAGTCCCATCTCTTTCAATATTTCCCACAATTTATTGTGATCCACACAGTCAAAGGCTTTGGCATAGTCAATAATGCAGAAATAGATATTTTTTCTGAAACTCTCTTGCTTTTTTGATGATCCATCAGATGTTGGCAATTTGATCTCTGGTTCCTCTACCTTTTCTAAAACCAGCTTGAACATCAGGATGTTCATGGTTCACGTATTGCTGAAGCCTGGTTTGGATAATTTTCAGCATTACTTTACTGGAGTGTGAGATGAGTACAATTGTGCAGTAGTTTGAGCATTCTTTGGCATTACCTTTCTTTGGGATTGGAATGAAAACTGATCTTTTCCAGTCCTGTGGCCACTGCTGAGTTTTCCAAATTTGCTGGCAGATTGAATGCAATACTGTCATAGCATCATCTTTCAGGATTTGAAAGAGCTCAACTGGAATTCCATCACCTCCATTAGCTTTGTTTGTAGTGATTCTTTCTAAGACCCACTTGACCTCACATTCCAGAATATCTGGCTTTAGGTGAGTGATCACACCATCATGATTATCTGGGTCATGAAGACCTTTTTTGTACAGTTCTTCTGTGTATTCTTGTAACCTCGTCTTAATATCTTCTGTTTCTGTTAGGTACATACCATTTCTGTCCTTTATCAAACCCCTCTTTGCATGAAATGTTCCCTTGGTGTCTTTATTTTTCCTGAAGAGGTCTCTAGTCTTTCCCATTCTGTTTTTTTTTTTTTTTCCTGTTTCTTTGCATTGATCACTGAAGAAGGCTTTCTTATTTCTTCTTGCTTTTCTTTGGAACTGTGCATTCAGATGCTTATATCTGTCCTTTTCTCTTTTGTTTTTCACTTCTCTTCTATTCCCAGCTCTTTTAAGGCCTCCCCAGACAGCCAATTTGCTTTTTTGCATTTCCTTTCCATGGGGATGTTGTTGATCCCTGTCTCCTGTACAATGTCATGAACTTCAGTCCATAGTTCATCAGATACTCCCTATCAGATATAGTCGCTTAAATCTGTTTCTCATTTCCACTGTATAATCATAAAGGATTTGATTTAGGTCATACCTGAATGGTCTAGTGGTTTTCCCTACTTTCTACGATTTTAGCCTGAATTTGGCAATTAGGAGTTCATGATCTGCGCCACAGTCAGCTTCTGGTCTTGTTTTCTTTCTTTGTTTTGTTTTGTTTTGTTTTGTTTTTGGCTACAGAGCTTTTCCATCTTTGGTTGCAAAGAACATAATCAATCTGATTTTGGTGTTGACCATCTGGTGATGTCCCTTTGTAGAGTCTTCTCGTGTTGTTGGAAGAGTGTGTTTGCTATAACCAGTGCATTTTCTTGCAAAACTCTATTAGTCTTTGCCCTGCTTCATTCCATATTCCAAGGCCAAATATGCCTGTTATTCTGTTTGGCAACAAACTCCTAACAGGCCTGGTCTGGATATTGGGGGAAAGCTGACGTAATGGATTTCATCTGATATAATTCTGAAATATCTTTAGTCTCAGATTTTATCAAGTGATGTGCAGGTCCAATGAATGTTTTGTACTTCCTTTAAATGTGTCAAGTCAATCCAAGAGTCTCTTTCTTGGAGTTTGGTGGTACAAAGACTAGTAAGGAATACTTGACAGGAGCCTTTCCCTTGAGATTGAAGAGAGTTGTTTCAGAGGTACTTTTCCAACAGAAAAAAATCTCCAGGTTGTAAAGTATGATTCTTAAGGTCTCCATCTTCTGAGTTTACACAGTGAAAAGACTGCCTTACCAAAACATGATTATTTTTAGTAGGGGCAATTAGGCCTTGCAAAATTGGAGTTGCTATCCTTTTATCAGTTGCATGTCAGAAGAAGCAGTACATAGTTCTTTTGTAACTATCTCAAAGTATGAGTTTGTGAGTGCCAAAATAAGTGGAGCTGAGATTGAGCAGGATCAACAACAATGCTTTTGGTCGTTTTAACAAGGGCTTCTATAAATTTTGCCAACTGAATCCTAAAAAATGTCATTAATGCATTTGACTAAACCAGAGGATTGAGGCTAGTAAGTATTCTCCATCCAGTGTGAAAGCATACAGACCATGACCAAAATATATTTATATTTATGAGGCAAAGAAAGTTGAATAAAAATCATTTGCCAGACCTCTAATAGTCCACTGGGCAGTTTCAAATGTCCAGGAGCAAGGCAAACAGACGCTCTGGGTTGTTTCAGACAAATGGGAAAAGTGAGATCGCCAGTTTTTCAGCCTTATTAATGTTTGCTCACTGATACTAATTCATGACTGCTATCATTTTGTCAGTAAACCAATGATTTAATGGTTGGGATCACACTAATGGGGAATGGAAATCTTAGAATTTCCAGTAGAACTATTGTTATCTGGTTCAAGCCAGAATTTTCTCTTTTTATCAAATCAACAATTTGTGAATTACCAATTTTGCTTTTCCTTTTCTTTGGTAAATGGTTAGACCTCTCTAACCAGTTTTTCTAAAATATCATTTGGGGAAGTATCCCTTTGGACTGTAACAGACGTTTGGTTGTTGGTGGTCCCTTTAAAGACAGAATTCCTTGCAGAAATATCAGCAAAATTATTTCTTTTACTTACAGAAAGTCAACTTTACAATGCCACAGAATCAATAATAGCCAAATCTACTGATAAAATTCACTGAATGAGATGATTCCAGAACATGGGGCCAGTTTTAATTTTATTTCTTCTGGAAGTATGGAAGCTGATGTTACTGCCACAATAATCCAAAATCATGAATGATTCTGAAAGTATATCTACTATCAGCATAAATCTTGCAGTTTTGTTCTTGGCTAAAGTACAGACCTGTGTAAGAGTATATAATTCAACTTGTTGGGCTAAAGTAGTGATAAGAAAAGATGCTGACTCCACAACATCAAAAGGAGTCATAATAGCAAACTCAGGAAAATATTTCCATTTTCACCCTTTAAATAAAATCATCAGTGAACCATAAGAAGGCAACATCACCCAATGGTATTTCCTGTACATTTTTATAAGGATTCAGAAGGTGATTCATCAGTATTAAGTAATTATGAGGGATTTTTGTTAGTCACAGAAGGAAGAAGAGTAGTAGGGTCAAGTGTATGACAATGTAAAAGAGTTCTGCAAGGTCCAGTTAACAAAAGGACTCTATAGTAGGTGAGCTGGCTGACTGAGAAATGCTGAGTGTAAAGTGAATTCAGGGAACTGTCTACTGCATAAAGTATAATAATAGTTAAAGAGGATTCCATAATAATTTCCCCAGTGCTTTCAATCAAAATGGCAGTGTCTATAACAGCTCTTAGCTAAGGTAAGTATACCCATGCCACAAAGCCCCATTGCTAGCTATAACACACTATAGATTGATATTAGTCCCCATGTTTTGGCAGTGAATTTCACAAGGGCATTTCTTTTCTTTTTGTATACAAAAAGAAGAAAGGAATTTGATAATTGGGATTTCCAAGGGCTAGAAACGGGGGAATTAAACTCTCCTTTAAGGCCTTGAAGCCTGTGCCGTCTGGTTCTTCCCATAAAATTTGGACAGGGTTGTTATTGTTGAGAGCAAAGAATATAGAGTTCTGATAATAGAGAAATCTGGAATCAAATTTAGGCAATAACCAAATGGCTTGAGAAAAACCTCACAATTGGCACTTAGGTTTAGTTTTGGGAAATCTAGGACACTAGAATATCTATCTGGATCTATGTGTAGCCCTTGTTCTGCTGTCAGATGCCCTAATAAGCAAACCTGGATTTGAGGAAATTGCAACTTTTCTTTGGTAACCTTATGTCCCTATAAGGATAAAACTTTAGTAAGTGGATGCTTACTAAAATGGATGCTTACTAAGTCTAGTCCCTTCTTGGGACTAGACTTGAGAAGGAAAGCAAAGAGGCAAATCTCCACATATTTCTATAAAGTGGAACTTTTAATCATCCAGGTCAGTGTGTGAGATTTGCAAGAAATACCAAGGACTCTTAGTATAACCCAGAGGTATTACAATCCAGCTGAATTTTTTTTTTTTCTTCTCAGGTGAAGGCATAAAGCTATTGGCTAGCTTCATCAACCAGAATACTAAATAATGCACTGCATAAATCAATTACAGTGAAGAATTTACTTCCAGTTGGAATGGATGTTAGTAAGGTATGAAAGTTAGAAGCAACAGATCGAGAAAGGATTGATCTTTAATCCATTTTGAGTTTATTTTTGTGTATGCTGTTAGAAAGTGATCTAGTTTCATTCTTCTACAAGTGGTTGACCAATTTTCCCAGCACCACTTGTTAAAGAGACTGTCTTTAATCCATTGTATATTCTTGCCTCCTTTGTCGAAGATAAGGTGTCCATGCTGCTGCTGCTGCTAAGTCATTTCAGTCATGTCCGACTCTGTGCGACCCCATAGACGGCAGCCCACCAGCCTCCCCCATCCTTGGGATTCTCCAGGCAAGAACACTGGAGTGAATTGCTATTTCCTTTTCCAATTCATGAAAGTGAAAAGTGAAAGAGAAGTCACTCAATTGCATTCGACGCCTAGCGACCCCATGGACTATAGCCTACCAGGCTCCTCCATCCATGGGATTTTCCAGGCAAGAGTGCTGGAGTAGGTTGCCATGGAGGTGTGTGGATTTATCTCTGGGCTTTCTATTTTGTTCCATTGATCTATATTTCTGTCTTTGTGCCAGCACATACTGTCTTGATGACTGTGCCTTTGTAGTAGAGCCTGAAGTCAGGCAGGTTGATTCCTCCAGTTCCATTCTTCTTTCTCTAGATTGCTTTGACTATTCAAGGCTTTTTTAATTTCCATACAAATTGTGAAAATATTTGTTCTAGCTCTGTGAAAATACCTCTGGTAGCTTGATAGGGATTACATTGAATCTGTAGATTGCTTTGGGTAGTATACTCATTTTCACTATATTGATTCTTCCAATCCATAAACATGGTATATTTTTCCATCTATTAGTGTCCTCTTTGATTTCTTTCATCAGTGTTTTGTAATTTTCTATATATAGGTCTTTAGTTTCTTTAAGTAGATATATTCCTAAGTATTTTATTCTTTTTGTAGCAATGGTGAATGGAATTGTTTCCTTAATTTCTTTTTCTACTTTCTCATTCTTGTGTAAACTCAAAATGGATTAAAGATCTAAACATAAGACCAGAAACTATAAAACTCCTAGAGGAGAACATAGGCAAAACACTCTCCGACATAAATCACAGCAGGATCCTC
>SJYF01001784.1:852242-863460 GCA_006410515.1 Procapra przewalskii
ACGAAGTGCCAGTCTAGGTTCAATACAGGATACAGGATCCTTGGGGCTGGCACACAGGGTGATCCAGGGAGATATGGGGTGGGAGGTGGGAAGGGGCTTCGGCATTGGGAGGTTAGGTACACCTGTGGCCAATTCATGTCAATATATGGCAAAACAAATACAGTATTGTAATGTAGGGAAATAACAATAATAATAAAATTTAAAATTAAAAAAATAAAAAAATAAAAAATAAAAGCCAAATAAAAAATAAAAAAATAAAATAAAAAACACAAGCACTTAGGTAAGAAAAAAAGATGGATCTACTATAATTTTTTTTCAGCAGGAATGAAATGGATTCTTCCAAAACAAGACAAAACAAAAAATGTGTCACTTCTCAGTTGAATTTAATGTGCACTTTTCTGCTTCTTTTTGTGTTCCAGGTTACCAGTCTGCAAGAACTCAGTATCATTTGTGTAAGTGGCTGAGAAGCATTTTATCACATTTAAAAATTTGTGCCGTCCTGAAAACTGGATATATAGATGATTGATCTATAGTCATTTAATGGACATTTAACATTACAGTTGTAAATAATTTTATTTCTAATAAAATATTTAATAAGTTTTATAAATAAACTAAAAAATTCAATTTTAATTATTTTGATTTTAAAATATCAAAATATATACAATTATAGATTCTATTTTGCCTTTTCATGTATCATTTCAGAAAAAAACCTGAGAACATTTTTAAAAGCTTAAGAACATTCTATTTTTATCTTAGTGATTATTATTGATTGTGGTTTAGGCAGCTTTCTTTCTAACTCCCCTCTCATCATAGGGACTACAGAATCCAAATGGCCTAACCACAGAGATGTCTTCACCTCCCTTTGGAAAAAATGTAACTATGAATTCTGTCTCTATTCTTTTGAGAGATAAATCTCTTTAAAAAGCCTCTTGCCAATATTACAACCCAGGCTGTCTTCCTCAAAGACCTGCTAGTCATCTCTTTAAAATGTAATCATCAGGGAAGATGGAGTCTATATCTTCCACTCTCATTTTGAAGATAGGAGTTCAGCTTCTTTTGGAATCAAATTAGAAATCTATATCCTGTCATAAAGTATGTGCAAGTTTATTTTTCCTTTGGGTAAGGATAATTAACAGACATAGATGGCCTATGATCACCATCCTACCATCACCACTATAATACACACACACACACACACACACACACACACACACACACACATGCACACCAGCTCCTTAATACCCTTCACCTTTTGTTTTATTGGAATTGAGTACAATCTCTGATCTGTTCTCTCTCCCTCATTACAATAGCTGTGAATGAAGTTTTCCTTGTCTGTTTCACTTTTTCCAGTGCAAGATTTGCTTTGACACAGTTATCACCAGCCTATACATGAATCACAATAAGTAAATATAGTTACCTTTAATAAATTGGATATTTGTTATCGTTACTTTATCATTATATTTTAAATTTTGTCATAATGAGGTTATGTTTGTTGAGGTATAAGATGTTTTATTTATTAATTTTCTAGAATAATTTATATTCTTCAGTATCAACATATTATATAAAGTCCTCATAGGCCCTGCAAATATTAGATGTGAGTCCATCATAAGTGACCTATGAGTTTTCATGTTAATCTATGAATTTTCTCAATATCAATGACATTAGAAAAGCTTATCTTAAAGAATAATTTCAGAGATATCTGAAAAATTTATGCTAGGAAATGTTTTGTTTAAAGAGAGTATAAGGAATGTGCTTACTAATCCTGATTTATCCAGGGGTTGCAAAGAGTTGTGTGCGTTCATTGCTGATGAAGATACCCGCAATAAATGGCTTGCCTTATTTTCACAAAAGTAGCATGTTAAAAAGCTTTTGTTTTATTCCAGAAAAGCTGGTTCTAATGCAAAAGACATTCCCTAAAGTATATTATTGAATTTGAGTAACTTGAACATTAAGATTTGTTCTAATATGATTTTATTCTTATCAAAATTGAATTATTCTGTGTTGAAGACAACTTTTCTCATATATTGATATCACTTGTATTTGCTCATAGAATAGCACTGATAGTCTCCCAAAGCTCTACCCTACAGATTTCTTTAGAAAGAAGGGGAATACAGAAAAGCAAATTTCAAAGGTTTTCAAACAATTCAGAAAAATAGGATCTGTTGTATAATGAAAAGACTTACTAAATAGTTTTATTAAAAGTTTGCCTTTGTAAATTACTCATAATAATCACTGTTCATGGGTGTATGTTATTTTGTTAAAACTGAAGTATATTCATGTGGTTCATAAATGTTAAGATATTAAGTTTTGCCCCAGTGAGCAGCATACACTGTCTGGTGTGTATAAAATATTAAAACAGACACATGGAAAACCAGGATAATTATTGTATGCTATTTAACAGGAAGGATTCTATTTAAACAGATATGTACTTTCATAAGAGTAAATTAAAACATAATTTTACATGAATATTGAAATATTGTTTAATATCACTGGTTAATGATAGATACAACTTTTAGTCATCTGGTAAAAAGTTTCTTTATAAAACTAACGTGGTGCATTTTAAATATTGTCAACTTGGATAATATATATCAGAATTAATCTTAACAGAGAAGTCATGCATTCTATAAAACTTTTGTGTGTGTGTGGGGGGGGGGAGAGAGTGTCCCTATTTTAAAGGGGCTTCCCTGGTGGCACTAGTAGTAAAGAAACTGCCACGAATGCAGAGTTAAGAGATGCTGGTTCAACCTCTAGGCCAGGAAGATCCCCCCGGGAGGAGGTCATGGAAACCCATTCCAGTATTCTTGCCTAGAGAATCTCATGGAGAGAGCATCCTGGTGGGCTGAAGTCCATCGTGTCACACAGAGTCTGACAAGATTGAAACGACTTATCATGTCACAGCATACCATTTCAAAAATGTTTTACTGGTCCTAAAACACATACCTGAAACTGTGGTCCCTTACCATCAAAATAGATTTCAATGGTTTCCATAAACTTGGAGTATTTTGTTATTAGTATTAAAAACAAGATAACACCATGGAGGTGATATACCCCTCAACTAAATTTTATACTCAGAGAAAAGTTTGTCAAAACCTTTTAAAAAAATATGATGCCAGAAAATCACAATAGTGTCGTCAAGTTTTTCTTAATAGCATCCTCTGCTCACTAATCAACCCTTGAGAGTGTCTTTGTGTCAAATTCCTGAATTGGCCAAGGAAAAAAGAGAAAGAGATGTAGATTAACTGTGCTGCATTCTTGCTCACTGAATTTCTTTTAGATTGTTAAACTTCCCTGTGGTTAACTTAAGATCTTTGTAGCACTAAACCTCTGCGATTATTGGAGTCTGTATCATTTGTATTTACAACATGTGCTAAAGGTGAAAATTAATGCACATGCTATATACTTGAGTGATCTTACTTGCAAATTATGACAGATATATGTGTAGGCATATTAATTACTTTGGAAAAAAGAATAAGCAAATATTAAATAGCTAGCATTATGCCATGATTGGTGTATTTTGAAGGAAATACATATGGAGAGAGAAGGTAATGTAATGTGAGAATTAAGCACAACTGCTCTAGACTTGATCTACTTATATGACTAACCACCTTGCTTTCTCCCTCATCCATATAATAGAAATAATGACAATTTTGCCTTGGTAGATTTGTGTGAATAAAACAAAGCAATACATAAAAAGCAATAGGAACTGGCTGGTGAAGTTCTTATTATTTTATGGGCATTTTATCAGTTTATGTCAAGGCTGTATATTGTCACCCTGCTTATTTAACTTCTATGCAGAGTACATCATGAGAAACACTGGGCTGGAAGAAGCACAAGCTGGAATCAAGAGTGCCGGGAGAAATATCAATAACATCAGATATGTGGATGACACCACCCTTATGGCAGAAAGTGAAGAGGAGCTAAAGAGCCTCTTGATGAAAGTGAAAAAGCAGAGTGAAAAAGTTGGCTTAAAGCTCAGCATTCAGAAAATGAAGATCATGGCATCCGGTCTCATCACTTCATGGGAAATAGATGGGGAAACAGTGGAAACAGTGTCAGACTTTATTTTTGGGGGCTCCAAAATCACTGCAGATGGTGAGTGCAGCCATGAAATTAAAAGATGCTTACTCCTTGGAAGGAAAGTTATGACCAACCTATATAGCATATGAAAAGCAGAGACATTACTTTGCCAACTAGGGCCCTTCTCTTCAAGGCTATGGTTTTTCCTGTGGTCATGTATGGATGTGAGAGTTGGACTGTGAAGAAGGATGAGCACCGAAGAATTGATGATTTTGAACTGTGGCATTGGAGAAGACTCTTGAGAGTCCCTTGGACTGCAAGGAGATCCAACCAGTCCATTCTGAAGGAGATCAGCCCTGGGATTTCTTTGGAAGGAATGATGCTAAAGCTGAAACTCCAGTACTTTGGCCACCTCATGTGAAGAGTTGATTCATTGGAAAAGACTCTGATGCTAGGAGGAATTGGGGGCAGAAGGAGAAGGGGACTACCGAGGATGAGATGGCTGGATGGCATCACTGACTCGATGGACATGAATCTGAGTGAACTCCGAGAGATGATGATGGACAGGGAGGCCTGGCGTGCTGCGATTCATGGGGTGGCAAAGAGTCGGACGCGACTGAGCAACTGAACTATCAGTTTATCAGTTGAGTTCAGTCCCTCTGTCGTGTCCTACTCTTTCTGACCCCATGAATTGCAGCAAGCCAGGGCTCCCTGTCCATTACCAACCCCCAGAGTTCACTCAGACTCACGTCCATCGAGTCGGTGATGCCATCCAGCCATCTCATCTTTTGTCATCCTCTTTACCTCCTCCCTTCAAACCCTCCCATCATTAGAGTCTTTTCCAATGAGTCAACTCTTCGCATGAGGTGGCCAAAATACTGGAGTTTTAGCTTTAGCATCATTCCTTCCAAAGAACACCCAGGACTGATCTCCTTTAGAACGGACTGGTTGGATCTCCTTGCAAGCCAAGGGATTCACAAATCTTTTGCAACACCATAGTTTAAAAGCATCAGTTCTTCAGTGCTCAGCTTTCTTCACAGTTCAACTCTCAAATCCATACATGACTACTGGAAAAACCATAGCCTTGACTAGTCAGACCTTAGTCGGCAAAGTAATGTCTCTGCTTTTCAATATGCTCTCTAGGTTGGTCATAACTTCCCTTCCAAGAAGTAAGTGTCTTTTAATTTCATGGCTGCAGTCACCATCTGCAGTGATTTTGGAGCCCAAAAAATAAAGTCTCACGCTGTTTCCATTGTTTCCCCATCTATTTCCCATGAAGTGATGGGACCGGATGCCATGATCTTTGTTTTCTGAATGTTGAGCTTTAAGCCAACTTTATCCCTCTCCACTTTCACTTTCATCAAGAGGCTTTTTAGCTCCTCTTCACTTTTTGCCATAAGGGTGGTGTCATCTGCATACCTGAGATTATTGATATTTCTCCCAGCAATCTTGTTTCCAGCTTGTGTTTCTTCCAGCCCAGTGTTTGTCATGATGTACTCTGCATATAAGTTAAGTAAGCAGGGTGACAATATACAGCCTTGATGTACTCCTTTTCCTATTTTGAACCAGTCTGTTGTTCTATGTCCAGTTCTAACTGTTGCTTTCTCACCTGCATATAGGTTTCTCAAGAGGCAGGTCAGGTGGTCTGGTATTCCCATCTCTTTCAGAATTTTCCACAGTTTATTGTGATCCACACAGTCAGAGGCTTTGGCATAGTCAATAAAGCAGAAGTAGATGTTTTTCTGGAACTCTCTTGCTTTTTCCATGACCCAGCAGATGTTGGCATATGGATCTCTGGTTTCTCTGCCTTTTCTAAAACCAGCTTGAACATTTGGAATTTCACAGTTCATGCATTTTATACTATATTTTAATGATAATAAAGCACAAAAGGCTATTCTAAATAGGAAAAAAAATTGTGTTTTTTAAAAATAATATCCTCTGTTGACCATCTGAAATAATATATTTGGTCTCAAAGTGTAGCTAGAAATTTATTCTTGTTTTAAGTATGAATTTTTGATAGAATATTTCTAATTTACTGCATTTTGAAACATTATTCACTACTTTTAGATGTAATTTAAAATAAATTAATGTAAAATTCTTCCAAGTTGTGCCATCTTACCAAAAATGTACACTCTGAAACAATTTAGGAACATATGCCACATCTTAACAAGGAAAAGGAATTAAGGAGAATAGGAAAATATTGAAGCTGAAAGCCCCCTCAATTTCATGACTATTTAAGCATGAAAACTGTTTAAAAATATTTGTGCTATCAAATGGATAGATTCCATTTGGGGATGCAAATTGAGGCCCAGGGGACCTCATGAAAGTTTATATCTTACAGACTCTGAATCAGAAAGATTTAATGTGAGTATTTATGCTCTATGTACAATTGAATAAACAATGTAGAAATGTGAAAAAGGGCATAAAAAAACATATGCAGTCCTCATTAGCTAGCTTATACTAATGTTTATATTTTAGTGTGGATAATTATATAAATAATATCCTTTATGTCACTGACATTTAAAATTGATATACATAGACACACATAAACACACACATGCACACATATACTCTTTATTAAATTATTGCCAAATATATAGCCAGAATTAATGGTAATGAAATCCAAATGTAGGACTTTCAGGGATACTGGAAATTGGAACACAAACACTTTGAATTTTGCCCCTAAATATGAAACCAGTAATTAGGAAATGGGAAATGTGCAGCTTCATTACCAGTGATAATTATGCAAGAGAATTGTGTCACTATTAAGCAAATAAAGCATCTATGGCTCAAAAGGCAGATGGTCTGAGGCCTATCTCATGGTCTCTTCACCAAAAATCTAAACAGAGAGGAGCAATATATATACATGTAAGCGCAAGAGAGGTAAGCAGGGCAGAATTTTATTAACTTGTATGCTAGGACTTTCTAAGTCATGAAGATTATGGTACTGATTGCAGAGACAAACTTAGGAGATACTCCTATCAAATTTCCTCTGACAATTAGCCTTTAAGTAAGAGGTTGTGTTGATGTATCAACTCTATATAGGAAAAGACATTCAAAAAGGCCATCAGCTGATTCATGTCAATGTATGGCAAACCCAATACAGTATTGTAAAGTAGAATAAAGTAAAAAAAAAAAAAAAAGGCCATCAATGAACCTAGCTTTCAACAAGTCAAGCCATAGAGGGAACAATCATCAATAGAGATAATATGTAATTCCTTGAGTGGTAAAGAAACCAAGGGATATAAATCTTGACACTTAAAGACAATATTTAATGTTTATGTAGAATGAAATTCAGGAAACCAAGATTTTGAATGACCAACTTTTTTGGTACATATGTGGACTACAAATGTGTTGGTACATATGTGATACATATGTGTTTAACTGCAGAAAAGACTAGCACAACAGTGTTTAGTTGTCATTAGGCCAATACAAGCTACTGTTTGTTTGGTTGTAACTTTTCTTTGAAAAGCTTCCTGCCCAATGAAGAAGAAAAGGTAAAAGAACCCAGATGTACGATAATGACTCATTGCTCCTAGGTTAAGGGACAAAAAAATATCTGGAGTGGTAAATCCCATGACAATGAAAGAGATGAACATTCACTCCTTTAAATTTTGGTAATAAAAATCCAAGAGGTATAACAGTTCCAATTTATGGACTTTTTTCTTTTAACAGGCTGATAATTTATTCAAATGATGTGAAATAACAAAGGACCGTCTTTGAACCACATGGTGACTCACCTGTGCTATCTGGAACCACCACTGCCAGAATCTATTTAGTTAAATGTATTGTTCCAAGGCCAGTGGCTATCCATTTCTGAAGACTAAATCTGTCTGTAGATATTGAATACAAATGTTAAAATAGAAGACCAGTGTTATCATTGCCTTGGATGTGCCTCAGTAGGCCCAAAGGGAAAACAAAATTCTGCAGTGTTGATTGTAGAATCCTGGTACAGTGGCTCTTATCAAATAAAGTTAAAGGAATAAATATTAATCTTTTATTCAGTTCAGTTCAGTGGCTCAGTCGTGTTCGACTCTTTGCGACCCCATGAATCGCAGCACACCAGGCCTCCCTGTCCATAACAAACTCCCGGAGTTCACTCAAACTCACGTCCATCGAGTCAGTGATTCTATCCAGCCATCTCATCCTCAGTCACCCCCTTCTCCTCCTGCCCCTAATCCCTCCCAACATCAGAGTCTTTTCCAATGGGTCTACTTTTCGCATGAGGTGGCCAAAGTACTGGAGTTTCAGCTTTAGCATCATTCCTTCCAAAGAAATCCCAGGGTTGATCTCCTTCAGAATGGACTGGTTGGATCTCCTTGCAGTCCAAGGGACTCTCAAGAATCTTCTCCAACACTAAAGTTCAAAAGCATCAATTCTTCAGTGCTCAACTTTCCTCACAGCCCAACTCTCACATCCATACATGACCACAGGAAAAACCATAGCCTTGACGAGAAGGGCCCTAGTCTGCAAAGTAATGTGTCTGCTTTGAATATACTATCTAGGTTGGTCATAACTTTTCTTCCAAGGAGTAAGCATCTTCTAATTTCATGGCTGCACTCACCATCTGCAGTGATTTTGGAGCCCAAAAAATAAAGTCTGACACTATTTCCACTGTTTCCTCATCTATTTCCCATGAAGTGATGCAACTGGATGGCATGATCTTCATTTTCTGAATGTTGAGCTTTAAGCCAACTTTTTCACTCTTCTCTTTCACTTTCATCAAGAGGCTTTTTAGCTCCTCTTCACTTTCTGCCATAAGGGTGGTGTCATCTGCATATCTGAGGTTATTGATATTTCTCCCAGAAATCTTGATTCCAGCTTGTGTTTCTTCCAGTCCAATGTTTCTTATGATGTACTCTGCATATAAGTTAAATAAGCATGGTGACAATATACAGCCTTGATGTACTCCTTTTCCTATTTGGAACCAGTCTGTTGTTCCATATCCAGTTCTAACTGTTGCTTCCTGACCCTCATACAGATTTCTCAAGAGGCAGGTTAGGTGATTTGGTATTCCCATCTCTTTCAGAATTTTGCACAGTTTATTGTGATCCACACAGTCAAAGGCTTTGGCATAGTCAATAAAGCAGAAATGGATGTTTTTCTGGAACTCTCTTGCTTTTTCCATGATCCAGCAGTTGTTAGCATTTTGATCTCTGGTTTCTCTGCCTTTTCTAAAACCAGCTTGAACATCAGGGAGTTCATGGTTCACGTATTGCTGAAGCCTGGCTTGGAGAATTTTGAACATTACTTTACTAGCATGTGAGATGAGTGCAATTGTGCTCAATTAGTTTGAGCATTCTTTGGCATTGCCTTTCTTTGGAATTAGAATGATAACTGATCTTTTCCAGTCCTGTGGCCACTGAATGGTATGGACCTAACAGAAGCAGAAGATATTAAGAAGAGGTGGCAAGAATACAAGGAAGAACCGTACATAAAAGATCTTCACGACCCAGATAATCATGATGATGTGATCACTAATCTAGATCCAGACATCTTGGAATGTGAAGTCAAGTGGCCGTTAGAAAGCATCACTTCGAACAAAGCTAGTGGAGGTGATGGAATTCTAGTTGAGCTGTTTCAAATCCTGTAAGATGATGCTGTGAAAGTGCTGCATTCAATATGCCAGCAAATTTGCAAAACTCAGCAGTGGCCACAGGACTGGAAAAAGTCAGTTTTCATTCCAATTCCAAAGAAAGGCAATGCAAAAGAATCTTGTATTACTTTACTTCTATCCCCTCGCTTCTGGAACCGCCTCTAAAACTATCTTCCTGATGCAGTGCATGCTGCAAGATATATATCAAAACTGTGATTTACTTTGTTTTTAATGTATTACAATTTTGAAACCATTCATGTGTGAAATTATATGATAAATAAAATATTAAAAGCTCATATCCACACTCTATGCTAAAGATACTTACTCATAGTACTGAATCTCCTTCCCTCCCCTTAAGGTAAAAGGTTGCTGCTGCTAAGTTGCTTCAGTTGTGTCCAACTCTGTGCGACCCCATAGACAGCAGCCCACCAGGCTCCTCCATCCCTGGGATTCTCCAGGAAAGGATACTTGAGTGGGTTGCCATTTCCTTCTCCAAAGCATGCATGCATGCTAAGCTGCTTCAGTTGTGTCCTACTCTATGCGACCCTATGGACAGCAGCCCACCAGGCTCCTCTGTCCACAGGATTTGCTAGGCAAGCATACTGGAGTGGGTTGCCATTTCCTTCTCCAAAGGTGAGAGAGATCTGTGAAACTAATAGCTAAGTGCCTGTGTCTAAGAAAATTCAGCTGTATCTGATTCCTTGTGACCCTATGGACTGTAGCCCACCAGGCTCCTCTGTCCATGGAATTCTCCAGGCAAGAATACTAGATCGGGTTACCATGCCCTTTTCCAGGGGATCTTCCTGACCCAGGGATCAAATCAGTGTCTCTTAAGTCTCCTGCATTGGCAGACAGGTTCTTTACCACTAGCACAAACCAGAAAGCCCAAAGAGAATGGGTATTTTTCATTAAAAGTAAATAATATTTAATCTCACTAGATGTGTCCCTATATTTTTACATTCTAGATTTGTAAGGAATAAAGGAATATACCACTTATTTTATACACTGGAAAAAAATAGTACCATCAGTTCAATTTAGTCAGTCAGTCATAACCAACTCTTTGGGACCCCATGGTCTGCAGCACACCGGGACTCCCTCAGTTCAGTTCAGTCACTCAGCCCTGTCCGACTCTTTGTGACCCCATGAATCACAGCATGCCAGGCCTCACTGTTCATCTCCAACTACCGGAGTTCACTCAGACTCACATCCATCGAGTCCATGATGCCATCCAGCCATCTTAACCTCTGTCGCCCCTTTCTCCTCCTGCCCTCAATCCCTCCCAGCATCAGAGTCTTTTCCAGTGAGTCAACTCTTCACATGAGGTGGCCAAAGTTTCAGCTTTTGCATCATTCCTTCCAAAGAAATCCCAGGGCTGATCTCCTTCAGAATGGACTGGTTGGATCTCCTTGCAGTCCAAGGGACTCTCAAGAGTCTTCTCCAACACTACAGTTCAAAAGCATTGATCCTTCAGTGCTCAGCCTTCTTCACAGTCCAACTCTCCCATCCATGCATGACTACTGGAAAAACCATAGCCTTGACTAGACGGACCTTAGTTGGCAAAGTAATGTCTCTGCTTTTGAATATGCTATCTAGGTTGGTCATAAC
>SJYF01001785.1:30392-41045 GCA_006410515.1 Procapra przewalskii
GATAGCCTGTGTGTGTGTGTGTGTGTGTGTGTGTGTGTGTGTGTGTGTATGTATATGTGTGTGTGTATGGCACATTTATTGTGCTATTGTTGAATATCTGTCTCATGTTTATCTCCTACATTATTATTTTCATTAAGGTGAAAATTCCTGATGATTTTATTAAATGCTTAGTATGGTGCCTGGAATACCACAAGGATTCAAAAATATATATTTTTGATTAATCAATGAAAAAAAAAAAAACCTGGAATTCAAACTCTTTAAATGCTTGTTTTATAAAAATGCTGTAAAACAGTTCTTGATACTTTGAAGCTGAATTTAAAACATAATTTAGATCACATTGCCTGTACTATTAGGAATAATAAGTATGACAACACCATTTATTAAACACTGACTTTTATGCCAGGTGCTAAGCTGTAGTTTAGGTACATTATTTCATCCAAGTGTACTTAGACACTTAATGCAAATATTAAAGCAGATTTTCCCTGATATCTAAAAATAGATCATTTCAACAAAACCTTTCATAAGCCAAATGGTATAATGTGGAGAAGCCTTAGGACACATCTTCCTAACAGATGCACAAAATGAGATAAAGAACAGATGTTAACAGACACATTTCAAAGCTATGCTGGTTTGGTGCAGAGATGTTTATTGTAGTTCATGAAGAAGGAATTTGATGGTGCCATCTCAGTTCTGTGGTGCGCTCTCTATAAGGGCTCACTGCAGAACAAACCTGAACACTATTTTCTCTTTTCAGATTTGTTCATAGAAGCAAAAAATCCTCTTTGGATTTTTACAGTTAGCACAAACAGGTGATAATGTAGGTCTTTCAAAAAAAGGAAAGTAATATAAAGGAACTTTCAAAATGCAGGGGAGATCAGTACTCCCATTTGATAGATGAGAAAACAGGTGTTGAGAAGTCAGGTAAGTGGCAGAGTCCTGTCATGATTTCTGAACCTCAAACTAAACATATCTGCTGCTCCTATATTAGAAGTGCCTGTGAGGGACTTTCACAATTATTTAAATAAAAGAAAATTCTAGTTCCCAAACTGATGAGTGTGCCTATTGCTTTAAAAAGCTTCTTAGAGGAAAAAAAAACTGCATTTTGAAAATAGAGCTTCCTTGTGTGAACAACTTGGAAAGGGGTGTGGAGATGCTATTTGAAAGGGAAAACTCTTCAGAAATAGGGCTACTGTGTTTGATAAGCTGTTTCCATTGGTTAAGTAAGAAATGGAATCTATAACAGGTAAATGCCACATAGGCAAAATGCTTTAGAATTATTTTAATCACTGACTTCTAAGGGATTTATGATGCAGCCTTAGAATATGTGGTCACTGAATTTTGTGCCAAAATGGCTATGGAAAACTAATTATGTCTAGATGAAATGGGAAAGCAAAATAGATACCTGAAGAATTTTCAAGATTAAGCAGAATTGAACATGGTAACAACCAGACAAAGACTTTCATGTTACTTTGGAATTGTAAATGTCATTTCTGTTCACTTCAGTGGAGGGAAGACCTTGACAAATCAAACACATACACATATGAATCTTTATAATCTGACAATGCGCTTGAGAACTGGTGTATAGTGTCTTCATCTATTTTCCAGATATTCTCTAAATCTCATGTCTTCTGTCAGTAAAGGAAAGTACCTTGGGAAGTATAAATCATGGTCTGCTCCAATTAGATAATAAACAAATTCTATCTGTATTGTAATCATGATGTTGTAATCTTGCTAGGATATTGAAATTTTGTTCTAGATCTGTTGTTAATACTACCTATGTTTTTTATGAGAAAAAAATTTCAGATGATCTGCTCCATTAATAAAGTTTGTTTTGAATAGAGTTTAAAGAAAACTGCAAAGACAACTGGTAGACTAACTTTTATAACATAATTTACATTTTTAGAACATATATATATATATATATACAATATGCAAAATATTTTATATGACTTTGAAGTTTTTATTATATTTATCAGTCTTCAGCGTGATGTTGTGCATTTTGTCCTTATTCACTAACTTTTGCATAGAATTTGCATAAATATCCCATATCTATAGTGTTGTTTTTACTTAGGAAGCAGATGGAAAAACTTTATTTGATGAGGAAAACTCATTACCACAGTGAATGAGTAAATTATCTCACAAATATTATGAGATAATTGTCAGGAGAAAAAAATAATGATATTCAATGGTCAGATGACTAGGAGAATACTGGGAATTTTAGTATATTAAGAGGAATTTTACTTTTCAGAATCTTTAAAAGGCCAAAATATACAGCTATACCATTAGATTTGATTGAAGGAGACTTCATTCTACAGGACAGCAAAATGTGCCATCCCAAAATATATCTCAAATACTTTCTTAAAACAAATATTTGATTTACATAGAAATTCATATATTATAACTTATTATTGTAGTTCTAATATCCATACTATACTATGAGAAATGTAGAAAATACTATACATATTTCATACATTCAAGGTCATTAACCTATAACTCAGATGCAAGCAAATTAATAAAACAATTATGAGATTCTGTATATGAAGTGTTTGCAGTATTTAGGAAAAAGAATGATGTAACTGTACCAGTTAGGAAAGACTTTATAAGGAAGAATAAATCAGGTGAGAATTTAAAGATATGTAGAACTGTTGATGAGAGAAGAGTCCAGGCAGATGAAATAGTATATGCAAGATAATGAGGCAGGGCATTGCAGAAAAGGTGAATTAAAATAGTCAAAGAAAGGCAGGACTTCACACTTTAGATGGCAAAATTTTGTAAACCAGCTTTACAGAAGTGCCACTTAAATATCATTACTTCTTTGAGATACAGTAGGTACTTCTGAATTTCCTCCTACCTTTTTTAGGTTCTTCTGGCTGGTCCAGAAATGAAGTTGAATGTACCTAGAAAGTCAAATAAAAGCTTAGTAGTATTTTTGGAAGAGACCTAAGAGAAGGCAATGGCACCCCACTCCAGTACTCTTGCCTGGAAAATTCCACGGATGGAGGAGCCTGGAAGGCTGCAGTCCATGGGCTTGCTGAGGGTCAGACACAACTGAGCAACTTCATTTTCACTTTTCACTTTCATGTATTGGAGAAGGAAATGGCAACCCACTCCAGTGTTCTTGCCTGGAGAATCCCAGGGATGGGGGAGATTGGTGGGCTGCTGTCTATGGGGTCACACAGAGTTGGACATGACTGAGGAGGTGACTTAGCAGCAGCATGGAAGAGACCCAGGGAAACTGAGCAAGTTGCCAAAATGGCTGAAGATATCACCTTAATTATCATCTTTAGCCAAAGACAAAAGAAGATTTGGGGAGTGGACTGGGACTTCAAGGGAGAGGAAAATAATTCACATGGGGATGGAAAAACAAATGCTTGGTGAACAAGTTTGCTGGGCCAGGCAGAGATCACGGGACAAAGAGTGGACTCTGATTTCTATACCCTGCTCAGTTTTCCCACCATTCTTGCTCTTATCCGTTGCAGGCATCTCCAGTGATGGTTCTATTCAGAGAATAGGCCCTATTCAGAGACTAGGTCCTAGATTCTTAAGGCAGATAAGAGAGAGGTAAAAAGAGAGACTTCTGGTGTATTCTCCTTCTTAAAAATAATCAGCCTAAATTAATCCTCATGCCAAAGAGGAACAATTTGGGGTGGCAAAACTTGCTCCCATGTTGGATAGAGTCTCCTTCAGACAAACCTAATGGTAAAACTGCATATTTTGGCCTTTTAACGGTTCTGAAGAGTAAAATCCCTCTTCATATAGTAAAATTCCCAGTATTCTCCTAATCGTCTGACCATTGAATGCCACCATTTCTTTCTTTTTTTCTCATCACCTAATGCCTTGCAATATAGCTGTTAGCAATGAGAAGCCATAGGGCATTTGTTTTACAACAGTCAAGCAACTTGATAAAATCAGTGAATGCAGAGGAATTGTTTAATGACTGTGCTAGGTGGAAAAAAAAAATGGAAGAAAAGCGGAAATGGAGAGAGATCAAAGTCAGAAAGAAGAAGGGGAAAACTGGCAAACTTATCAATGCATTAGACCAAGTGTGATGGCAGTGAGAATGGATAAGGACATTAAGAATACAGAATAAAAATCTCAGATAGTAAATGAAATGTAAAAGAACAAGCACAAGACAAAGTTAAAGACAATTCACTGAAGCAAATGTCAAAAATCATTTCTCACATACTGATGTATGTTAAAAGGCCTCCAGAACAGACGTTCTACAACCATCCTGGAACTCCACTTCAGTGGCATTTAATAGCATTCCTGTCAGAGAATTGTTGCTGAGCATTCATCTTAATCATTCCAGTGATATTCCACCCCTTCTGTGATAGCTTTTCAGATATTTTTCAAGTAGATTTGCACTCTTCAGAATTTCTTGTTAACTAATTTCTCCTGACTTGTAGAACACAGGATAATTTAATCCTTGTTGAAAATGATTAGAACAAAAACCTTAATATTAAGGAAGTGGAATATATATTGGAAGTGGCTTGCCTGTGTTTTGCACACATGGCTTTTAAGTGATTCTATATTTACTAAATCAGGAGCAAAGATATTATATGTATTAGATATAACTTAAATACTTTGAATAGCTTTGAAAACATTTTATTTGCTATCAGTATGTTACTATAGAGCTTTCCAGATGGCTTAATGGTAAAGAATCCACTTGCCAATGCAGGAGACACAGGTTTGATCCTTGGATTGGGAAGATCCCCTGGAGAAGGAAATGACAGCCCACCCCAATATTCTTGCCAGGAAAATCCCATGGACAGAGGAGCCTAGTGGGCTACAGTCCATGGGGTTGCAAAAGAGTCAAACATGACTTAGTGACTAAACAACAGCATGTTACTATAACCCAGAGAAGTGGAACCATATTTCATATTAATGAGACAATGTGACATAAATGTTAGTTGCTCAGTCGTGTCTGACTCTTTGTGACCCTGTGGACTGTAGCCCACTAGGCTACTCTGTCTGTGGTATTCTAAAGGCAAGAATATTGGAGTGAGTTGCCATTCCCTTCTCTAGAGTATCTTCTTGACCCAGGAATTGAACCTAGGTCTCCAATGTTATATAAAGGATGTGGATTTAAGAGTCATTTAACTGTCTGATTTAAATCTTGTCAATGCCATTTTTTTGGCCCAGTGGCTTTAGACAAATTATATCAAGAATCTTTACCATATATTTTTCTAAATCACTATATTGTAGAGATGATCATATGTAACCCAATCACTAAGCATTGTGTTTTTTTTGTATATGTTAAGTGGCTAGCATAGTGTCAGGCATAAAGTCAGTCAAAAGTATACTTATATTCTGTGTCTCCTCACTTAAACTTTGAAACACTGTGTTAACTGAATTTTTAAATTGCCTCTAAAATCTTTGCCATTAATTTTTACTTAAATCATCTTGCCACCTTTCATCTTTGTCCATTTTATTATAGCGATTCTTTCTCTGTAACATTTTTTTTTTCCCCCTGCACATAAAGACCAGGGTTTTTATAGATTTATCATTCCTCTTCTCTTTATCACTGTCACCATTGCCAAGGTAAAGAAGCATGGCTATTTCCAAAAGAGCTGATTCAATCTATAAGAAAACTTAGGACAGACTTTTCTAAAAAAGGCTATATGAAGTGGAATGTGTGCTTTGGGGATGTAAATTTAGCTCCCTGGTCCTACAAGATAACTGTGTCCATTTTATCATATTTTCCTGAGAACATTAGGGGACCAGATAACAATAGCTCTTCATAACTAGCCTTTTTTTTTTTTACAAGATTTCATACTTCTCATGTAAAAATCCTTCCTTTTAACACAAAAAAGAGTAGAGACAAACAGCTAGAATTTCTGATATATCCTATAGGCTATTGCTATATTTTATATTATACACACTATAGCTATCCTATTGTACAGAACATTCATTTTCAATATACTATAGCCATATAGTATATGTAATATGCTCTATATACTGTGGTTTTTATGTTCACTGTATCAGTGATAACTAACTGCTCTAAGTGAACCTAAGGACCCAGCACTACTGGATTCAAATACTGCTCCACTAGATATGACACTGGAGGCTTTTGTTTCTGTTTCTCTTGTGCAAAGAGATTGAGGGAGTAGCCCCAAGACTGATTAGAGAGAAAAGATCCTCATTTCTTACCTTTCTTACTATAACAGTAGGTCTTAGTCTCTATTCATATCACATAAGGCTTAGCTCTCAAAAGAGAAAACTTCTTAGCCCTGGCCTGCCACATCCACAATCTACTGCATTTTGTAGTAGATTTGAGCTACTTTCGTTTATTTATTCACTCAACAAAATTACTGAGATTTACTATGTATTGATTAGCCTACAATACAATATTTCTGAGAAATAACTTCAAAAAAGAAAAAAAACAACAAGAAGAGACAAAGCCAAAGCAAAACAAACAAACAAACAAACAAAGAAAAAAACCCACCCCACTGTGAATGTGACGTCATAGAAGAAAGGTCCGATGCTGTAATATTGCATACGAACCTGGAATGTTAGATCCATGAATCAAGGCAAACTGGAAGTGGTCAAACAGGAGATGGCAAGAGTAAACATCAACATTTTAGGAATCAGTGAACTAAAATGGACTGGAATGGGTGAATTTAACTCAGGTGACCATTATGTCTACTACTGCAGGCAATAATCCCTTAGAAGAAATGGAGTAGCCATCATAGTCAACAAGAGAGTCTGAAATGCAGTGAAAGTGAAGTTGCTCAGTCGTGTCCAACTCTTTGTGACGCCGTGGACTGCTACCAGGCTTCTCCATCCATAGTATTCTCCAGGCAAGAATACTGAAGTGGGTTACCATTTGCTTCTCCAGGGGATCTTCCCAACCCAGGGATTGAAATCAGGTCTCCCACATTGGAGACAAATGCTTTAACCTCTGAGCCACTGAAAAGCAGTACTTGGATGCATCTCAAAAATGACAGAATGATCTCTGTTCATTTCCAAGGCAAACAATTCAGTATCACAGTGATCCAAGTCTTTGCCCCAACCAGTAATGCTAAAGAAGCTGAAGTTGAACAGTTCTATGAAGACCTACAAGACTTTCTAGAACTAAGACCTAAAAAAAGATATCTTTTTCTTTATAGGTGACTGGAATACAAAAGTAGGAAGTCAAGAAACACCTGGAGTGACAGGAAAATTTGGCCTTGGTGTACAGAATGAAGCAGGGCAAAGGCTAACAGAGTTTTGCCAAGATAACACACTGGTCATAGCCAGCACCCTCTTAGAACAACACAAGAGAAGACTCTACACATGGACATCACCAGAAAGCCAACACCAAAATCAGATTGATTATATTCTTTGTGGCCAAAGATGGGAGAAGCTCTATATAGTCAGCAAAACTGAGACCAGGAGCAGACTGTGGCTCAGATCATGAACTCCTTATTGCCAAATTCAGACTGAAATTGAAGAAAGTAGGGAAAACCACTAGACCATTCAGGTACGACCTAAATCAAATCCCTTATGATTATACAGTGGAAGTGAGAAATAGATTTAAGGGACTAGATCTGATAGAGTGCCTGATGAACTACGGATGGAGGTTCCTAACATTGTATAGGAGACAGGGATCAAGTCCATTCCCAAGGAAAAGAAATGCAAAAAAGCACAATGGCTGTCTGAGGAGGCCTTACAAATAGCTGTGAAAAGAACAGAAGCAAAGGAGAAAAGGAAAGATACACCCATATGAATGCAGAGTTTCAAAGAATAGCAAAGAGAGATATGAAAGCCTTCCTCAGTGATCAGTACAAAGCAATAGAGGAAAACAATAGAATGGGAAAGAGTAAAGATTTCTTAAGGAAAATTAGAGATACCAAGAGAATATTTCATGCAAAGATGAGCTCAGTAGAGGATATAAATGCTATGGACCTAAAAGAAGCAGAAGATATTAAGAAGATGTGGCAAGAATACACAGAAGAACAGGTACAAAAAAGATCTTCATGACCCAGATAATCACGATGGTGTGATCACTCACTTAAAGCCAGACATCCTGGAATGTGAAGTCAAGTGGGCCTTAGAAAACATCACTATGAACAAGGCTAGTGGAGGTGATGGAATTCCAGTGGAGCTATTTCAAATCCTAAAAGATGATGCTGTGAAAGTGCTACACTTAATATGCCAGCAAATTTGGAAAACTCAGCAGTGGTCACAGGACTGGAAAAGGTCACTTTTCATGCCAGTCTCAAAGAAAGGATGCCAAAGAATGCTCAAACTACCACACAATTGCACTCATCTCACATGCTAGTAAAGTAATGATCAAAATTCTCCAAGCCAGGCTTAAACAATACATGAACTGTGAACTACGAGATGTTCAAGCTGATTTTAGAAAAGACAGAGGAACCAGAGATAAAATTGTCAACATCCACTGAATCATTGAAAAAGCAAGAGAATTCCAGAAAAACATCTATTTCTGCATATTGACTATGCTCTATCCTTTGATTGTGTGGATCACAATAAACTGTGGAAAATTCTGAAAGAGATGGGAATACCAGAACACCTGACCTGCCTCTTAAGAAATCTGTGTACAAGTCAGGAAGCAACAGTTAGAACTGGACATGGAACAACAGGCTGGTTCCAAGTAGGAAAAGGAGTACATCAAAACTGTATATTTTCATCCTGCTTACTTAACTTATATGCAGATTACATCATGAGAAATGCTGGGCTGGATGAAGTACAAGCTGGAACCAAGATTGCTGGGAGAAATATCAATAATCTCATATACGCAGATGACATCACCCTTATGGCAGAAAGTGGAGAAGTACTAAAGAGCCAATTGATGAAAGTGAAAGAAGAAAGTGAAAATGTTGTTGTAGAGCTCAACATTCAGAAAACTAAGATCATGGTATCCAGTCCCATCTCTTCATGGCAAACAGACGGGGAAACAGTGGAAATAGTAACAGGCTTTTTTAGGGGGCTCCAAAATCACTGCAGATGGTGACTGCAGTCATGAAATTAAAAGATGCTTACTCCTTGAAAGGAAAGTTATGACCAACCTAGACAGCATATTAAAAAGCGGAGACATTACTTTGCCAGCAAAGGTCTGTCTAGTCCAAGCTATGGTTTTTCCAGTAGTCATGTATGGATGTGAGAGTTGGACTATAAAGAAAGATGAGCACCAAAGAATTGGTGCTTTTGAACTGTGTTGTTGGAGAAAACTCTTGAGACAGCAAGGAGATCCAAACAGTCCATCCTAAAGAGATCAGTCTTTATTGTTCATTGGAAGGACTGATATTGAAGCTGAAACTTCAATACTTTGGCCACCTGATACGAAGAGCTGACTCATTTTAAAAGACCCTGATGCTGGGAAAAGGGGATGGCAGAGGATGAGAAACTTGGATGGCATCACTGACCAAATGGATATATGCTTAGGTAAACTCTGGGAGTTGGTGATGGACAGGGATGCCTGGTGTGCTGAGGTTCATGGGCTCACAGAGTCAGACACCATTGAGCGACTGAATTGAACTGAAGTGATTAGGCTACAAATGATGTAATATACAACTGATAGAGACATAGCCAATATCCCTGCTTTGACAGAACTTCTGTTGTTATGTTGGGACAATAATCAAATAGAAACAACAGTGGAAACTTCATGAGGGCAGACAGTTTGGTCTTGTTCTCCTACTTTATCCTAGGGCCCAGAACAGAGCCAAGCACTAATGATGCCTCAATGGTTATGTGTTAGGTCAAATAAAAATATGAAGTAATGTGGAGAGTAGTGAGTATAGTGATGTAAAGTCAAGTCGAGTTACAGAGCATAATGAAGATCACACAAGTTACTGTTTGAGTCTTCCTATTCTCATGAATGTTCTGTTCCCAAAAGTGGGTGATTCGCTCTGTTCCATTTTGCACCTGACCTGCACAAGTCTCAAATGCCCTATGTCTCATCACTTTGGCATAACTCTATCTTGGTTTCTCACATACTCAGAAACCAATCATCGTCTTCTTTTAGGCCAGTTAAATTAAATTTAAATTAAATTAACAAATGCTTGCTCCTTGGAAGAAAAGCTATGACAATCCTAAATAGCATGTTTAAAAGCAAAGGCATCACCTTGTTGAAAAAGGACTGTGTAATCAAAGCTATTATTTTTCCAGTAGTCATTTACAGGTGTGAAATTTGGACCATAGAGAAGACTGAATGTCAAAGAAGTGATGTTTTTGAATTGTGCTGAAGAAGACTCTTGAGAGTTCCTTGGAATGCAAGGAGATCAAACCGGTCAGTCCAAAGGAAATCAACTGTGAATATTTATTGGAAGGTGTGGTGCTGAAGCTGAAGCTCCAATAATTTGGCCACCTGATGCCAAAAGCCTGAGCCTGGGAAAGATTGAAGGCAGGAGGAGAATGGGGTCGCAAAGGATTAGATGGTTGGATGGCATTATTGACTCAATGGACACGAGTGAGCAAACTCCGGAAGATGGTGAAGCCTGGCATGCTGCAGTCTGTGGGGCTGCAAACAGTCAGACACAGCTTAGGAACTAAACGTCAACAACAAAGCCTTCCAGAGTCAAGAACACAGATTTATCTTTTTATTCCCTTTGACATATTTACTATAGTTTTAACTCTAAACGTGCTTTCAGAGATAAAATATCAGATTTTTTTAAAAACTAGATTCCAAACATGAGTAGATTGAAAAATCCT
>SJYF01001785.1:60764-71965 GCA_006410515.1 Procapra przewalskii
CATATTGAGTGCAGCACTTTCACAGCATCATCTTTCAGGATTTGAAACAGCTCCACTGGAATTCCATCACCTCCACTAGCTTTGTTCATAATGATGCTTTCTAAGGCCCTCTTGGCTTCACATTCCAAGATATCTGGCTCTAGATTAGTGATCACATCATTATGATTATCTGGGTCATGAAGATCTTTTTTGTACAGTTCTTCTGTGTACTCTTGCCACCTCTTCTTAATGTCTTCTGCTTCTGTTAGGTCCAGACCATTCTGTTCTTTATTGAGCCCATCTATGCATGAAATGTTCCCTTGGTATCTCTAATTTTCTTGAAGAGATCTCTAGTCTTTCCCATTCTGTTCTTTTCCTCTATTCCTTTGCATTGATCTCTAAAGAAGGCTTTCTTATCTCTTCTTGCTATTCTTTGGAACTCTGCATTCAGATGCTTATATCTTTCCTTTTCTCCTTTGCTTTCACCTCTCCTCCTTTCACAGCTATTTGTAAGGCCTCCCCAGAAAGCCATTTTGCTTTTTTGCATTTCTTTTCCATGGGGATGGTCTTGATCCCTGTCTCCTGTACAATGTCACAAACCTCATTCCATAGTTCATCAGGCACTCTGTCTATCAGATCTAGGCCCTTAAATCTATTTCTCACTTCCACTGTATAATCATAAGAGATTTGATTTAGGTTATACCTGAATGGTCTAGTGGTTTTCCCTACTTTCTTCAATTTGAGTCTGAATTTGATAATAAGGATTTCATGATCTGAGACACAGTCAGCTCCCGGTCTTGTTATTGTTGACTGTATAGAGCTTCTCCATCTTTGGCTGCACAGAACATATTCAGTCTGATTTTGGTGTTGACCATCTGGTGATGTCCATATGCAGAGTCTTCTCTTGTGTTGTTGGAAGTGAGTGTTTGCTATGACCAGTGCATTTTCTTGGCAAAACTCTATTAATCTTTGCCCTGCTTCATTCCACATTCCAAGGCCAAATTTGCCTGTTATTCCAGGTGTTTCTTGACTTCCTACTTTAGCATTCCAGTCCCCTATAATGAAAACGACATCTCTTTTGGGTGTTAGTTCTAAAAGTTCTTGTAGGTCTTCATAAAACTGTTCAACTTTGGATTCTTCAGCATTACTGGTTGGGGCATAGACTTGGATAACTGTGACATTGAATGGTTTGCCTTGGAAACGAACAGAGATTATTCTGTCGTTTTTGAGACTGCATCCAAGTACTGCATTTCGGACTCTTTTGTTGACCATGATGGCTACTCCATTTCTTCTGAGGGATTCCTGCCCACAGTAGTAGATATAATGGTCATCTGAGTTAAATTCACCCATTCCAGTCCATTTTAGTTTGCTGATTCCTAGAATGTCGATGTTCACCGTTGCCATCTCTTGTTTGACCACTTCCAATTTGCCTTGATTCATGGACCTGACATTCCAGGTTCCTATGCAATATTGCTCTTTACAGCATCAGATCTTGTTTCTATCATCAGTCACATGCACAGCTGGGTATTGTTTATGCTTTGGCTCCATCCCTTCATTCTTTCTGGAGTCATTTTGCCACTGACCTCCAGTAGCATATTGGCACCTAATGACCTAGGTAGTTTTTCATTCAGTATCCTATCATTTTGCCTTTTCATACTGTTCCTGGGGTTCTCAAGGCAAGAATACTGAAGTGGTTTGCCATTCCCTTCTCCAGTGGACCATGTTCTGTCAGCTCTCTCCACCATGACCCCGCCCATCTTGGGTTGCCCCACAGGCATGGCTTGGTTTCATTGAGTTAGATCTGGCTGTGGTCCTAGCGTGATTAGATTGACTAGTTTTCTGTGAGCATGGTTTCAGTGTGACTGCCCTCTGATGCCCCCTTGCAACACCTACCATCTTACTTGGGTTTCTCTTACCTTGGGCATGGGTTATCTCTTCATGGCTGCTCCAGCAAAGCACAGCTGCTGCTCCTACCTTGGACGAAGGGTATCTCATTACTGTCGCAGTTTCTGACCTTCAACGTGGGATAGCTCCTCTAGGCCCTCCTGCACCTGCGCAGCCACCGCTCCTCGGGTTGCTCCTCCTGGCCACCGGCCCAAGGCTCTGGCCTGGGTGGCTCCTCCCAGCTGCCGCCCCTAGCCTCGGGCTCGTGGTGGCTCCTCAGGGTCATCGAGCGCTGGCCTTGAGCACAAGTGTGGGGCCCTAAATGGGAAACCTTAAAAAGAAAGGGGCTAGCTTTGCAGTCGGAAACTAAGATGACACCTGGCGGAAGAGATGGGGGCATGGTCTATGTTGTTTGTCAAAGTTTTTTGATTGGCTTTCTTGATTTCCGTGCACGTAAACAGCGTGTGATCTCCATAGACTCCTGTTATAATGAAGGAACATGACGATTTGACCTTTCACGTGATTGGTGCAACTATGGCAAGTCCCTCCTAAAACCCCCCTGCTTGCTTATATAAGCTGGGAGTTTGCAGCAATAAAGTGGAACTGCTTAGACAGAACCCCTGTCACGTCTGATTGTCTCTCGCTCACTGGGGGGGCTGGGTTGGTGGACAGCAGGCTCACCTCTCCTTGGGACCCCTTGGCTTTGCTGAGGGAAGTTCCACTGCCTCTCTCTTTCTGCGGAGTGCCCCCGGCAGAAACTAGTGCCTAACGTGGGGCGCAAAGCAGACGGACGGAGATGGTGACACCTTGCGGCTCCGAAAGAAGGAGTGACAAGGGACTCTTGGCTGGTCGCAGCATGGCACTCCCCTTCAGAGGAATATCGCCCGAGGTAAGCCGGACTTTAAGGTGGGCTCCCCTCTATTTTGAGGAAAGTGGCAAAAAACTCTCCTGACTTATTTTCCTGCTCCTCTTCTTTTCTGATCTGTCCTTAATTCCTTTTTCTGGAGTTTCAATGAACAGGCAAACGGTTGTGGAGTACCACTCTCTGGTGGACTTTGAAGGCCCCGCAACAGGTAAGCCTCAGTAACTAGAGTCTGACCAGGTGAAACTCCCCTTTAATCATTCCTAACTGAGGATGTGGCCTAGAATCTTCCCTGTGGGCATGAGTCAGGCACTTAAAGGCCATTAGGGAGCCTGCCACTTGAAGACTCCTGTGACATGATTAGGGGGTCACGGAACAGGCTAGAAACCTCTAGGGTGCCCGCCCCCAGCAAGAAAATTTCCATGCAATGACGCAGGCACATAAACAGTTCCAAAAGCATACCATAAGCCCAACTTTCTGGCTGCCACCACTCCCGATAGGATTTTTGGTGGTTGTCCTCAGTGACTTCTTTCTATTTTCTCTTGGCAGCATGGGAAATAACATCAGCAAGTCTGGTGAGCCTGAACTCAAGGCACTGAGATATATGCTCATAAGCAGAGGACTTGAGATTTTGGACACTCAGGCCATTAAGGTTTGGGAGACCATTGTACGGTTGGACCCCTGGGTTGCTTCAGCCAATCTGTTCTCTTGGGACACTTGGGATCGAGTGCAAACCATTGCTAGGCAGTGAGAGGTTCGATACAGTGAGGAGCCCCCCCTTAGGGTTCTGTCTGATCATTTTGGCCCATAAGCTCTGCTTTTCACGGAGCAAGGAGCATGCCACTGATATGGGTGCCACCAATTCAAAATCAGAAAAACAAAGGGAAAGGTTTGACGAGGAACGAGTCACGTCGGACCAAAATATAGCAGAAGAGACTGTAGGGAACAAAGACTCTAGAGTGAATAGTGGGCCATGGGAGCCTTTTGGGGATGATAAAGGGGCAGAATAGAGTAGAGACTCCTCTGATGCCTCGGGACCGGGAGCCCAGGGGAGAGATCTGTGCCCTTCCCTGCCTCCTCCATTTGAGGAAGTTTCAGGAGCACCTTGGATGGGAGAGACAATGAGGTAACCTCGGAAAGGGAGAACCTATCCCGGGGACCCTTGGGGATCCCCGCTGTCCTTTACCGGCCCAACTCAAGCCTTTCCTGTAAATGTTAACCCAGGGGGGTAATAGGCCAGCAGCCTGGTACCCCTGAGAGGCCAATGATTTAAAAGAGCTTAAAAAGGCAGTGGCAGAGGATGGCCCAAACTCCTCGTGGGAAGAAACTATTCTCCAGGGCCTGGCTCATCAACCTTGTACGAACCAAGACTGGAAGATGCTATGTAAGGCACTGCTCCCCAGCAACACCTATATCAAATGGTATGCCTTTTTCAAGGTAGAGTGTCATGCTCAGGCAGAAAGAAATCAAGCTGCCAACCCTGCTATCCTGGTGACTTTTGAGATTTTGTCAGAGATGGCAGATCAATGGAGTACAGGACCTCAACAGTCCACCATTCATGCTCCTTATACAGTCCAGGTATGGGCCATAGGTCTAGCCGCCCGGAAAAAGCTTGTGGAGGGCCCCAGTGAGCCCCCTATATCGGGCATCACTCAAAAAAATAATGAAGATCTCTCCACCTTCATAGATTGGGTGGAAAAGAGTATACAGAGAAAATTCCCTCTGGAGCCCCTGAGAGATCAATTTGTTAAGCTATTAGTCTGGGAAGGGATGAACTCAGACCATAAATTGGCTTGCACAGGACAGAAAGACCACTCTATGGAGTGATGGATTATAGCCACCAAAGACATGGGGACACAGAGCCATCAGACCCACTCTATTTCGACTGTCCTTCAGGCTCAGACTGAAACCCTTACCGAGGCGATGACCAAGGCCCTCTCCACTATGACGGCCTCTGGGGGGACCACATCCAAGGGACCCTTAGCACCCCCAAAATTGGGTCGATGCTTTGGCTGCAAACAAGAAGGACACTTTAAGAAGGAGTGCCCTCAAGTTTGGGGAAGACCTACCGGTCAGAGACCTCCCACTATCCCATTTATGTACACCATCTTAGGAGTCATCAAGATTTACCTGGATTGCTTTCAGTGGGAAATTCCCTTGCCAATAGAGCGGCCTCCCTTACAATCCAAGCTTGTAACTTACAAGATGCCTATGATCTTCACGACCTTACTCATAAATTGGAGAGGGCTACATAAAAGGTTCCCACAGATCCCTATTAGAGAATTAAAGAAAATTATACATACTTGTAAATCCTTTTCTTCCTTATTTACAAGTACCACCTTTACAGCCCCCAGGAGTAAACCCTCGAGGGCTAAAACCCAATGTGCTGTGGCAGACTGATGTAACCCATTATTCCCCTTTTGGAAAACTTAAGTATGTCTTTGTGTCTATTGACACTTACTCTCATGCCTGCTGGGCCACTGCCCACACGGGAGAAAAAAGCAAAACATGCTCAAAGCCATTTTTTACAATGTTTTGCGACATTGGCATCAAATAAAAACGGATAATGGCCCTTGCTTCATCAGCCAGAGCTTACAGAAATTCTTCCAACAATAGCACATTCGTCATAACACCGGAATTCCACATACCCCCAGGGGCAAGCCATAATTGAGCACCACCATCAAATTTTAAAGGCTCAATTACAAAAACAAAAAGGGGGAATAAGCCCTCACCAGCAACTTGTAATGGCACTCTTTACTATAAACATTTTAAATTTTTCAAAAAATGAACCGATACCATGTTTTCAAAAACATTGGTCTAACCAAGAAAGAAAACCTGAAATACAAGTGAGATGGAAAGACCCCATCACTGGTCAGTGGAAGGGGCCAGACACACTCCTTACAATGGGGAGAGGATTCGGATGCATATTCTAAATTTACACCACAAGAGAGAGGTCAAATCTCAAAACCTGACACAGATTAAAGAGACAGTCACATACTGAACCCAAGAACAAAAAGTTCTTGAGGCGATCTTTTCCCTTTCAGATCATCGATGCGGCGACCCTCGTGGACACTGCTCCTGGTGATCATCGGATTACCTATTCTCTCCTTGCTGACCTTCATCATTGCTACGGCTGTGCAACAGTTTTTAGAATCTTTGACGCTTGGATTTAACGACACACAAGGTCATCAACCATGAAGGTACAACTGTGTCATCATCCGTGCTGGGAGTTCAACAAGCTCAGATTATCGAGATTATAAACAACATATCCACTGCCTCTGCTCAAGGATTTCAAACCAGCTCAAACACCTGAGATCCGCCATGATGGGACTCCAACAACAGCTTGATCTCCATGCCAGAGCAATCGAGATGTTGTGTTCTGGCGCTCATAGACTGCAATGTGAGATACCCCAGCTTTTGTCTGACAGCTTTTCCAGTGTTAAATGAGACTCTAACAGGTGAAAAAGGGAACAATGGATCTATGGGACTGGATACAAAGTCCACTTACCTGGTTTAAAAGTGCCTTCATTTTGCTTGTTTTTGTTGTTCTGCTTGTTGTAGTGTTAAAGGTAAAAAATCTCACAGCTCGCAATAGGCACTTACAGCAAAAAACGTTATGCTTTCCCAGGTCATGGAAGAGGAGCCCCATGTTGGGCACCCACAAAACCCTTGGATTAATTTAGCCCTTCAAGAGATTAAGTGAGACAGATAAATAAGAGTTTTAGATGCCCATCATCTAGAGAGATTCCGCCTAGCCCCCAAGAGGTGGCTGGATAGTCAATGACAGGTAAGACCCTCAGAGGAGGGCAACCTAAGGCAGGCACAGCTGCGAGAGGGGCTGGCGAGGCTGGAGGTTGGCCGCCTACAGCTTTACACCTTGCTCTACAGAACATCAATACAAATGTCTCGAGGGCTTAAATAAAAAAGGGGGAGATTGGGGCCCTAAATAGGAAACCTTCAAAAGAAAGGGGCTAGCTTTGAGGTCAGAAACTAAGATGGCACCTGGCGGAAGAGATGGGGGTGTGGTCTATGTTATTTGTCAAAGTTTTTGATTGGCTTTCTTGATTTCCATGCACGTAAACAGCGTGTGATCTCCATAGACTCCTGTTATAATGAAGGCACATGACGATTTGACCTTTCACGTGATTGGTGCAACTATGGCAAGTCCCTCCTAAAACCCCCCTGCTTGCCTATATAAGCTGGGAGTTTGCAGCAATAAAGCGGAACTGCTCAGAAGGAACCCCTGTCACATCTGATTGTCTCTCACTCACTGGGGGGCTGGGTTGGCGGACAGCAGGCTCACCTCTCCTCAGGACCCCTTGGCTTTGCTGAGGGAAGTTCCACTGCCTCTCTCTTTCTGCGGAGCACCCCCCCTACCCCCGCATGCGAGGTGGCTTCTTAATGTAGATGTCTGAAAAAAACTAAATTATTACACAAATTAGTGAATATGCTCTTTTAATATAGGTAGTTTTTGGTGATGCAATTATATAGCATGGACTGTGAAGAAAGCTGGGTGCCAAAGAAGTAACACTTTTGAACTGTGGTGTTGGAGAAGACTCTTGAGAGTCTCTTGGACTGAAAGGAGGTCCAGCCAGTCCATTCTAAAGGAGATCAACCCTGGGTGTTCTTTGAAAGGAATGCTGCTAAAGCTGAAACTCCAGTACTTTGGCCACCTCATGAGAAGAGTTGACTCATTGGAAAAGACTCTGATGCTGGGAAGGGTTGGGGGCAAGAGGAAGAGGGGATGACAGAGGATGAGATGGCTGGATGGCATCACTGACTCGTTAGACATTAGTCTGAGTGAACTCCGGGAGTTGGTGATGGACAGGGAGGCCTGGCATGCTGCAATTCATGGGGTCACAAAGAGTCAGACACAACTGAGCGACTGAACTGATCTGAAACAGTTCAATCCCATTAAAACTCAAATTATTGAAGAATTATTATTCTACATAAAAAATTTCTATCTTTTGTAACCCAACTCCTTAATATGTTTTCACTTATCTCCTAGGGAAAATTTCAAATAAAATAAAGCTTAGAATGCCAAAAATCAATGTGATTAAGGTATCAAATTCATAGTAACCTCTACCCTCAGCTCTAGTTTGCTTTAGTTAATTTTGAGTATCTCAGTGTATATCAAAGTGCATCAAAAGATTCAATATCTAAAGATTATTTTTCTATTTGGTTTCATTTTGGCTTTTCAATTTTGCATAATCAACGTTTTTAAATATGTCCAGCACTAATTAATTGGTTAAACTTTTTCAACTTAGTTAGATGGAGAAGAGACCATCTTCTACATACTGAAAGAGTAAAAATGAAAGTAGTCACTCAGTCACATCTGACTCTTTGCAACCCTATGAACTTTAGCCCAGCAGGCTCCTCTGTCTATGGGATTCTCTAGGCAAGAATACTGGAGTGGATTGCAATCCTCTTCTCCAATCTGTTGTATATCAAATATATATTTTTATAACAACTATTACACACACTAAAAACAAGTGATGATAAGAGTACTTTTCAATAATATATCCATATCTGAAACATATAATATAACATTGAAAAATGTCAGCACATAGATATGTACTAATTAGCTAGTACAGTCAAACATGTAGGATTATTACTACTTAACTTTTCATCATATAATTTTGAAAGGATCATGATAAAAACTTCATTCTGTAATGGCAGTTTTTGTTTTGGAATATCTTCTTAGGGAGTTTCAAAATGACATTCAATGCTAAAATACTTTATGTTTAGTGTCATCTTTTATTTCACTTTAGAAAACTCCTCAGGGTATAAAATAAAAAATGACAGTGATGTTAAATTGCATAATAATGTGCATCTGAAAGCTGAGTGTTTTGTATTGCTAGGTGTAGGTTCTTAAAATATTTATTATAAATTTCAATAATTTATAATTATCATGAATTGAGATTTTTAATTTTTTTTGTTATTTTTATTCTCAGACACTGTTAATGTCTTTGGAGAAGGCAATGGCATCCCACTCCAGTACTCTTGCCTGGAAACTCCCATGGGTGGAGGAGCCTGGTGGGCTTCAGTCCATGGGGTTGCTGAGTCAGACACGACTGAGCAACTTCACTTTCACTTTCATGCATTGGAGAAGGAAATGGCAACCCACTCCAGTGTTCTTGCCTGGAGAATCCCAGGGATCTCAATCATTAACTATCAATATCACATTTAGAACACTGTAATAATATTCAGCCTTAGAATATTTTATATGCTAATAAAATCTTCTTTTAAAAATATATCCAAATTTAGAAAGATACTAATCTCTCTCTTTTTAATAGAAGAAGATGTCTTTCATAGGAAAAACTGAAGAGAAACTTTCTTTCCTAATGCATCTTCTAGAATTTACAGTTGACTTATTTGTAATCTGTGTTCTTGAATTAACAATTGATTTTGGCTGTTTCTCAAAAGGCCTGAGCCAAATATGCTTATCAAGCCACCCTCTTCCTTTCTATTTTGAGTAGAAGGACTGAAGATTCTTAGTGAGTTGATTTTTATATGCCAGGGGCCTGCCCTGGTGGATCCAAGGAATTTGAAGGGGAGATGGCATAGGCAAGGAAAACATTTATTTAGAAATATAAAAGAAATTAAGAAGAAATAGTATAGTAGGAAAATTTAGTGGAGAAAAGATGTTGAATAACTTGATTTATGGGGAAAGCTAATAAAACTTCAGGACAAGAGATTTGCACCATCTACATTGGGCCACTGGTGCCCGTTTGAATAGAGGAGGGTGCCCCACTTTAGGCTCCCTCTCTCACAGATCTTAGAAGCCAGGGCAAGTAAGTAGACATGGTGAGCCTCCCCATTCTAGATGGGAATTCAGCCTGAAAACAGAGTAAAGAAGACACAGGGGAAACCAGTCCAGTGACAGGCCCATCCTCTATTGTTTGAAAGACTTTTTGTACTTTTTGGTTGTACATAGAGATCAACGGATAATATAAAATTATGCAGTATCAGCAGCCCTGACTCTTATCGAGACCAGGCTTTCTCTCTAGTTGTATACATAAGTCTTAAGTGATTTAGATCAACTTCTGGCCAGAAAGCCAATTAACATTTTACAGCCCTTTTCTGATAAGGGTAATAGTGTTGTTCTTCCCAAAGTCTGGTGCCACTCTCAGAAAGCACTAAATAAAGTTACATTTTTACATAGCAAGGATGCAACATTTTATAACAAGAAAGTGGAGTACAGTGATTTATAACAAAGAAAAAAATTAACTCAAAAGTCTAGTATTGCTAACACCGAAACTACTATATTCCTACTTCTGCAACTGATTACATTGATTAATATCTTCCCAGGTGCCTAAAAGATAAAGGATATGGAGGCCTGACAACAAACAACTCAACTTACTCTTCACCAAACTAATTCTTAGCTCCAAAAGGCTTTATAGATTTAAGATGTTTTAAGCTTCGTGCCTCTTACGGTTGGGGGCTGTAAACAATCCACAAATTGTAAAGTCAGGCAGACTGGTCAGATAAGTTAGAAAGCCATCGAAGGGGTTTAAGCTGAGACATTCTTTTTATATGCAGGAGACTGTTAACTAGAGCTCTAAGTTAATTCCTTTTAGAGGCAGAAGAGTGGAAAGCACAGTGCAATAAGGCAGGCAGACTCTGGTTTTAGGGGGTAGGTGTTCAGAAAAACCCAGGGGAAAACCCTGAACCCTGACTCGCCTTGCCCATCAGGCCTCTCTGCATGACCTTGTCATTGGTGGGATCTCCCATGCTGGCCCCTGGCATTTACATAATTAAAAAAAATAAAGAAAAAGTATATTCACTAGAAAAGGTGATGGATGGATTTTCATAGGACCATTCTAAGTTGTATATGATTTTGTCTGCAGAGAAATAAGTGTAAGGACCACTGCCAACAAAAGTACAAAACACTAAGGTCTCTCATAACAATGAAAGGTTACTGCTTTTCCTAGGTTAATCTTCTAAGCATTGTGTAAAACAGGAATAGTAGTAGTCTCCTGTTGAATGTAAAAATAGCACTTTCAAAATTAACACCATGTTTTTGTGCTATCAAACTATGTGAGGGTAGCATTGGGGATAAAAGAAAAATCACATAATTACATCAAGACCATCACCAAGACAAAATGAATCTGACTTCCTCACTTTAAAATTTTGGCATTCGATTCAGGTGGTAAAACATTGTGAAGAATAATTATAACACATTTTAATGCTTATCTAGGGAATGTTTACTGCACACCAGGTTCTAGATGATGTATTCAAAAACATTTTTTTCTAACATATTTTCTACCATTTCTACAATATAGGTTATAAAATAACTAGAGAAGTTTGAATTAAGGTCACACAGCAGGTAGTGGTAGACTTCAAATTCAAACCCCTGCTATGTTCCTACTCTCAGCTTTTCTGGTCCCATTAGTGTTAGCTCCTTAAAAGGAACAAGTGACCTGGTCCAGCAATACATGCTAGACAACAGTTTTTAAGATTCAGTAGTTAAAGT
>SJYF01001785.1:86161-98046 GCA_006410515.1 Procapra przewalskii
TATTTTAAACATTGAAATATAAAGAAATTTAGGAAAAATGTAATATATATAATATTGACACTAACTTATTAAACTCTGCATTGGCAAGTTTAAAATGCATCCAAATGCTTTGGTAGACTCTGAAATATAAATTTGAAAATATTCAGTTATTTAAAATAATATTTGCCTTATTGTATACATTTAACAATATTTTCCACTAGATTTTATATACATATAAATAATATATAGATTAAATATTTCATATAGATTAGATATAGAGTATATATGTAGAATAGAGTGAAACAATACTTCCACTAGACCATTCAGGTATAACCTAAATCAAATCCTTTACAATTATACAGTGAAAGTGACAAATAGATTCATGGGATTAGATCTGATAGAGTTCCTGAAGAACTATGGATGGAGGTTCATGACATTGTACAGGAGGCAGTGATCAAAATAATCTATCGTCTGGAAGAAAAAGAAATGCAAAAGGCAAAATTATTGCTGAGGAGGCCTTACAAATAATTGAGAAAAGAAAAGAAGCTAAAGGCAAAGGAGAAAAAGAAAAATATATCCATTTGAATGAAGAGTTCCAAAGGATAACAAGGAGACATAATAAAGCCTTCCTCAGTGATCAGTGCAAAGAAATAGAGGAAAACAACAGAATGGGAAAGACTAGAGATCTCTTCAAGAAAATTAGAGATACCAAGGGAACATTTCATGCAAAGATAGGCACAATAAAGGACAGAAACAGTAAGGACCTAACAGAAGCAGAATATACCAAGAAGAGGTTGCAAGAATAAACAGAAGAACTATACAAACCAGATCTTTATGACCCAGATAACTAGGATAGTGTGATCACTCACCTAGAGCCAGATATCCTAGAATATGAAGTCAAGCGGACCTTAGGAAACATCACTAAAGACAAAGCTAATAGAGATGATAGAATTCCAGTTGAGCTATTTCATTTATTAAAAGATGATACTGTGAAAGTGCTACCTACAGTCAATATGCCTGTAAATTTAGAAAACTCAGCAGTGGCCACAGGACTGGGAAAGGTAAGTTTTCATTCCAACCCCAAAGAAGGGCAATGATGAAAAATCCACCTGATGCAACATCCCAAAGAATGTTCAAACTGCTGCACAATTGCCCTCATCTCACACACTATCACAGTAATGTTCAAAATTCTCCAGGCCAGGCTTCAACAGTACATGAACTGTGAACTTCCAAATATTCAAACTGGATTTAGAAAATGCAGAGGAACCAGAGGTCAAATTTCAAACATCTGTTGGATCATAGAAGAAGCAAAAGAATTTTAGAAAAACATCTACTTCTGCTCTATTGACTATGCTAAAGCCTTTGAATATGTAGATAGATTACAACAAACTGTGGAAAATTTTTCAAGAGGTGGGAATACCAGATCATCTTCTAAGCAACAGTGAGAACCAGACATGGAACAACAGAACTGGTTTCAAACTGTAAAAGAAGTACATCAAGCCTGTATATTGTCACCCTGCTTATTTAACTTATATGCAGAGTACATCATGAGAAATGCTGGGCTGGATGAAGCACAATCTGGAATCAAGATTTATGGGAAAATTTTCAATAATTTCAGGTACACAGATGACACCACCCTTATGGCAGAAAATGAAGAGCAACTAAAGAGCCTCTTGATGAAAGTGAAAGAGGAGAGTGAAAAAGTTGGCTTAAAACTCAACATTCAAAAAACTAACATCATGGCATCTGGTTCCATCACTTCATGCCAATAGATGGGGAAACAATGAAAACAGTGACAAACTTTATTTTCTTGGCCTCCAAAATCATTGCAGATGATGACTGTAGCCATGAAATTAAAAGTCTTGCTTCTTGGAAGTAAGGTTATGACCAGCCTAGACAGCATATTAAAAAGCAGAGACATTACTTTGCTGACAAAAGTCTGTCTAGTCAAAGCTATGGTTTTTCCAGTATCATATATGGATGTGAGAGTTGGACTATAAAGAAATCTGAGCACTGAAGTATTGATGCTTTTGAAGTGTTGGAGGGTCCCTTGGACTGCAACAAAATCCAACCAGTCCATCCTAAAGGAGATCAGTCCTGGGTGTTCATTGGAAGGACTGATGTTGAAGCTGAAACTCCAATACTTTGGCCACCTCATGCAAAGAACTGACTCATTGGAAAAGACCCTGATGCTGGGAAAGACTGAAGGTGGGAGGAGAAGGGGATGACAGAGGATGAGATGGTTGAATGGCATCGCCAACTCAATGGACATGAATTTGAGCAAGCTCCGGGAGTCGGTAATGGACAAGAACACTGGTGTGCTGTGGTCCATGGAGTTGCAAAGTGATTGAGTGACTGAACTGAACTGAACAATATTTTAATTAATAACTTTTGGAACTGACTATGATGGCCTAAAATCCCCCTCATCTTGACTAAAGTTTAAACAGATGTCTTTCTGAGTATTGTTGTTTGTTCTCAATCGTGTCCAATTCTTTGTGGCCCTGTGGACTGTAGGCTTCCAGGCTCCTCTGTCCATGGGAATTTCCAGTCAATAATACTTTAGTGGGCTGTCATTTCCTTCTCTCAAAGGATTTTCCTGACCCAGGGATTGAACCTGTGTCTCTTGCATCTTCTGCTTTGGCAGGCAGATTCTATACCACCACGCTACCTGGGAAGACCTTCTTCCTGACAATAAGTCCCTAATCTCCCTTTTCTTAGAGTATATTCTTCAGAAAATTTTCAATAGTAAATTATTTCTCTGCCTCTTTGAGAGGTGAATCCTCTTTCAACCTCTTTTTAGTTTTATAACCCAGGAATACCTTTTTCAAGAACTTTGGAGCCATCCCTTTGAAATGTATTCATGAAAGATATGGTCTTCCCATGAAAAGATGCTCAACATCACTGATCATCAGAAAAATGGAAATTCATGATTTCAATGGGGTATCACTTCACACCTGTTAGAATGGTTATTATAAAAGAGACAAGAGATAACAAGTGTTGGTGAGAACGTGAGGAAAAGAGAACACTTGCACCCTGTTGGTGGACGTGTAAATTGGCACAGTCACTATAGGGAACAGTAAGAGGTTCCTCAACAAATTAAAGATAGAACTATCATATGATCTAGCACTTCCACTTCTGGGCATTTATCTGAAGAAATTGAAAGCATTAACTTGTAAAATATATATGCACCCTATGTTCATTGCAGCAATGTTTTAGAGTAGCCAAATATGGAGGGAACTTAAGTGTTCATGAATGGATAAATGGATAAAGAAAATGTTATACATTGTAAAATATTATTCAGCCATAAAAATAATGAAATCTTGCCATTTGCAACACTATGGATGGACCTTGAGGGCATCATGCTAAGTGAAACAAAACCAAGCTCATAAACATAGAAGCTATATTGGTAATTGCCAGAGGCAGAGGTTAGGAGGAAGGGGGTCAAAAGGTACAAATATCCAGTTTTTAAATAAATAATCCATGGGATGTAATATATAGCATGGTGACTAGAGTCAATAACTATATCACATATTTGAAAGTTGCTGAAAATAATTCTTAAAGGTTCTCATCAGAAGAAAAATATAACTGTGTATGATGCTAGATGTCAACTAGATTTATTGTGGCAATCATTTTGCAATACACACAAATATGGAATCGTGTTGTACATCTGAAATTAATTTAATATTATACGCTCACTGTACCTTAAAAAATTTTTTTTTTAACTTAGGGCCCTTACTTCATCTCTGTGGGAGGGTAGAAACCTTACTTCTGTAAGTGTCAATTAGCAAACAAAAATGGCCTAATCACATTGACCCCACAAAAGTCCTCCAGTACTTTTCCACTAGCTCATTGTAAAACCTAAAATCTCTGACACCATTTGTTTCAAGAAATTTGAGTTCAGTCTCTCTCAATCATAATACTGTAGTCATGAGTAAAATCTTCTTTGACTCCTTAATTTATCTAACATAGTTCTTTTTTTATCAGAGTCCAATAAAACAATATTTTTCTTTTTAGTCACTCAGTTGTGTTCAAATCTTTGCAATCCCATGGACTGTAGCCCACCTGCCCCTTTGTCCATGGAATTTCTAGGCAAGAATAATAGAGTGGATAGCTATTCCATTCTCCAGGGGAACTTCTCAAACCCAGGGATTGAACCTGGGTCTTCTGAATTGTAGGCAGATTCTTTACCATCTGAGCCACCAGAGAAACTAGCTTATTCTAAAGTCATAAGAAATTATAAATATAATTATGATAGGCTATCTCATAAAAAATTAAAATATTCTAAATGGTTAAAAAGTAATGTTAATAAATAAATAATAAAAATAAACTTTTAGGCCCAGAATCTACTTTAAGTCCCTAAAAGTGTAATATGAGTTAGTTTTTTGACAAGATCTTCATTAAAGAAAAGAAAAAAAAAACATGATAGACAAATTACATATGGAGGAAAAACAGGTTAATTTGTTTAAACTTACAAAGGAGGATTCTGATTAAGTTTTATGCCATTCCATTAATAAGACCAAAGAAATCATAGGAAGAGAAGTTAAAGTCTGATTAAAAGATAGGGAACAAAGAAAAAGAATAATTAGGTAATTCTCAAGGCACAAAGAATTTGCCAGTGGGGTGCCCAAGGGATTAACACAGCACAGTATAATTCAACATATCCCTAAAACAGCTGTAACTAACAGGGAAATTTATGCTTTAGCTAGTTGGGACTTTGTGAGATCACTTTTTCTGGAAAGCCTTTAAAAAGTTAAATAATTAGTTTTGGGGCAGTAAATGAAATTCAACCCCAGAGTAAAATATGTCATAGCAAAATGATCAGCTTAAGCTATTTATACTCACTTATAAATTCTAAATTAGTTGCAACCTCTCAGAAAACTGACCTGAGTAATCTCAAGAATTCTCAGTCAAGACATCTCAAAGTGAAATAGAGCTCATTTATATTAACAGTCCAAGTACAAGAGAGTTTATCTTTCACCATGACAGCCATGGCCAAGTAACGAGGGACAGGCTGAGTCTGATAGATTAATCCTAAAGCTGTTGGCAGCTTCTATTCTACTACTAGATGTGTGTGTGTGTGTGTGTGTGTGTGTGTGTGTGTGTGTGCGCATGCGTGTGCTCAGTTGTGTCCACTCTTTGCAGCCCCATGGACTGCAGCTTACCAGGCTCCTCTATCCATTGGATTTTTAAAGCAAGAATATTAGAGTGGGCTAGCATTTCCTACTTCAGGGGATTTTCCCAACCCAGGGATTGAACCAGTGTCTCTCGTATCTTCTGCATTGAGAGGCAGATTCTTTACCACCACCATGACCTGGGAATCCCCATTCTACTTCCAACCTATGTTCTAAATTTGCAAAACCCTCTGACATTTTTAACACTCCGAGAAATAGACCTGACTACCAAAAGATTTCCTAATTAGTAAAATAATAATGGAACTAGTGATTGGGAATTACAATCCCCAAGACAATTTTTTAACATTAATTAAAACTGAGTACTTCAGCCTCAATAGACAGGAAGTAATCAGCCTCTAATTTTGCCTCCTGTCTTGTCATTTGGTTATCTGTTGATCAGGACAAATTAATTTGTATTCCAATTCAAATGAAATGATATAAAAGAGATGAAAATATTGTAAATTTCAAGGAGGGATGAAGGGAAAGATTCTGATAAAAATGAAAAGTCATTTTTATTTTGACATAATAAAAGTGCTAGAATGTTGCATCTATTGGAAACAAAACTGGCATGCTTCCATATTCTGGTACTAAATAATTGAACAAAGCAAATGTTACTGTAAATTTTTTTAAAAACTTTTCTTACTGGAGAAAGTGGTATAACATAAGTTGTAGGACTTTAATTTTTGATCAACAAGAAACATGTACTTTTGTATGAGAAATGGGATGTTAAGTTTAAAATATATAACATATACACAAGAAAATTGTTTCCATGTTCTTACTATAGAGAGATTTAAGAAAGGGAAATAATCAGCTACCTTAATAGCACTAGATTTGGGCATACTCTCGTCCCAACACCAAATGGAAGATTACCTTGGGCTATGGGGCCAGTAAGATCATCAAAAGTAGTCACTCAGATGGCAAAAGTATATGATTTGGCCTCATAGCTGCTTCTTAAGGATACAGTACAGAAGAACAGAATGATAATTCCAATAGCACAGGAAATAGTAACAAAAGAAGAAACATGTGTGTCATCCAGAAACTTGCCAGGAAAGGGAACTGACTTGAAATTCCAAAAGTAGTACAGGGTGGGATTTCAAACTAAATACAAAAAATCCTTTGTGAATTTCAAATTCTAAACAGAAGATGGTACTATAAAAGTGTATTATGCGTTCAATGATTCAAATTTTGGTTGTTTGGTACTCAGTTTATGTCAATAGAAACAAATGCTTTTTCAAAGAGTTTGATATGGTGACAGTGAAGAAGAGTCCTTCTAGGTTCTTTTGGCTGAACTAAGAATTAAATTGATATGAGACAGATTAACAGGAAAAATCAAATAGAACTATAATAGCATGTTTACCTGGGAGAACAGAGAAGGCAATGGCACCCCACTCCAGTACACTTGCAAAGAAAATCCCGTGGACGGAGGAGCCTGGTAGGCTGCAGTCCATGGAGCTGCTAAGAGTTGGATGCAACTGAGCGACTTCACTCTCACTTTTCCCTTTCATTCATTGGAGAAGGGAATGGCAACCCACTCCAGTGCTCTTGCCTGGAGAATCCCAGGGATGGGGGAGCCCGGTGGGCTGCCGTCTATGCAGTCACATAGAGTTGGACATGACTGAAGTGATTTAGCAGCAGCAGTACATGGGAGAAACCAAGGAAAACTGACTAACTCAACAAAATGGCCAAAATTCTCACCCCATATACTATCTTCAGTTAAAGACAAATAAACATGTTGGGAGTAGTGGTTTGAAACTTCAAAGGGAAGGAGCAGGCTCATATGGAGATGGAAAAGCAAACATTTGGTAAATAGATACTGGCCAAATTTCTAGGCCATGGAGACACAGAGACACAAAGTGGACTCACCTCCAGGCATAGCCGAGCTTCCACACAACACCTAGCCCTCATTCTTTGCAGATATCTCTGGATAATTTTATTCCAGGAACAGGTCCCGCATTCTAAACCTTTCAGGCCGTTAAAGGGGAAGTTCAAAGTTTCTTCTTGTCTTTTGGGCCTTGACTGTTTCCAACATGAAATAATTCTCAAACCAAAGAGACATTTTTTTGTTTTTTCGGATGGGGGAGGTAAATTTTGCTCCATTACAGTGGCCTGATGCTATTATAGTAATAACTCATTTTATGTTTTCAGAAATCTTGATTAGCTATCAAAAAAAAAATCAAGTTCATGTCATATGTCTGCCATCTCACATCCATGTTTTCTCTAGCTCTTAAAAAAAATAGCTGGCATTAACTATAATTCTATGTCTGGAAAAATTTACCATTGAGACAAATGAGAGGAGATAGTACATTTTTGCTACTGAAATTTGAATAAGAAGCCAACATGAGATAATTCATCTTTATTTCCTATCTATAAAAGGAAAGAGCTAGTGCTAAAATAATTAGCCTCATATTAATAATTTGGGTCAAAAATATTATTCTCCTAAAATTTTCATAAACTTGAAATTTACTTTCCTAAAAAAGTTGGGCAATTTTGTTTTTACAAAGTATATATTGTGTAAATGAAAGTGTCACATCTGAGATAATTAGGCCAATCACTGGAATAAAAATATTTTCTCCAAGAATAGTTACTAAATTGAGGTTTATTTCAATGTGCTTGAAATATTTAGGCAATTTGTTACCTATGTAGTTTACTGTTAGTTTAAATTATACGTGTTGTAAATGAGAACATCAAGCTAATTAATTTCATTGGAAATTAGCTTTCAAAGGTTAGAAAGAAATGAAAAAAATATCTTTTATAATGAATTCATCTCACATGTCCTTTGCTCCTTCCTTCATAACATGGCCTTTTGCTGACATTTCCAGAAGAGGAGATATTCCAAATGCACCAGTATTAGTTAGCTAAGTTTCTTATTTCAAATAGCCAAGCATTTTGACATAAACATGTCTATCACTGCGTTCACTGAGGTTAGAAGAAAACCAGAGCTCAGAGAAGAAAGTAGTTTGAAGACAGGCAAAATTGGGATATTGATGCAGAGAAAGAAGTATGAAAAAGTGGAGTAAAATTGAGAAAGGTCAGTTCTTGAATCCATGTTGCCCTACTTTCTTAAATAATATGGATTTTATGTAATTTAATCTGCGCACAACTACTAAGAGTCAATAGAAAACAAGAGCTGAAATGTAGTGCAGTTATATGAGTATTGCAGTAATAGAAAATCCTAATTAATTCTATGTATCTTTTTAATTTTTTTTTTCAGTTTTGCAGTTTGTTTTTATGCATTTCTATCTTCTCCCTCATCATCAAGTTATCAGCAGTCAGTTCTTTCTGCTAAAGTGTCCCTGCCTTTAATATTCCTGTCATCTTCTAATGTTTTAACTGTACTCACAGCTTAAATATTAGATAATAAATTATCATGACCTTGGCTTATGTATTTCATTGTAATATACAAAATTCTGCACATATTCTATATTCTATTTTTTTGCTGATAACACTGAGTAGATTAGAGTCGGCATGCTAAATACTCAGAAATATCATTATAGTATTATAAATAATAATATAACTTAAATAATGTTATAAAATAATACTGTTTTAGACTTAAATCATTCCTAAATTATTGTTAAAATAGAGAATTAAGATGCTCAGTTACCTGTCTGGATTTTAGTTCATGAGCTTTGCAGCATCTTTTAGCTAATCTATGTCATTTTTTTTCTGCTTATTATTAGGTTCTCAATCATATTTGGTAGTTACAATAATTTCACTATTTATTAATAGGGCTATAGAATTTAAAGATGCACAAAGTAAAAGGANCACAAAGTAAAAGGACTCAGATGATTTGAGTTCTATTTAAATACTCATACAAGTAATAAATAAGTGGGAGAAGATTGAATTCCAGTGGAACTTGTTTTGACATTTTAGATTTTTCAATACGAAAAATTTTGAACTCTCAAAGAACTGTACTGTAGATGGTATTTCTCAGAGGCAAAGGTTTTGGAGGGCAATACAGTTTTCAGTCAACTAGAAAAACAAATACGTATCTACATATCATATCAGAGAGTGGCTTCGGAGAAGATGGAGAGCAGTGTACACAGCATTGGGCAGGAAGCACTTACCAACTGGCACTTCCCTCACGCCATCTCAAGGATTTATTTTCTTGGAATTTTGCAGTGAACGTGCATGCTTCACTGTCCATTTCATCTTTCTATCGCCCTTATAATGTCTTCACATATGTAAGCTTGTCAGTTGACACAACTTGGCTTTAATGAAGCCAAAGAAAATTAATGACATGTGGTTATCCTACTTTTCTAAAGGATAGTTTTTGCATGTTTTTCCTCTTTTTATTTCTTTTCCCAAACTGTATTCTAAAATGAGCTATCAGCCAACACTCTTGTAGTCAGGATTAGACTTTCATTTCAAATTTTCATTTACTTTTCCAAACACATGGTACTCCCCCAGTGAGACATTAGTGAGCCTGATTCTCATGGGCACTGTACAAGACAGAGAACCACATACATCATATAACTACATACATTTAACTTCAATATGCTATAGAAGTGGAGCATTTTTCCTTCTTCTCTTCCAGGTTTTTTGGCTGATCTAATAGTTAAATTGACATAAAACAGAATAACAGGGGAAAAACAATTAATTATATGCATATATAATTAATTTGCAGACCTATGGACTATAGCTGGCTAGGCTCTTCTGCCCATGGGATTCTCCAGGCAAGGATACTGGAGCGGGTTGCCATTTCCTTCTCTAGGGGATCTTCCAGTATAGGCATGGCAACCCAGTCCAGTATTCTTGCCTGGAGAATCCTTTGGACAGAAGATATAGATATAGACATGTGTATCTATATATCTAGATGGTTAGTCTAGATATATACTGGAGGTTAGTCACTGAGGCTCTTGTGACCCCGTGGTCATGGACTGTGACCTGCCAGACTTGTCTATCCATGGAATTTTCTGGGCAAGAACACTGGAGTAGGTTGTCATTTCATTCTCTAGGGGATCTTCCTGACCCAAGGTCGAACTCCAGTCTCCTGCATTGCGGGCAGATTCTTTACTGACTGAGCCATCGAAGATTCTCAGGTGGCACTAGTGGTAAAGAACCTGCCTGCCCATGCAGGAGCCATACGAGACTCAGGTTCAGTCCCTGGATCAGGGAGATCCTCTGGAGAAGGAAGTGGCAATCCATTCCAATGTTCTTACCTGGAAAATCCCACCGACAGAGTAGCCTGGGAGGTTACAATTCTTAGAGTCTCCAAGAGTTGGACACACTGAATTGACCTAGCACAACCAACATCATGCCCAATAAAATCATAAGACTCAAAGGAGTAACCAGAGCAGGAAGACTTTATACCTTTTAGACAAAGAAACAGAGAAGGCAGTGGCACCCTACGGCAGTACTCTTGCCTGGAAAATCCCATGGATGGAGTAGCCTGGTGGGCTGCCATCTATGGGGTCATGGGGTTGCTAGGAGTCGGACATGACTGAGCGACTTCACTTTCGCTTTTCACTTTGATGCACTGGAGAAGGAAACGGCAACCCACTCCAGTGTTCTTGCCTAGAGAATCCCAGGGATGGGGATCCTGGTGGGCTGCTGTCTATGGGGTCGCACAGAGTCGGACACGACTGACGCAACTTAGCAGCAGCAGCAGACAAAGAAACAATAAATTTTTGGAGAACTGACAAAGAAAAAAAGAAAGCGAAGTCGGTTAGTGGGGCATCCGACTCTTTGCCACCCTGTGGACTGTAGCCAACCAGGCTTCTCCGTGTGGGGGCAAGAACACTGGAGTGGGTTGCCATTTCTTTCTCCAGGGCATTTTCCCGACCCAGGAATCGAACCCGCGTCTCCCACATTGTGGTCAGACCCTTTACCCTCTGAGCCACCAAGGATGCTTTGCCAAGTTGGAGATAGTTGAGACAAGAATAATAACTGATGGAAGAATTAACAAGGTTTGTTTATACAGCGTTTCTTGCCCTAAATTTCTTGTCTCTAGCAGTAGAGATGACTTCTACCTTCCAGGGACAAGGTACATTTTACATGAGAGTTATCCTCTGCTTTCAAGAGAACAAAGGAGTGCCAGTGCACTTCTTGCAAGGTTCTTTCTTAAGCACCTTTAATTCAAAATAATTAATATGCCAGTATGGTATTTGGGGGGTGGGATGACATATTCTGAATCTTTACAATATCAAAAAATGAACTTAACATTTTCCAACCAAAGCTGCTGCCTCTTAAATTACTTTATATGAAGGATTTAAAGTTAGAGGCAGCAGCATGTTTGAATTGGGGATACAGAAACTTAACTCAAAAATAGGTTTGCCTAACAGGCATGTATTGTTACTATGTTTGCTTACATATATGTGTGTGAAGAATAGGATATAGAGAGATGAGGCCTCAAGGAATACTGCAGCCGTGTTTCTACGCTGTGTTAGGAGAGGTGATAGGGATGAAGAATTAGCTCACTTATTTTAAGCCTGCCCTTGGCCCTTTATTGACTCTAACTTGTTGAAATCACAGCTCTTTACTCTTGCTAATGGTGCCATTGACTCTGCATCTCCAGAGCTAGAATCAAAGCATTTTAAATTCCTTCATATTCTCCTTATCTAAACAGCTGCATTTTCAGGCTTGTTTAATCCTGTCACTTGACCCTGAGATCATAGTAGCCTCTTAGCTGGCTTTTAAAGCTCAGTTCTTCAGCTTCTATGACCCTCAACAGTCTATTGTGCATCATCTTCAAGGAAAAAAAGGGAGAGAGAGAAAGAGAGAAAGGAAGAGGAGTGG
>SJYF01001785.1:107214-121549 GCA_006410515.1 Procapra przewalskii
AGAGTGCATTTGTTACAATCGATGAACTTATGATGACATAATATTAGCACCCAAAGTCCATTGTTTATGTTAACATTCACTCTTGGTGTTGTATATTTTATGGGTTTTTTTTTTAATTCTATTTTTGCTTCAGAATAAGGAGCTTTTTTTTTTTAATTTTTTTTTTTTACATGATGTAGTATTTCTTAGCTCTTGAATTTCTCCAAGATCCATATCTTGATATTCACTCTCACCTTTTGCCACATTTACCATATTTTTCATGATTTTTTTTGACTGAATCTATTGTAAATTTTGTGAAGGCATGAACAATGTCTGGGCACAGTTTTATCCAGCAGGAACTTACTGTTTCAGGCTTGATGACTTTCACTGCCTTTTCTATAACAATGATGGCATCCTTGATGGCATAATCCTTCCAGACTTTGATAATGTTGTCTGTCAGAGTTCTCTTCCATGGTGCTGATAATTCTTTCCATCAAGTACCAGCTATCATGAGCCTTAAAGGTCCTTATGATTTCCTGTGAGGGGCAAACTTAGAGATATATGTGCGGGCAAGTAGACCACTTTGATACTTTTGGTGTTGAAACCGTGGAGTTCTGTGTGGTCAGGGACATCATCCAATATTAAAAGAATTTTTAAAGTCAGCTTCCTGCTGTCATAGTACTTCCTGACTTTAAGGACAAAGCACTGATGGAACTAATTCAGAAAAAGAGTCCTTATTGTCCAGGTCTTCTTGTTGTACATCCAAAAGACTGGCAGCTGGTATTTATCTTTTTCCTTCCAGGCTCAGGAGTTAGCAGTCTTATAAGTAAGGGCAGTCCTGATCATACTCAACTGCATTTACACAGAACAGTAGAATTAGCTTATCCCTTCCTGGCTTAAATCCTTGTGCTTGCTTCTCTTCCTTGCTAATAAATGTCCTTTGTGGACTTTTTCCCCCCAGAATAGGGTATTTTGTTTGCATCTAAAAGCTGTTCAGGCAGATATCCTTTTTCCTCAGTTATTTTCTTAATGGCATTGGGGAACTCACCAGCTGCTTCTTGATCTGCAGAAGCAGCTTCTTCAGTTATCTTGACTTTTTTTTAAAGTCAAAACTCTTTTGAAATTTATCAAACAATTCTTTGCTGGCATTAAATTCTACAGCTTTAGATCTTTCACCTTCTTTTTGCTTTAAGATGTCATATGATGACTTTACTTTTTCTCAAATCATATTAGAGCCTATAGGTGTGATTTCCTTACAACAATCCTGTATCCACATAAAAGATGCATTTTCAACATGAGACGAAAAATGTACGTCACAAAAAGTGCAAAGTTTTTACCCCTGTTGACATACCTGCAGCAACAGCTTCACAAATTTCTTCTTTTTTTCCTTAACAGTTGGTCCTTTTGTTGGATTCAAATGGAATGGTGGACAAGAGCAGCTGTAGATTTCAACCTATGGCATATAACAAGCAATTCAACTTTTCTTATGTCTTAACTTTCTCTGCTTCCTGGGAGCACTTTCAATATCACTAGTGTCATGTCCTATGAGTTCCACAGCAGTGTTGCTCAAGGTTGACAGTATTGCACTAAAAGTGATGAAAATATTCACGAGAAATGAGAGAGATTGCTTTTTACTGTTGATGCACAGTTTACTGGGTAGACAAACTGCTCACGAGGTGATGATTAGTGTAGTCACAGGCATTTTAAGCAGACACTTGCAGCACTTGGTCTCACCAAGTTAGAAACAGGAGGTGGCTATGAAATTACTGCAGTAGTGTAATATAATATGTGGAGAAGGGCATGGCAACCCACTCCATTATTCTCCATGGCTGCCTGGAGAATCCCAATGATGGAGGAGTCTGATGGGCTATGGTCCATATGGCCGCACAGAGTCAGATATGACTGAATTGACTTAGCATACCATGCACATACAGTGTGTACTACAGATAAGTTAATGCAATTACAATCTAATACTGCATTTTTACATTTGCTTACATTACTCTTGACTGTGTATGAAACATTTGGTCTGTATGTATTTAGATGCTCAAGTTGTGATAAATTCTAACTTTTATAATAAATTTGTATCTATGTTATGGTAGCAAATTACAAAATAGACTACAATCAACATATTGTATCTATTCATGACATACCTAAATTTTCCTAATTATTTTGATATTTCTAGTCTGTGTGGTTCATCTGCAGGTTTTTCCAAATTGTCACAAATCTCCAAATCCAATATATTTACTGAAAAAGTCTACATATAGGTGGATTCACACAGTTCAAACCCATGTTGTTTGAGGGTCAAATATATTTAGAGAGCTCTTGGACATGAGGTCTGAACTCATATTCCTATGTATTGAACCAAAGCATTTTGTCATGCTCTCCTGTCCTTCCATAGATACAGTGGAGGTTTGCAGAGATCAGGTGATGAACAGAATTCTGGATAAACTCTATAGTAGGAGTAGTAGGTCTACTGACCAATCAGTAGGTCATTTTCCTGGTGCCCAAGTCTATAATTTGGATCAACAACCTGGCAGTTAGTATAAGTTTGGCAAGTGTGATAAGAGGTATCATAGCAAGGAAGTACTAGAAGAAGCCTCTGCAGTTACTCCCCTCACTCCTCAACTGCACTATGGAAAAGACAGTGAATCAAAAATAAAATTATATCTGAGAGACAATGACAGCACTTGGTGCCACATATAGAAATTTAAAGGATGCAAACATGGAGGCCACTTCATATCTCCTTTTGAATTTGCCAATATGGTTGCTGCAAGAACTGGGCAAAAGCTGGAGAATGAAGGTAGATGACAGAAAGCTTAACCAAATATCAGTGCTGACTTTAACTGTGTTGTCAGATGTGGTTTTTTTATAAGAACAGTTTCATAAGGTCTGTGATAACATGATATGTTGCCACTGATTTGATGAATGAATATTTTTTTGTTTTGATCAGAAAAGAGGATCAGAAATAGTTTGTATTCACATGAAAATGGTAATAATTACTTGCATCTTTACCCATGGCTCTATCAATTTGTTGGGCCTCCCTGGTGGTTCAGTGGAAAGACTCTGCCTGCCATTGCAGGTGACACAGTTTCAATCCCTGAGTCAGGAAGATCTGCTGGAGTAGGAAATGGCAACCCACTCCAGTATTTTTGCCTGGGAAATTCCATGGACAGAGGAGTCTGGAAGGCTGCAGTTCATGGGGTCACAAAAGAGTAAGGCATGACTTATTGACAATAGACAACAACTATTAGCTTGTTACTCTCATAATCCAAAGTTTCTAGACCATCTGGACATCCACAGACACATTGATCCATTGCACTGATGACACCATGCCCTTTGGATAGAATGAGCAAAACCTGGTTAGTATATTATAGGTATCAATAAGTTATATGTGTTCCAGAGGATTAGAGAGATTTCCTACAAAGATTTAGGAACTTGACACTTGATTGAAATTAAAAGTCCAAAAATCAGGGGTGTGATAGGATACCTGTACCAAAGTAAAACACAAATAATTGTAAGGTATTTGATTTAGCTCATACCTGAATGGTCTAGTGGTTTTCCCTACTTTCTTCAATTTAAGTCTGAATTTGGCAATAAGGAGTTCATGATCTGAGCCACAGTCAGCTTCTGGTCTTGTTTTTGCTGACTGTATACAGCTTCTCCATCTTTGGCTGCAAAGAAGATAATCAATATGATTTCAGTGTTGGCCATTTGGTGACGACCATGTGTAGAGTCCTCTCCTGTGTTATTGAAAAAGAGTGTTGCTATGCACAGTGCATTCTCTTGGCAAAACTCTATCAGCCTTTGCCCTGCTTTATTCTGTATTCCAAGGCCAGATTTGCCTGTTACTCCACGTGTTTCTTGACTTCCTACTTTTGCATTCCAGTCCCCTATAATGAAAAGGACAGCTTTTGGGGGTGTTAGTTCTAGAAGGTCTTGTAGGTCTTCATAGAATCATTCAACTTCAGCTTCTTCAGCATTACAGGTTGAGGCATGGACTTGGATTACTATGATATTGAATGGTTTGCCTTGGAAATGAACAGGGATTATTCTGTCATTTTTGAGACTGCATGCAAGTACTACATTTAGGATTCTTTTGTTGACTATGATGGCTATTCCATTTCTTCTGAGGGATTCCTGCCTGCAGTAGTAGATATAATGGTCATCTGAGTTAAATTCACCCATTCCAGTCCATTTTAGTTCACTGATTCCTAAAATGTCAACATTCACTCTTGCCATCTCCTGTTTGACCACTTTCAACTTGCCTTGATTCATGGACCTAACATTCCAGGTTCTTATGCAATATTGCTCCTTACAGCATCGGACGTTGCTTCTATAACCAGTCAAATCCACAGCTGGGTGTTGTTTGTGCTTTGACTCCCTCTCTTCGTTCTTTCTGCAGTTATTTCTCCACTGATCCTCAGCAGCATATTGGGCACCTACCAGTCTGGGGAGTTCATCTTTCAGTGTCCTATCTTTTTGCCTTTTCATATTGTTCATGGGGTTCTCAAGGTAAGAATACTGAAGCGGTTAACAATTTCATTCTACAGTGGACCACATTTTGTTAGAACTCTCCAACACGCGCCATCCATCTTGGGTGGCCTTACATGGCATGGCTTAGTTTCACTGAATTAGACAAGGCTGTAGTCCATGTGACTAGACTGGTTAGTTTTCTGTGATTGTGGTCTCAGTATGTCTGCTGTCTGATGCCTTCTCTCAGCATCTATTTTCTTGCTGGGGTTTCTCTTAGCTTGGACTTGGCGTATCTCCTCTCAGCATCTCACTCATGGCTCCAGTATCAGTAAAATTAGAATTGACAGACAGAGTGCCTGATTAACTATGGAAGGAGATTTGTGACACTGTATAGGAGACAGAGATTAAGACCATCCTCAAGAAAAAAAAAATGCAAAAAAAAACCAAAATGGCTACCTGAGGAAGCCTTACAAATAACTGTAAAAGAAGAGAAGCGAAAAGCAAAGGAGAAAAGGAAAGACATATCCATTTGAATGTGGACTCCAAAGAATAGAAAAGAGAGATAAGAAAGCCTTCCTCAGTGATCAGTGCAAAGAAATGGAGAAAAAAAATGGAATGGGAAAGACTAGAGATCTCTTCAAGAATATTAGAGATACCAAGGGAACATTTCATGCAAAGATGGGCTCGATAAAGGATAGAAATGGTCTGGACCTAACAGAAGCAGAAGATATTAAGAAGAAGTGGCAAGAATATACTGAAGAACTGTACAAAAAATATCTTCACGACCCAGATAATCACGATGGTGTGATCACTCACCTAGAGCTAGACATCCTGGTATGTGAAGTCAAGTGGACCTTAGGAAGCATCACTATGAACAAAGCTAGTGATGGAATGCCAGTTGAGCTATTTCAAATCCTAAAAAACGATGCTGTGAGAGTGTTACATTCAATATGCCAGCAAATTTGGAAGACTCAGCAGTGGCCACAGGACTGTAAAAGTTCAGTTTTCATTCCAATCTCAAAGAAAGGCAATGCCAAAGAATGCTTAAACTACCGCACAGTTGCACTCATCTCACACGCTAGAAAAGTAATGCTGAAAATTCTCCAAGCCAGGGTTCAGCAATACATGAACCCTAAACTTCCAGATGTTCAAGCTGGTTTTAGAAAAGGCAGTGGAACCAGAGATCAAATTGCCAACATCCACTGAATCATCAAAAAATCAAGAGAGTTCCAGAAAAATATTTACTTCAGCTTTATTGACTATGCCAAAGCCTTTTCCTGTGTGGATCACAATAAACAGTGGAAAATTCTGAAAAGATGGGAAAACCAGACCACTTGACCTGCCTTTTGAGAAATCTGTATGCAGGTCAGGAAGCAACAGTTAGAACTGGACATGGAACAACAGATTAGTTCCAAATAGGAAAAGGAGAATGTCAAGGCTATATATTGTCACTCTGCTTATTTAAATTATATGCAGAGTACATCATGAGAAACGCTGAGCTGGAAGAAGCACAAGCAGGAATCAAGATTGCTGGGAGAAATATCAGTAACCTCAGATATGCAGATGACATCATCCTTAAGGCAGAAAGTGAAGAAGAACTGAAGAGCCTCTTGATGAAAGTGAAAGAGGAGAGTGAAGAAGTTGGCTCAAAGCTCAACATTCAGAAAACAAAGATCATGGCATCTGGTCCCATCACTACATGGCAAATAAATGAGGAAACAGTGGTTGACTTTATTTTTTTTTGGGGGGGGGGTCCCAAATCACTGCAAATGGTGATTGCAGCCATGAAATTAAAAGACACTTACTCCTTGGAAGGAAAGTTATGACCACATAGATAGCATATTAAAAAACAGAGACATTACTTTGCCAACAAAAGTCCATCTAGTCCAGGCTATTGTTTTTCAAGTGGTCATATATGGACGTGAGAGTTGGACTGTAAAGTAATCTGAGTGCTGAAGAATTGATGTTTTTGCACTGTGGTGTTGGAGAAGACCCTTGAGAGTCCCTTGGACTACAAGGAGATCCAAACAGTCCATCTTAAAGGAGATCAGTCCTGAGTGTTCATTGGAACGACTGATGTTGAAGCTGAGATACTCCAATACTTTTTCCATCTGATGCGAAGAACTGACTCATTTGAACAGACCCTGATTTTGGGAAAGGCTGAAGGCAGGAGGAGAAGGGAACAGCAGAGGATGTGATGGTTGGATGGCCTCACCAGCTCAATGGACATGAGTTTGGTTAAACTCCGGGAGTTGGAGATGGACAGAGAGGCTTGGTGTGCTTCGTCCCATGGGGTCGCAAACAGACGAACACAACTGAGCAACTGAACTGAACTGAAAAACACAAATTGTTGCATTTGGCATTCCTGGTCATAATAAAAGAATCACAGTGCTTGGTAGGCTTTTTATGTGTTCTAAAGGGAACACATTCTATACTTATACCTATCAGTTCAGTTCAGTTCAGTCGCTCAGTCATGTCCGACTCTTTGCGACCCCATGAATTGCAGCACGCCAGGCCTGCCTGTCCATTACCATCTTGCGGAGTTCACTCAAACTCATGTCCATCGAGTCAGTGATACCATCCAGCCATCTTCTCCTCTGTCGTCCCCTTTTTTTCCTGCCCCCAATCCCTCCCAGCATCAGAGTTTTTTCCAATGAGTCAACTCTTCGCATGAGGTGGCCAAAGTACTGGAGTTTCAGCTTTAGCATCATTCCTTCCAAAGAATACCCAGGACCGATCTCCTTTAGGATGGACTGGTTGGATCTCCTTGTAGTCCAAGGGACTCTCAAGAGTCTTCTTGAACACCACAGTTCAAAAGCATCAATTCTTTGGTGCTCAGCCTTCTTCACAGTCCAACTCTCACATCCATACATGACCACTGGAAAAACCATACCCTTGACTAGATGGACCTTAGTCGGCAAAGTAATGTCTCTGCTTTTGAATATGCTATCTAGGTTGGCCGTAACTTTTCTTCCAAGGAGGAAGCGTCTTTTAATTTCATGGCTGCAATCACCATCTGCAGTGATTTTGGAGTCTAAGAAAATAAAGTCTGACACTGTTTCCACTGTTTCCCCATCTATTCCCCATGAAGTGATGGGACCAGATACCATGATCTTCGTTTTCTGAATGTTGAGCTTTAAGCCAATTTTTTCACTCTCCTCCTTCTCTTTTACCAAGAGGCTTTTTAGTTCCTCTTCACTTTCTGCCATATAAGATAGGTCTATTCATATATTAAGTGATATATCAAATGGACAGTGTCATGCTCACCAGAAAACACCCTCCATTCAATGGACACTGAGAAACCAAGATGATAAAATGACTCTTTCCATTGGCATTAGTCAGCTCTTCTCATTGATTATCCCAGAATTTTCACAATGAGCTCATAAATAGAGTGATGCCTATCTTACCACTGTTGCTGCTGAATGTTTACCCTGCCAGCAACAGAAATTAGTACTAAGGCAATAAAATAGTAATAATAATAATCTTTAAGGATACAGAAACAAGACAGTGAGATGCACATCAAATACCTCATCCCCCTTCCTCACCTATAAAGGCAACCCATTGGTACCTTTCTCCAGGGCCTCACAGAATTGCCTGATTTACAGACATGGACTCCACAGAAAACACGGCAACTAAGAAGATGGCTTACTTGACAGTGTAGGACTTGTGCAGATGAGTCCAACTGGTCATATCAAGTGCTATGCTTTCCACAGGTTTCCAGCTCCATGGAGCACAACAACTATCTATGAATAGCTCAGTAGAAGTTCCCCTGTGGAGGCAAGTCACTGCTAGGATCAGGAACTGTACTTCAGGGTGCTGTATGTGTATTAAATCAGAAAATTTATGTTCCTGGTAAGAAGAATATATGATATTGGCAGGGGAGGGGTAGGTGCAAGTAGGAGTGACTCAGGCATCCCCCCTGGCTCAGCTGTAAAGCATCTGCCTGCACAGGTTTGATCCCTGGGTCAGGTTTGATCCCTGGAGGAGGGAAAGGCAAGTCACTCCAGTATTCTTGCCTGGAGAATCCCATGGAGAGAGAAGCATGGTGGGCAACAGTCCATAGGGACACAAAGATTCAGACTCAACTGAAGCAACTCAGCACACATGCAAAGGAGTGACTCATTTTACCATTTTCTCAATAATCTCCTGAGGAACTTGATATTTTCCATCCTTGCAAATCTGGGCTCTGCAGAATTGGATGTCCCAGTCCCCAAGGAGGACATGCTTTTATCAGGATACAGAAAGGGCACCACTGAGATTTAGGAGAACAGACGTATATGATCTTCATATCTTTTATATATCACTGTTGTTCTTCAGTAACTCGGTCATGTCTGACTCTTTGTGACCCCATGAACTGCAACAGGCTAGGCTTCTCTGTCCTTACTATAACCCAGAGTTTGCTCAGTCTCATGTCCATTGAATTGGTGATGTCATCCAACATTCTCATCTTCAGTTGTCCCCTTCTAATCCTGCCTTCAGTGTTTCCCAGTGTCTGGGTCTTTTCCAATGAGTTGGCTCTTCACATAAGGTGGCCAAAGTATTGGAGCTTCAGCTTGAGGATCAGTCCTTTCAATGAATATTCAGGACGGATTTCCTTAGGATTCACTGGATTGATCTCCTAGCCATCAAAGGTAATCTTAAGAGTCTTCTCCAGTACCACAGTTCAAAAGAATCAATTCTTCAGCACTTAGACTTATTTATGGTCCATCTCTCACATTGGTACATGACTACTGAAAAAACTATAGCTTTGACTATACAGATCTTTATTGGCAAAATGATGTCTTTTTAATAGGCTGTCTAGGTTTGTCATAGCTTTTCTTCCAAGGAGAAACCATCTTTTAATTTCATGGCTACAGTCACCATCTGCAGTGATTTTAGAGCCCAAGAAAATGAAGTCTGCCACTGTTTCCATTTTCCCCCATTTGCTGTGAAGTGATGGGACCAGATGCCAGGATCTTCATTTTCTGAACATAAAGTTTTAAAACAGGTTTTTCACTCTCCTCTTTTACTTTCATAAAGAGGCTTTTTAGTTCCTCTATACTTTCTGCCAAAAGGGTGGTGTCATCTGCATATCTGAGGTTATTGATATTTTTCCCAGCAATCTTGATTCCAGCTTGAGCCTCATTCAGCCTGGCATTTTTCATGATGTAGTCTGCATGTAAGTTAAATAAACAGGGTGATAATATACAGCTTTGACATTCTTCATTCCCAATTTTTAAACAGTCCACTTTTCCATGTCTAGTTCTAACTGTTGCTTCTTGACCTGCATACAGATTTCTCAGGAGGCAGGTAAAGTGGTCTGATATCCCCATCTCTTTAAGAATTTTCCACAGGGTGTTGATATGCACACAGTCAAAGGCTTTACATAGTGAAGAAGAAGCAGATTTTTTTTTTTTTGAATTCTCTAGCTTTTTCTATGATCCAACAGATGCTGGCAATCTGATCTCTGGTTCCTCTGCCTTTTCTAAATTCTGTTCGTACATCTGGAAGTTCTCTGTTCATATATTGTTTGAAATCTGTCTTGAAGGATTTTGAGCTTTACCTTGCTAGTATGTGAAATGAGTGCTATTGTGCAGTAGTTTGAACATCCTTTGGTATTGCTTTTCTTTATGATTGGAATGAAAACTGACCTTACCAGTCCTGTGGCCACTGCTGAGTTTTCCAAATTCTCTGGCATATTAAGTGGAGCACTTTAACAGTGTCATCATTTAGGCTTTGGAATAACTCAGCTGGAATTTTATCACATCCATTAGATTTGTTCAGAGTAATTCTTCCTATGGCCCACTTTACTTCACATTCCAAGATGTCTGGCTCTAGATTAGTGATCACATCATCATGATTATCTGGGTCATGAAGATCTTTTTTGCACAGTTCTTCTGTGTATTCTTGCAACCTCTTCTTAATATCTTCTGCTTCTGTTAGGTCCATACCATTTCTGTCCTTTATTGAGCCCATCTTTGCATGAAATATTCCCTTGGTATCTCTATTATTCTTGAAGAGATTTCAGTCTTTCCCATTCTATTGTTTTCCTCTATTTCTTTGCACTGATCACTTAGAAAGGCTCTCTTATCTCTCCTTGCTATTCTCTGGAACTCTGCATTCAAATGAGTATATCTTTCCTTTTCTTCTTCCCTTTAGCTTCTTTTCTTTTCTCAGCTATTTGTAAGGTCTCCTTAGACAACTATTTTGCCTTTTTGCATGTCCTTTTCTTCCAGATGATCTTGATCACTGCCTCCTGTACAATGTTACACACCTCCGTCCATCATTCTTCTGGCACTCTATAAGATCTAAACCTCTGGATCTATTTCTCACTTCAACTATATAATCATAACGGATTTGATTTAGGTCATACCTGAATGGTCTAGTGGTTTTCCCTACTTTGTTCAATTTAAGTTCAAATTTTGCAGCAAGTAATTCATGACATGAGCCACAGTCAGCATCAGGTCTTATTTTGCTGACTGTATTTGCTTTTCCACTTTCAGCAGCAAAGAATATAATCAATCTGATTTTGATATTGACCATCTGGTGATGTCCATGTATGAAGTCATCTCTTGTGTGGTTGGAAGAAGGTGTTTACTACGACCATTGTGTTCTCTTGGCAAAACTCTGTTAGCCTTTTCTCTGCTTCATTTTGTCTTCCAAGGTGAAACTTGCCTGTTACTCTGGGTAAACCTTGACTTCCAATTTTTACATTCCAGTTCCTTATGATGAAAATGACTTGTGTGTGTGTGTGTGTGTGTGTTAGTTCTAGAAGGTCTTGGAGGTCTTAATAGAACCATTCTACTTCAGCTTCTTCAGCATTAGTGTTGGGGCATAGACTTGGATTATTGTGAGACTGAATGATTTGCCTTGGAAATGGACTGAGATAATTTTGTTGTTTTTGAGATTGCATCCAAGTACTGCATTTCAGACTCTTGTTGACTATGAGCTATTCATTTATTCTAAGGGATTCTTGCCCACAGTAGTAGATATAAGGTTAATCTTAATTAAATTCTCTCATTCTGGTCCATTTCAGTTCATTTTAATTCAGTTCAGTTGTTCGGTCATGTCTGACTCTTTGTGACCCCATGGACTGCAGCAGGCCAGAGTTCCCTGTCCTTCACCAATTCCCTGAGCTTTCTCAAACTCATGTCCTTTGAATCAGTGATGCAATCCAACCACCTCGTCCTTTGTCATCCCTTTCTCCTCCTAAAAGGTCGATGTTCACTCTTGCCATCTCCCATTTGACCGCTGCCAGTCACCTTGATTCATGAACCTAACATTTCCAGTTCCTATGCAATATTGTTCATTATAATATCAGACTTTAATTTTACCACCAGACACATCCACAACTAGGCATCATTTCTTCTTTGGCTCAGACTTTTTTTTTTCTGATTCTATTTCTCTGTTCTTTTCCAGTAATACATTGGGTATTACTGACTTTGGGGGGTTCATCTTTTAGTGTCATATCTTTTTGCCTTTCCATAACATAATTACATAATAGATAAACCTGAAAGTCATGTGATCTGCTTGAGTGACTCATGGTATTTACCTGACTAGTTGTGACTCTTAATGCACATGTGCTGCAACTTGGCCTGAAAAGCCATAATTACTTTGTGTTCACATTCTTGATGAATGAAGATTTGGGTTACACCGCCAGGCAAACCTCCGTTACCTGCAAAAGTGATCATAGAGGTTGAGGAGTAGATTGAAGAAGAGGAAAAATTGGAATACCAGCTGCAAACATGAGACCAGTTGCAGCGATGAAGGCTGCAGTTCAATCCATTTATGTCCTTCTTTAAGATTCTCCTCAGAAAGAAATGTACTTGAAAACCATCAGGGAGTTGTTCCCCAAATGTAGAGAGCAATGGACCTGTGTGAAACAAGAGATGGACCAGGCTGGCCATGGAGATACACTACTCAGAGCTCGTTGAAGAGAGGCGTATAGTTTTATGACAGCCCTATATACAACAGGGTGCATAGTTTTATGACAGCCTTTAGCTTTATCTTCTGCAACAGTATTCATAATGAAGTTACAGTGCCATCACCACCCAGCTGCCTATAACCAATGGCTAATCATAGTAGTCCCTGGAGAAGGAAATGACAACCCACTCTGGTATTTTTTCTTGGTAAATCCCACGGACAGAGGAGCCTGGGGGGCTACAGTTCATGGTATCACAAAGAATCAGACATGACTGAGGAACTGAGTCAGCATAGTAGGGGATTTTAGAACTGATTCATTCCTATCTGACATGGAACTCTTCCAGCAAGTAATTTCCACTTGGATATTCCTCACCAGCCTGGTTGACTTTTTCAGAACCGTACTGTTCATCCAAGACTTCATAAGTCATCTCTCCTGTCTTTTCTTCTTTCACATGTTCTGTACCTACAACATGCTATAAAGGCTATAAATTTCCTGCCTCTTGTTCCTCCTTTATCTTTCACAGGTGCTCTCCCAATCTCTTACCCCTTGTCTTGGAATCTTACCTAATGTCTTGATGTCTGCTTCCTGCAGAGCTTGAATTGATTGAACTACAAGATATTCTTATGAGGAAACACATAAAAGCATGCTAAGTAAAGGGAAAACTGGTGTTTTTAAGAGCTAAATTACAGAGCAAAATAAAATAAAATAACCACCTTGCTTAATATTCATTTCCCAGAAAAGTGACTGACATTCTTAGAGAATAAAAAGATGAGTGTTACATCAGGCAGGACATTATTTATAAGTATCACTGTGTAATCATACATAATACAAATATTATGTAACCAAAATAAATTCTTCAAATTAAATATAAATGGATGCATACTAAATATATTCAAGTTAAATGCAAACATTAAGAGAAAAATATGCCACTGATCATAAAATTTAAAAAAACAGTGAAATCCTGAAATGACAAGTAGATGTTAAAGAAATTTAAAATGTACACCACCTCTGTGAAGGATAATGAAAAATTTACACACTGATGTATGGGGTTAAATAGTACTCTCCCAAGATACATGTTTCTCTTGAGCCCCAGAATGTGACCTTACTTTAATATAGGAAATTTATTTAGTTACTATTTGTTAGATGTAGTTAGCTAAGGTGAGATCATAGTGAATTAGGATGGTATGTGAATTCAAAGACTAGTGTCCTTATAAGGTCAAATGAGGACATACAAAGAAGAAAAAGTCCCTATGATGGCAGAGGTAAAGCTAGGAATAATGTGGCTATAAGACAAGGAATGCCAAGATCAACCTGGAGCCAGCAGAATTTGAAAGCAGAAGGAAGATTTCTTCTCTAGAGCCTTTAGAGGGAACATAATCCTACTGAAACATTAGTTTTGAACTTTAAGCATCCAGAAGTGTAAAATAATAAATCCTAATTGCTCTAAGCCTCACTGCTGCTGCTGCTGCTAAGTCGCTTCAGTCATGTCCAACTCTGTGCGACCCCATAGACGGCAGCCCATCAGGCTCCCCCATCCCTGGGATTCTCCAGGCAAGAACACTGGAGTGGGTTGCAATTTCCTTCTCCAATGCATGAAAGTGAAGAGTGAAAGTGAAGTTGCACAGTTGTGTCCGACTCCTAGCGACCCCATGGACTGCAGCCTACCAGGCTGCTCTGTCCATGGGATTTTCCAGGCAAGAGTACTGGAATGGGGTGCCATTGCCTTCTCACTAAGCCTCCCTAGTCTGTAACTATTTGTTCTGGCAACCCTTGGAAACTAACACAATTGAAAATATGGAAAATATTTTACAATATCCAACAGTTCATATTTCTTAAAATAGATATGGATATGTCAGTGTTACACGAATAAGTAGACTTTTTAGGTCACATGAATTTTGATTACAAAATGTTTGGGAAAAGGACATCCAAGTCTAGAGTTTAAAACAATTACTATCAATGTATTCTTGTCTTACCATGTCA
>SJYF01001785.1:130905-149294 GCA_006410515.1 Procapra przewalskii
GATTTAATAATAAAAGTGGACAGTTAAGAAATAAGTGTTTAAGGGTTATGAAAAAAGCAGTCAAATATCTAAACCAAATATCTATGCCTGTGACATAGGGATTATAGATGGGGACTTGAATGAAAGAACAACATTTTAAACCTGAAATTTAGATATGGGGCTAAAAAAGAAAACCTCTGCATATCAGAATATTAAATACCTAATAAATGTAAGCTAAGAAGAAATGTCTCCAATTAAGATGTTACTATGCTGAAAACATAGGGGGGGAAATCCTCATTTTCATTTTCCTTACTACTAATATGAATGAGCTATTCGTTTGGCTGTATCCATTATCAAAAATGTTAAAGATGGCTAAAATGAACAGATAGGGTATGCAAAATGCAACACTGTCAAGCATAATCACGTCTGAAAACTATGTAATTGGATTTATTTCAAGCTCTATTCTTCAGAAAATAATTATTATTCATTCATTCCTCAATGTGACAGTCTATCTACAAAGTCCTACAGCTAACATCATACTTAATGGCGAAAAGCTGAATGCTTTCCTCTATGTTAGGAAAAGACAAGGAAGTCCAGTCACACCAATTCTATTTAGCATCATGCTAGAAGCCCTAGCTAGTGCAACAAGACAGGAAAAGGAAATAAAAGGGATACAGAGGGAGAAAAGAACAAAACAAATTGCAGACACCATGATTCTTTGCATAGAAATTCTCACGTATTATACAAAAAAGATGCTAAAATTGATAAATGAGCTTAATAACATTTCAAGATATAACATCTATATATGTAAAGTATGCGTATGTTTCTACAGCAAAAAATACTTGGTAATTTAAGTTAAAAAATAACTTTACATAGTGATAAAATCATTAAACATAGTAGTTTTTTTTTTTCTGAATATGTATACTGTTTAGATGCTGACCCAACAAAACACTGATGAAGTAAAATAAACCTTAATATATAGATCTATAAATATGCATTATTTCAAGATTGGAAAAGTCAATGTTGTTAAAATACCAGTTCTTCTCTAAACTGATTTGTAGATTTAACATAATACCTACCAAAATATCAGCAGGACATTTTAATAAAAACCTATATACTTTTTGTAAAATGTATACAGGAAAGTCAAGGAACAAGAATAAAGAAAACAGTTTAAAAAAAAGGGGGGGGGCAGGAGGACTTATTCTACCTAATTTCAAGGCTTACTATAAAGCTATAGTTATCACAACAAAGTGGTATCAGTGAAAATATAGATAAAAGGAGAAGAGAATAATAGAAGGAATGGAGAAAATAAATGGTATAGGATTCAACCTATACACGGTCAGTTGATTTTCAATAAAAGATATGTAGACAATTCAAAACTGAATATATAATTTTTTTGACAAGTGATACTGGTATTTGTACAAATATATGAAAAAAACAAACCAAACAAACAAACAAAACCTCAATCCATACATTACAATTCTACAAAAGCTAAGTCAAAATAGATCATAGACCTAAATGCAAAATAAAATACTACTAGAATAAAATATGATCTTGGTAACCTTGAATCAGACCAAGATTTCTTAGGTATGATTAAAAGCATAACGTACAATTTAAAAAAATAAAATCGCATTTTTATAAAAATTAGCAAACATTTTGTAAACACTTTCAAGAAATGGAAGAAAAACCAGATATTCAGAGAAAATATATACAAATTATATACCTGTTAAAGAACTCATATTCAAAATATGAAAATCACAAATTCAATGAAAAGAATGCAACCAAAAAAATTGGCAAATTTTTTAAACTACTCCACATGAGAAAATGTTACTCATTCAGCTCAGTTCAGTCACTCAGTTGTGTCTGACTCTTTGCAACCCCATGAACTGCAGCACTCCAGGCCTTCCTGTCTAACACCAACTCCTGGAGTTTACACGAACTCCGATCCATCGAGTCGGTGATGCCATCCAGCCGTCTCATCCTCTGTCGTCCCCTTTTCCTCCTGTCCCTAATCCCTCCCAGCATCAGAGTCTTTTCCAATGAGTCAACTCTTCGCATCAGGTGGCCAAAGTACTGAAGTTTCAACTTCAGCATCATTCCTTCCAAAGAAATCCCAGGGCTGATCTCCTTCAGAATGGACTGGTTGGATCTCCTTGCAGTCCAAGGGACTCGCAAGAGTCTTCTCCAACACCACAGTTCAAAAGCATCAATTCTTCAGTGCTCAGCTTTCTTCACAGTCCAACTCTCACATCTAAACATGACCACTGGAAAAACCATAGCCTTGATTAGACGGACCTTTGCTGGCAAAGTAATGTCTCTGCTTTTCAATATGCTATCTAGGTTGGTCATAACTTTCCTTCCAAGGAGGAAGTGTCTTTTAATTTCATGTCTACAATCACCATTTTGGAGCCCAAAATATAAAGTCTGACACTGTTTCAACTGTTTCCCCATCTATTTCCCATGAAGTAATGGGACCAGATGCCATGATTCTCGTTTTCTGAATGTTGAGCTTTAAGCCAACATTTTTACTCTCCTCTTTCACTTTCATCAAGAGGCTCTTTAGTTCCTCTTCATTTTCTGCCATAAACGTGCTATCATCTGCATATCTGTGGTTATTGATATTTATCCTGGAAATCTTGATTCCAGTTTGTGTTTCTTCCAGCCCAGTGTTCCTCATGATGTACTCCGAATATAAGTTAAATAAGCAGGATGACAATATACAGCCTTAATGTACTTATTTTCCTATTTGGAACCAGTCTGTTGTTCCATGTCCAGTTCTAACTGTTGCTTCCTGACCTGCATATAGGTTTCTCAAAAGGCAGGTTGAGTGGTCTGATATGCCCATCTCTTTCAGAATTTTCCACTGTTTATTATGATCCACACAGTCAAAGGCTTTGGCATAGTCAACAAAGCAGAAACAGATGTTTTTCTGGAACTCTCTTGCTTTTTTGATGATCCAGCGTATGTTGGCAATTTGATCTCTGGTTCCTCTAACTTTTCTAAATCCAGCTTGAGCATCTGGAATTTCCAGTTCATGTATTGCTGCAGCCTGGCTTGGAGAATAGGGTAACACAAAATTATAATGACATTCCAGTACATATTTACTACAATGCTTTAGAGAAGAAAAAGATAGGAAAAGACAAGACTTGATTAAGTTTTTGCTTATTGCTATTAGGAATATAAAACAGTGTAGCCACTTTGGAAAAGTTTGGCAGCTTCTTATAGAGGCTAACAAACATGTAGCATATGACCTAGCAATCACAGTTCTAGATATTTGTAATGAAATTGAAATGAAAACTCATGTTCACACAAATACCTGTAAGTAAATTCTTATAACAGTTTTATCATAATTGCTCATTGCTGGAAGTAACAAACATGTCTTTCAACCAGGAAATGTTTAAACAAACTCAGGTATTTCCATACAAAGAATACTACTCATCAATAAAAATAAAATGATCTATTGATAAATTAAAAGTTGCTTACTTGGAAGGAAAGTTATGACCAAACTAGATAGCATATTCAAAAGCAGAGACATTACTTTACTGACTAAGATCCGTCTAGTCAAGGCTATGGTTTTTCCAGTGGTCATATATAGATGTGAGAGTTGGACTGTGAAGAAAGCTGAGCGCTGAAGAATTGATGCTTTTGAACTGTGGTGTTGGAGAAGACTCTTGAGAGTCCCGTGAAGTGCAAAGAGATCCAACCAATCCATTGTAAAGGAGCTCAATTCTGGGTGTTTATTGTAAAGACTGATGATGAAGCTGAAACTCCAGTACTTTGGCCACCTCATGCAAAGAGTTGACTTCTTGGAAAAGACTCTGATGCTGGGAGGGATTGGGGGCAGGAGAAGAAAGGGACGACAGAGGATGAGATGGTTGGATGGCATCACCGACTTGATGGACATGAGTTTGGGTAAACTCTGGGAGTTGGTGATGGACAGGGAGGTCTGGCGTGCTGCGATTCATGGGGTCGCAGAGTCGGACACAACTGAGCGACTGAACTGAACTGAACTGAATTGATAGTGAAACAACAGGAAGAGATTTTAAATGCATTTTACTTTATTAAAGAAACTAGCCTCCAAATACATTGTTTGATTTTTATAACATTCTTACAAGGAAAAAAAAAACTACAATGATTAAAAACAGAACAAAAATAGAGCAATAATTGCTAGGGTAGGGATAGATAAAAGTATTGACTTGAAAAGGAAATGGTGGGGTTGAATTTTTTGCTGATAAAGAAATTGTTAGTTTAATGATTATAGTAGTGGATACACAAATATTAGCTGTAGCTTACTAGACTACACACTAAATGAGTCATACTCTGCCAGGAGCCACCACGGGAGATGCCATCCATGACAGGGTCATGTGGAAGAGAACTGTTAAGCAAGGCTTCAGAGCTCAAGGGGCTCCCTAGGCTTTCTCGAGCATCTACCCCCAAACTAGAATCTGTCTGTTTCACTGTTTCATGACCTTCACCAACTCCTCTCACATTAACAGGGGGCTAACACTGACCACCTTTCTTTGGAGAAAATCAACTTAGGGCTGTAGCTAATAAGTCTCCTGGACATGAGAAGAATATTTCAAATCAAATCCCCTCTGTTAGCATTCTAGCTTGCTTGGCAGGTATATCCAGACTCTTGCAGCTATGCATACAATTATTTACAGTCTCCCAATTGTGAGAAGCACGGAAAGCCTAAAACATAAAGCCTTTGAAAGAGTTAAAAGTTATTAGAGTAGTGTTAGTGCTGGTGTAGGGTTTCATTATTGGGCCAGTGCTTGTTGCTAAGTTCCCATATCTCTTATCCACTGTGCACCTGGGAATGCATTAGTTAACGTAGTGAGAATGCAAGAAAAACAAGTGTAGCCTTGAATTTAACCATATCAGACTTTTGAGCTAATTGGTTCTTTCTTGTAACTTGTTGCACCTTTGCTCTGTGGAAAATGTAACTCTGTTTGGCATTTTCTGAGGCTGACATAGATTAGAAATATAAAGAAAAAACACTTTGAGGGAAAATAAGTTTTTTGGTTGAGCAGCCTTTATCAAAAGAGGGTCATAAAATGTTCACAGGCCTCCAAGGCCAGAAGATACTGTACACAACATTATTTGTGGGAAAGGTATGCAGAAAAAAATCATGTTTTTGATAAGGGAAAAACTGCTGGAATGTTGGGCTGACTCTGTATGACCTTGCATCTTTCATTTCCCTCTATGTACAAAAAGGTATATAAGTGCCATTTAAAAATAAAGCTATGGATCTCGCTCATCAAAGCAGCTTGATCTCCTCATGTCAATCATTTCCTCCTCTTACTCTCTCTTTCAGGCTAATTCCCATCTGGAGTACAGAGATCCGCCATGTCTACTTATTTGCCTGGGTTTCTAAGACCTGAAAGGGAAGGTGCCCTGTGCCTTCACTCCCTTGGGAGACCGGGAGGGCACCTGTGGCCTCATATAGATGGTGCAAGTCTCTTGTCTTGAGACTTTATTGATTTCCTGTATAAACCGAGGAACATCAGCCTCTTCTCTTCTCTCCTCTATTTTCTTATCTACAGTATTCTTATCTATCTCTCTCTTTAAATCAATGGCTGACGCCGTTTCTCCTTTGGGTTTCCCCGGATCCTGCGGGGTCTGGACCCCGGCGATACTCCACTGTTAGAAATTACATTTTAATTAAAGGATAGGAGAAAACTAAATTTCAAGATGAAGAAGATTGATAATAAAAAGAAAATTATGAAAATACTAATCAATAAAGCTGCTGAACTGACTTCAAATCCAGCAAAGGAAAATAAAATAAAATGCTTATTTGACATTAATTTGGTGAAAGAAGAAAGGACAGAACTGAGACCACTGAGTGCAAGTTCAGAGAACAATATGTTGGGTATATGAGCCAATTTAACAGATGGCTTGTAGGGATAGTCCAGACCCATACACATAATCACACAATACACTGGGGCATATCAGCTCTAACAGAGGGCTTCTATTTTTCAATTTGCCATTATAGAGTGACAACTTTTTCTCATTTACCCCCTTTTGTATATGCTCCTTGTGATTTCAACCACAGCAACTTTAGAAAGACTAAATATAAAAGTTCATACTGACCTTTGTGGAATTGATGCTTTTGAACTGTGGTGTTGGAGAAGACTCTTGAGAGTCCCTTGGACTGCAAGGAGATCCAACAAGTCCATTCTGAAGCATATCAGCCCTGGGATTTCTTTGGAAGGAATGATGCTAAAGCTGAAACTCCAGTACTTTGGCCACCTCATGCAAAGAGGTGACTCATTGGAAAAGGCTCCGACGCTGGGTAGGACTGGGGGCAAGAGGAGAAAAGGACGACAGAGGGTGAGATGGCTGGATGGCATCACGGGCTCAATAAACATGAGTCTGAGTGAGCTCCGGGAGATGACGATGGACAGGGAGGCCTGGTGTGCTGCGATTCATGGGGTCGCAAAGCGTCGGACACAACTGAGCAACTGACCTGAACCGAACTGAACTGAAGCCATCACTTCATGGGAAATAGATGGGGAAGCAGTGGAAACAGTGTCAGGCTTTATTTTGGGGGGCTCCAAAATTACTGCAGATGGTGACTGTAGCCAAGAAATTTAAAGACGCTTGCTCCTTGGCAGAAAAGTTATGACCAACCTAGGTAGCATATTGAAAAGCAGAGACATTATTTGCCAACAAAGGTCCATCTAGTCAGGCTATGGTTTTTCCTATGGTCATGTATGGATGTGAGAGTTGGACTGTGAAGAAAGCTGAGCACAGAAGAATTGATGCTTTTGAACTGTGGTGTTGGACAAGACTCCTGAGAGTCCCTTGGACTGCAAGGAGATCCAACCAGTCCATTCTGAAGGAGATCAACCCTGGGTGTTCTTTGGAAGGAATGATGCTAAAGCTGAAACTCCAGTACTCTGGCCACCTGATGTGAAGAGTTGACTCTTTGGAAAAGACTCTGATACTGGGAGGGATAGGGGGCAGGAGGAAAAGGGGGTGACAGAGGATGAGATGCCTGGATGGCATCACTGACTTGATGAATGGGAGTTTGAGTGAACTCCGGGTGTTGTTGATGGACAGGAAGGGCTGGCGTGCTGTGATTCATGGGGTTGCAAAGAGTTGGACATGACTGATCAACTGAACTGAGCTGAACTGGACTGAACTGAATAGAGGCCAAGTCTCAAGTCCTTGGTATGTCTTGTGAGTGTGTGTGTGTGTGTGTGTGTGTGTGTGTGTGTGTGTGTACGTGCTCAGTCATGTCCGACTCTTTGTTAACCTGTGGATTGTAGGCTCCTCTGTTCACGGGTTTCTCAGGGCAAGAATATTGGAGTGGGTGGCCATTTCTTCCTCCAGGAGATCATACCAACCCAGGGATTGAACCTAAGTCTCCTGTTTCCCCTGCATTGGCAGGTGGAATCTTTACCACTGAGGCACCTGGGAATCCCCTTGGTATGTCTTGAAAGAAAGTGAAGTCACTCAGTCGTGTCTGACACTTTGTGACCCCATGGACTATAGCCTACCAGGCTTCTCTGTCCATGGGATTTTCCAGGCAAGAATACTGGAGTGGGTTGTCATTTCCTTCTCCAGGAGATCTTCCCAACCCAGGGATTGAAGCCACGTGTCCCTTATTGTAGGCAGATGTTTTATGGTCTGAGCCATTAGGGAAGTCCTGATATGTTTTCAGTTCAGTTCAGTCACTCAGTCAGGTCCAACTCTTTGGGACTCCATGAATCGCAGCACGCCAGGCCTCCCTGTCCATCACCAACTCCCAGAGTTTACCCAAACTCATGTTGATCAAGTCAGTGATGCCATCCAGCCATCTCATCCTCTGTCGTCCCCTTCTCCTCCTTCCCTCAATCCCTCCCAGGGTCTTTTCCAATGAGTCAACTCTTCGCTAGAGGTGGCCAAAGTATTGGAATTTCAGCTTTATCATCAGTCCTTCCAAAGAACACCCAGGACTGATCTTTAGAATGGACTGGTTGGATCTCCTTGCAGTGAGGGACTCTCAAGAGTCTTCTCTAACACCACAGTTTGAAAGCATCAATTCTTCAGCACTCAACTTTCTTCACAGTCCAACTCTCACATCCATACATGACCACTGGGAAAACCATAGCCTTGACTAGACGGACCTTTGCTGGCAAAGTAATATCTCTGCTTTTTAATATGCTATCTAGGTTGGTCAAAACTTTCCTTCCAAGGAGTATGCATCTTTTAATTTCATGGCTGCAGTCACCATCTGCAGTAATTTTGGAGCCCCCCAAAATAAAGTCTGACACTGTTTGCACTGTTTTCCCTTTTTTTTTTTTCCCCACAAAGTGATGGGACCAGATGCCATGATCTTTGTTTTCTGAATGTTGAGCTTTAAGCCAACTTCTTCACTCTCCTCTTTCACTTTCATCAAGAGGCTCTTTAGTTCCTCTTCACTTTCTGCCATAACGATGGTGTCCTCTGCATATCTGAGGTTATTGATATTTCTCCTGTCAATCTTGATTCCAGTTTGTGCTTCTTCCAGCCCAGCGTTTCTCATGATGTTCTCTGCATAAAGTTAAATAAGCAGGGTGCAATATACAGCCTTGTTGTGCTCCTTTTCCTATTTGTAACCAGTCTGTTGTTCCATGTCCAGTTCTAACTGTTGTTTCCTGACCTGTATATAGGTTTCTCATGAGATATGTCTTGCTGCTAAGTTGCTTCAGTCATTTCCGACTGTGTGTGGCCCCATAGACAGCAGCCCACCAGGCTCCACCTTCCCTGGGATTCTCCAGGCAAGAGTACTGGAGTGGGGTGCCACTACCTTCTCTTTAACCATAGATAATTCAAAATTAGTTACTTCAATCCCACATAATAGGAGCTGATGGACTGGAAATATTTGGTAGCTTTGCATGTAATTCCCTTTACCTTTAAAGTTGCCATTAAGAACTCACTGTAAAACACAAATTTACAATTAATATAAACATGTTGGCAGCATCAATACTGTTCATTTAATTAGTACCTATGTGGTAGGCATTTATTTATATCCTCATGTAGTGTCAATAATAGAAGAAAACTTCACTCTAAACCACTTATTTTGTAAATGAGGCAATGTGAGTTTAAGAAGGCTCTGAGAGGTAAAGTGGGTTTTCTAAGGCCAAACAGGTAATTAGAGATCAAATTGAATATAAAACCAAATATCCTAGACATTAAAAGTAACTTTTCCCCCCACTATTTATATTAACATCTTATTTTTTTCTTTATTTTTAAACATTCACTTTCTATCAGCAAAAAAATACATTAGATTATGTCAGTTATCAGTAAGGAAAAATACTACTATGAAGTCAATAATTCACTATAACCATCATTAATGTTTATGGCATATTCATTTATGTGTATAATTTTGTTTAACAACACATACACTTTTGTGTTCAGCTTGTTCTCACTTAATGTGAAGTCAACATATCAGATACATTTTTTGCAGGCAGCTCTGCCTACTCAGTCACTGTTACTCCAAGTGTCTGTGTAGAATTTCTTTCAGTGGGTACATTCCAATTTATTGAGCTCTTTCCCTATTGTTAGAATTTTAGGATATTTAGTGCTGCAGCTGAAAACTATCATGATATTATATTCAAAATTCAGCACAACCTAAATGAATCACTGTGCTTCCTTTTGCAAAGGAAAAATAGTGGACTAGAAAAATATAAACATAGAAGTCAGGTGAGGTAATTTATGGCCTAAATAATAAAAATAAGTCATAGAAAACAACTCAAAGTGTTTGATGGATGACTAAAGAATGTTATGGACTCAAAAATGACCTTCTGATTTCTATGTATTTTTAAAACTGATCCTTATCTCTTTATTCTGTATTTGTTTATCTTTGTCTTCTACCTGGGCTTCCACAGTGGCTCAGCAGTAAGGAGTCCACCTGCAATGCAGAAGCCATCGGAGACATGAGTTCAATCCCTGGGTTGGGAAGATTCCCTGGAGGAGGGCATGGCAGCCAACTCCATTATTCTTGTGGAGAATCCCATGAACAGAGGAGCCTGGTGGGCTACAGTCATGGGGTCGCAAAGAGCTGAATATAACTGAAGCAACTTAACACACACATATGCTTTCCACATAAGTAACTAAAATTCAAATTTTAGCAACAAATATTTTCCCTGTATTATAATTTACTTATGCCAATATGCTCTTCTTCCACAATCATTAACTTAATAACATTTTCTCAGGTGTTCGTATACCTTTAGAGCTGAAAAAAATATATAGTTCATCTAGTTCATCCAGGAGACCAATAATGGTTGGACCCACTTGAAGGCATACACTTATTAATAGAATAATACTAGTTCTCATGGTCCTACCTCCAGTGTTCATTTCCTTACACGAGGCTACATAGCAGCAGCAGCAGCAGTAGTAGTGTTTGTAGAAATGGTATGGGAAAGCAATTAATTTTTGTTGATATCTTTTTAGGTTACATGCATAATTTTAAGGTCTTAGCATACTTTACTTCATTCCGTCTTTACATAACACCCACAGGATAAGAACCTATTTTAAACTCCAGATGATAAAACTGAGAATTAGAAGTCATAAAACTAATAAGTAGTGAATCTGGGACTCCAATTCAGAACTTAAATATGTTATCATGATAGCCATAATAAAAAACTGAATAATAATGAATTAGTGAAATATTTAACATATTGATATTGTTTTATGTCAATGTTTGATATTTAATAACAAAAATTATGGTCATCTGTAAAATGACTTTTCATAAAGACTGTTTCCAATTTACTTGAATACTATTTTAAGTAAACTTTGATATGCAACAATATACATGTGGAAATGATCAGTTTTCATAATGTAGACATCTGAAAAATAAATATTTTATCTCATAAAATTCAGATTTCAAAAGTTATAAGATTAGATTTCCTATATACCAAGAATGAACAAGCAGAATTTGAATTTAAAAACATGTTACAATTTACATGAGCTTCTCTTAAAATGAAGTATTAATTTAACAAAATACATACAAGATCCATATAAGAAACATTACAGAACTCTGCTGAAAGATATCAAGAAAGAACTACATAAATGGACAGATAACTCCATTCATGGATAGAAAGATTCACTACTGTTGAAGTTAGTTCTTCTCAAAATTGATGTGTAGATTCAATGCAACTCCAATCAAAATCCTACTGAGTTATTTCATAAACATTGATGAACCCATTTGGAGATTTATGTACAGAAGTGCAAAACCCAGAAGAGTCAACTTATTGTTGAAGAAGAACAAAGTCTAAGGGAACAAAGTCTGCCTGTAATACATACTAAAAATCACAGACGAGATAGTGTGATGTGGCAAAAGAATGGACAAATAGACCAATGCTGCTGCTGCTGCTGCTGCTGCTGCTGCTGCATCACTTCAGTCATGTCTGACTCTGTGTGACCCCATAGACTGCAGCGGACCAGGCTTCTTCATCCCTGGGATTCTCCACGCAAGGACACTGGACTGGGTTGCCATTTCTTTCTCCAATGCATGAAAGTGAAAAGTCAAAGTGAAGTCACTCAGTTGTTTCTGACTCCTTGTGACCCCATGGACTGCAGCCTACCAGGCTCCTCTGTCCATAGGATTTTCCAGACAAGAGTACAGGAGTGGGTTGGCAGTGCCTTCTCCAAATAGATCAATAGAAATATTTTGTTTCATGTATATATAATCAACTCATCATTGACAACGGAGCAAACACAACACATTGGAGCAAAGACTGTCTTTTCAACAAATTGTCTTGGTACAACTGGACATCCACATAAAAAAGAAAAATAATTTACCCAGAGACCTTATACCCTTCATAAAAATTAACTCAAAATGAACCAGAGACCTAAATGTAAAACACAAAACTATAAAACTCCTAGAAGATAACACAGGAGAGACCTAGATGACCTAGAGTATGATGAGAACATTTTAGATATGACACCAAAGTTATGATAAAAGTAAGAAACGACAAAACTAGACTTCATTAAAATGAATACTTTCTGTTTTATGGGAGCCAATATCAAAAGAATGAAAAGGTAAGCCACAGACTGGGAGAAATATTTGTAAAACACACATTTGAGGAAAGACTATTATTTAAAATATACAAAGAACTCTTAATCTTAACAATAAGAAAACAAACAATCCAATTAAAAAATTAACAAAGACTTGAAAAGACTCTTCACAAAAGAAGATATACGGGTGGAAAGTAATTATATAAAAAGATGCTCTAAGTGATATATCATTAGAGAACTGAAAGTTAAACAAAAATCAGATGCCACTACTTATGTATCAGAATGACCCAAATTAAAAACACTGACAACACCAAATGCTGATGAGGATGTACATTGCATTAGAGCAATAGGAACTCCTCTTTTCCAGTGAGAATGCAGCCAGATTGGAAGACACTTCAGCAGTTTCTTACAAAACTAAACATACTTTTAGCATCTAATTCAGAAATCATGCTTCCTGATATTTACCCAAGTTAACTGAAAAGTTAAAAGGGCATAAAAATCTACACATGGAATTTATAGCAGCTTTATTCATAATTGCTTAAATGTAGAAGCATCATAAATATCTTTCAGTGGGTGAATGGATAAATAAATTGTGGTGCATCCAGGCAATGGAATATTATTCATCACTGAAGAGAAAGAGCTCCCAAACATGAAAAGCCATGAAGGAACCTTCAGTCCAGTCACTCAGTCATGTTATGGGTAGACTCTTTGCTAGCCATGGACTGCAGCATGCTAGGTTTACCTATCCACCACCAACACCTGAAGCTTACTTAAACTCAGGTCCATCAAGTTGGTGATGCCATCCAACCGTCTCATCCTCTGTTGTCCCTTTCTCCTCCTGCCTTCAACCTTTCCCAGCATCAGGGTCTTTTCCAATGAGTCAGTTCTTCACATCAGGTGGCCAAAATATTGGAGTTTCAGCTGTCACATCCATAGGATGTACAACACCAACAGTGAGCTGTAATGTAAACTACAGACTTTGGGTGACAATAATGTGTCATTGTAAGTTCACTTATTATAAAAAATGTATCACTTAGGAGTGGGAGGTTAATAGTAAGGCAGGTTATACATCTATCAGGATCAGGGTATATGGAAACTCACTGTGTTTTCTACTCAGTTTTGCTGAACTTAAGATCACTTCTAAAGTGAAATCTACTAGTTAAAATAATTAACATTAGAAAGTAATATTTGTGCAGATCATTTCCATAGAAAAGATATCCCCTTAAAGTCCACAAGAAAATACTGTAACTACAGTAGTATGACCAGTGACCACCGTACATATAATATATGCATGAAGACTGCCTACTAAATCACTGCCAAGAATTTTTGCACTTCCAGAAACACTGAAAAGGCAACTGTGTGACTGTTCAATAAGGAATGCCGAGACTTGCCCACTAAATTCCTGATTGGCTCTTTTCTTATACCTTAACTATCAGTAAGTTATTCTATTTCACATGAGTAGAGACCTAAAAATACCACATTTATTTTTACTTCTCATCCTGCAGTCTTCTCTGCCCTCTCAAATGTTAGCTCTTGCCAGACTTGCAGAACTACCTGTGACTCTCAGAAGAGGTTCTTAATTCTTGGCTCATCTTGCCTCTGTGTCTCACAGGTGTTGTAGCCTCATTTATCTTCTTTCTCTCCGGAGTTGTACAACCAAGAACTGTCACGCCCACCAATAAATCTAACCATAATTGCGTTAAGAGCTGGAACTCAGCTTCAGCTTCCCACTAAGTCCATTTTATTCTCACTGTCCCTCGGGGGTAAGTTGGAGAGGAATGTAGTCAGGAATTCACCCAACCAGAAGCATTATCAATTCTCCCCAAAGCCATAAAATGTGAACTGCAGTTTCCAAATCCCTTATGCCTATGATTAGAAATTAGAGATTAATAAGGATTGACATTGAAATTTTGCACAGAATCTGTAATTATACCTGAACAAATGAACAGGGGGAAAAATTAAAAAGGGGCCAACTGACTCTGATGCCAGTCAGACCGTTCTTAAAATTACACAGAAATGCTTTCCATTTTGTTTCCCCAAGCTAATACAAAAAGACGTGTGCTCTGCTGGAAAGAAATGGAATGACAGTCCATAGAAGGTTTCCAATGTACTAGTTGCACTGTGACACCCCCACACACTCCACTCTGACCACGTTTTTATATTTTTGATTGGAACGAGCTGTTATTAAATGTGAAAGGGCTGAAATGCATGAGTAATAGCTATTAATTATAACAATTTATTAAATGAATAAAGGCAGCTGGGATCTCAGTTTGTCCCTGACACTGTACTGATAAAGCTACAGATAAAGGGAACACACAAAAAGGTTATTTCCAGTTGTTCTGCAGTGCCTTGCTTAAATCTCTTTGTTTATAGTCATGTTGTGATTGCTTTTATCAGAACTGTTCATTCCCAGGCATCTTACAACCAAATTTGGTTGTCACATGTACAACCAAATACACAAAGCTCAACCAATCTTCTGTTGCCTCTCTTTCCCAGTAGAACATTCTATTCAGGAGAATTCTAAGCTCTATATTACAATATAAGGACAATTGAACAGAGAGACAAAAAGTTATGCAAATGCTTCATCATTTTGACTTAAAAAAAATTTGTAATGAGTAAATGCTTGAGGTTATGTATAGATGTGAGAGTTGGACTATAAAGAAAGCTAAGTCCCAAAGAATTGATTATTTTGAACTGTGGTGTTGGAGAAGACTCTTGAGAGTCCCTTAGACTGCAAGGAGTTCCAACCAGTCCATCCTAAAGGAGATCAGTCCTGGGTGTTCAAGGCCACCTGATGTGAAGAGCTGACTCATTTGAAAAGACCCTGATGCTGGGAAAGATTGAAGGCAGGAGGAGAAGGGGAGAACAGAGGATGAGATGCTTGGGTGGCATCACTGACTCAATGGACATGGGTTTGGGTGGACTTCAGGAGTTGATGATGGACAGGGAGGCCTGGAGTGCTGCGGTTCATAGGGTCGCAAAGTCAGCCATGACTGGGTGACTGAACTGAACTGAACTGAACTGAAATGCTTGAGGGATCAAATTTATGAAAAATGGTGGCTAAAATATTTCAAGTACTAAAAGTAACTTCACTCTCTTACACTTCTGCTTTTGTAGCAATGCTCTGTAATAATTACAGAGGTAGAGCACTGTCCTGTTGTTTTTCTTTAGCTAGTAGGCCTGCTTATAGGTAAAAATAAGTGTTCTGACTCTCATTTCTATTATAATTTATCCTATTAAATGGATAAGTGCAGTTGTAGGTGCATAAAGATTTTACTTCTTTGTAGATAGATCTAACTATACTGTCTGATTTAGAGTTCGAGAGGACTTTTCTGAGAATCCTTCCTCTCCATTTGTGTAGATGTTGACTGAAGGTAAGTAATTTTCACCTCTGGCTTCCATGATACCACTAAATAATTTACCTTCCAACCTATCAATTCTCAAGTCATTCTGTGGAAACTACTTTCCTTGTCTTTTCTCTCAAATTTTGGTATTAACTAAGCTACTATCTCAGCATTTTTCCCTTATCACTTTTATTCTTACTCATTTTCTTTTTTCGTTTCCTCTTCTCACTAAATATATAATAAAAATTCAGAAAAGTAGAGGCAGTTATGAGGGAAAGTGGCTGAATTCAGTTCTGGACATTTGAATTTGCATACCTGTTTGATAGTTACATGCCTGTGTGCTAAGTCATTTCAGTTGTGTCTGATTTTTTGTGACCCCACAGACTTTAGCCCACCAGGCTCCTCTCTCTATGGGATTATCCAGGGAACAATACTGGAGTGTGTTGCCATGCCCTTCTGCCAGGAATCTTCCTGACCCAGGGATCGAACACTTGTCTCCTGCATTACAGGCGTATTCTTTACCACTGAACCACCTGGGAAGCCCCAACTTAGACGTCATACAAGTGAAAAAAGGCTGCATGCTCCGTAACTTCAACAGGAGAATCAGATATGTTTCTCTTATGTTTATTTTTTTGTTAGTCACATATTACTTTTGCCCAGTTATAAATCAATTAGGCACACTTTCTCTGTGTTAATTTAGGAATTAATGTGGATCATTCAAAAATATTTACATGGCAATAATTCTTTACCACATATAATTTTATGTTTTCAATCCTGCTAGAGTTTTTAAAAACTCTGTTGTTCATGAGAATGACTAAGAAGAGGCATATATTGGGAAAACACACCACCAAGAGATACATATTTGATGAAATATTTTTTGACAGCAATGTATATTCCAAGTTCTGTACTCACATGTAGGTACTGCTAATTCCTTTGTAATATAATTATTCATAGCTCTTCAGTCTACGGGACTTCCTCGGTGGCTCAATGGTAAAGAATTCACCTGCCAAAGGAGGAGACTTGAGTTTGATCCCTGGGTTGGGAAGATCCCATGGAGAAGGAAATGGCAACCCACCCCAATATTCTTGCCTGGGATAACCCATGGACAGAGGAGACCAGCAGGCTACAGTCCATAAGATCGCAAAAATTCTGAAATAGCAACTAAAAAAAAAAAAATCAGCCTATAGCCTATACAATGAATTAAATTTCTCAAGCACATAAGGGAAGTCAAGAATTTAAAGAGATTCTGACTCAGTAACTAGAGTACCTTTTGGATTTAAAATAAGCTAACGTTAGTTCTAAAATAAGTAGGATTTAGACTTCCTTGATCGTCCAGTGGGTAAGATTCTGTGTTCTCAATGCAGAGGGCCCAGTACCCAGCCCTGGTCAAGGAATTGGATCCCATATTTCAAACTAAAGATCCTACATGTTGCAACTAACAAATCCCTCATCCCGCATACTGAAGTGGAGATCTTCTGAATCTTCAACTAAGACCCAGCATAACTAAATAAATATTTTTTAAAATGAATAAAATAAATATAATTTGTTTTTAGCTGGTTATTATCAAGCCAATTCTAGAATTCAGTTCAGTTCAGTCCAATTGCTCAGTCATGTTCTACTCTGCGACCCCACGGACTGCAGATTGACAAGCTTCCCTGTCCACCACCAACTCCCAGAGTTTACTCAAACTCATGTCTATTGAGCCGGTGATGCCATCCACCCATCTCAGTTTCTGTTGTCCTCTTCTCCTCCTGCCCTTAATCTTTCCCAGCATCAGGGTCTTTTCAAATGAGTCAGTGTTTCACATCAGATGGCCAAAGAATTGGAGTTTCAGCTTCAGCATCAGACCTTGCAGTGAATAATCAGGACTGATTTCCTTTAGGATTGACTGGCTGGATCTCCTTGCTGTCCAAGGGACTCTCAAGAGTCTTGTCCAACAACACAGTTCAAAACCATCAATTATTTGGTGCTCAGCTTTGTTTATAGTCCAACTGTCACATCCATACATGACCACTGGAAAAACCATAGCTTTGACTAGACAGACCTTTGTTGCCAAAGTAATGTCTCTGCTTTTTTATATGCTGTCTAAGTTAGTTACAACTTTTCTTCCAAGGAGCAAGCATCTTTTAATTTCATGGCTGCTGTCAGCATCTGTAGTGATTTTGGAGCCCCTCAAAAATAAAGTCTGTCACTGTTTCCCCATCTATTTGCCATGAAGTGATGGGACCAGATGCCATGATCTTAGTTTTCTAAATACTGAGAGTTTTAAGCCAACTTTTTCACTCTCCTCTTTCACTTGTATCAAAAGGCTATTTAGTTCTTCTTCACTTTCTGCTATAAGGGTGATGTCATCTGCATATCTGAGTTTATTGATATTTCTCCCAGCAGTCTTAATTCCAGCTTGTGCTTCATCCAGTCAAACATTTCTCATGATGTACTCTGCATATAAATTAAATAAGCAGATTGACAATATACGGCCTTGACATACTCCTTTTCCTATTTGGAACCAGTCTGCTGTTCCATGTTCAGTTCTAACTGTTGCTTCCTGACCTGCATACAGATTTCTCAGGATGCAAGTCAGGTGGTCTGGTAGTCCCATTTCTTTAAGAATTTTCCAATGTTTTTGAGTTTTAAAACAGGCTGCTTTTCTAGGTTAATCCACGGGCCTTAATCTTGGGTACCATTTTTACTTTAGACACCCCAGATCTCACCACAACTAGAAGAGTGGTTCCCAACAAGTGTGAAGAGACCTTCAGACACTGTTCAATGCTGGAAACAGTGTCCTTTGATGGTGGCAGCCATGCCTTAGTGGTTGTTAGTGATTTTCAATTTTTATTCTAATTGTTGACTACTTAACAAGTCAATTTAGATTTAGCTAAGTAATATTGAATGTTTGGTGTCAATAATTTTTCTTTCTAAAGCAGTATTCCTGAGTTTTTTTTTTTTCATCACTTTGTGATGTTCTTTTAACCAAGAAATCCAAAGAAAAGACTTTGAAAGGTCTGTATCACTGTTATGTCTGGCACATGGTTAGAAAAAAAAAAAAAAAAACTGCTTGAAATCACTATTCTCACAGCT
>SJYF01001785.1:224138-234552 GCA_006410515.1 Procapra przewalskii
AGATCTTGTTTCTATCATCAGTCACATCCAGAACTGGGTTTTTTTTTTTTACTTTGGCTCCATCCCTTCATTCTTTCTGGAGTTATTTCTGCACTGATCTCTAGTAGCATATTGGGCATCTACCGACCTGGGAAGTTTCTCTTTCAGTATCCTATCATTTTGCCTTTGCACACTGTTCATGATGTTCTCAAGGCAAGAATACTGAAGTGGTTTGCCATTCCCTTCTCCAGTGGACCACAATCTGTCAAACCTCTCCACCATGACCTGTCCGTCTTGGGTGGCCCCACACAGCATGGCTTAGTTTCATTGAGTTAAACAAGGCTATGGTCCATGTGATTAGATTGGCTAGTTTTCTGTAATTGTGGTTTCAGTGTGTCTGCCTTCTGATGCTCTCTCGCAACACCCACCATCATACTTGGGTTTCTCTTACCTTAGTCATGGGGTATCTCTTCACACCTGCTCCAGCAAAGTGCAGCTGCTGCTTCTTACCTTAGATGAGGGGTATCTCCTCACGGCTGCCCCTCCTGACCTTGAATGTGGAGTAGCTTCTCTCGGCCTTCCTGCACCCGTGCAGCTGCCGCTCCTTGGACATGGGGTTGCTCCTCCAACATAACCATAACATAGTCATAATGAAGCCATAACATAACCTCATATAACATAACTGTGATATCACTCCAGTGTAGCCCCAGTGTAACAGCTCAAAGAAAGAAAATATTTTATCTTTTTAGAATATTTTCTGTTCCTTGTCCAGTCACTCAGGTGTGTCTGACTTCTTGTGACCACGTGGACTGCAGCATTCCAGGCTTCCCTGTTTTTCACTATCTCCCAGAATTTGCCCAAACTCATGTCCATTGAGCCAATGATGCCATCTAAATAGCTCATTCTCTGACCCCCACTTCTCCTCCTGCTTTCAATATTTCCCAGCTTCAGGGTCTTTTCCAATGAGTCAGCTCTTCCTAGCAAGGGCCAAAGTATTGGAGCTTCAGCTTCATCCCTTCCAATAAATACTCAGAGTTGATTTCCCTTAGGATTGAGTAGTTTGATCTCCTTGTAGTCCAAGGAACTCTCAAGAGTCTTCTCCAGAACCACAGTTCTAAGGATCAGTTCTTCCGTGCTCAGCCTTTTTTATTGTCCAGCTCTCACATCTGTACATGACTACTGGAAAAACCATAGCTTTGACTAGATGGACCTTTGTTGGCAAAGTGATGTCTTTGCTTTTTAACACGCTATGTGTAGGTTTGTTATAATTTTTCTTCCAAGGAGCAAGCATCTTTTAATTCATGATGTGGTCACCATCCACAGTGATTTTGGAGACCCAAAACATAAAGTCTGTCAATGTTTCCACTGTTTCAGCATCTATTTACCATGAAGTGATGAGAATAGAAATCATGACCTTGGTTTCTTGACTCTTGAGTTTTAAGCCAGGTTTTTCACTCTATTTGACCTTCATCAAGAGGCTCTTTAGTTGCTATTTGATTTCTGTCATTAGGATAGTACCATCTGCATATCTGAGGTTATTGATATTTCTCCGGCATCTTGATTCCAACTTGAGCTTCATCCAGCCTGGCATTTCACATGATGTACTCTGCATAGGAGTTCAATAAACAGGGTGACAATATACAGCCTTGACATGCTCCTTTCCCATTTTGGAATCAGTCCATTGTTCCATGTGTGGTTCTAACTGTTGCTTCTTGCTGTGCATACATGTCTCTCAAAAGGCAGGTAAAGTGGCCTTATATTCACACATCTAAGAAATTTTCAGCTTGTTGTGTTCCACACAATCAAAAGCTCTAGTGTAATCAATGAAGCAGATTTTTTTTTTTTTCTGAAACTGCCTTGATTTTTCTATGATCTGATGGATATTGGCAATTTGATCCCTGGTTCTTCTGTCTTTTTTAAATCTAGCTTGTACATGTGGAATTTCTCAGTTCGTGTAATGTTGAATCCTAGCTTGAGGGATTTTGTGTGTTACCTTGTTAGCTTGTGAAATTAGTACAATGTGTCGTAGTTTGAACCATCTTTGGCATTGCCCTTCTTTGGATTTGGAATGAAAACTGACATTTTCTAGTCCTGTGGCCATTTCTGAGTCTTCCAAATTTGCTGGAATATTGAGTATAGCATTTTAACAGTATCATTTTTTAGGACCTGAAATAGCTCAGCTGGAATTCCATCACCTCCACTGACTTTGTTTGGAGTAAAGCTGCCTAAAGCCCACTTGAGTTTGCACTCCAGGAAGTCTGGCTCAAGGTGAGTGATCACACCATGGGGGTTTTCTGGCTCATTAAGACCTTTTTTGAATAGTTCTTTTGTGTATTCTTGCCACCTCTTCTTAATATTATCTGCTTCTGTTATTGTGCCCATCTTCATATGAAATATTCCTTTGGTATCTCTAATTTTCTTGAAGATATCTCTAGTCTTTCCCATTCTGTTGTTTTCATCTATTTCTTTTCATTGTTCACTTAAGGCTTTCTTATCTCTCCTTGGAATTCTTTGGAACTCTGCATTCAGATGGATATAACTTTCTTTTTTTCCTTTGCCTTTCACTTTTCTTGTTTTCTCAGCTATTTGTAATGTCTTCTCAACAACTATTTTGCCTCTTTTGCATTTCTTTTTCTTGGAAATGGTTTTGATCACTGCCTCCTGTACAGTGTTATGAACTTTTGTCCTTATTCTTCAGGCACTCTGTCAGATCTAACTCTCTTGAACATATTTGTCACTTCTACTCTATCATCAAAACAGATTTGGTTTCTATCATATCTGAAAGGCCTAGTGATTTTTCCTATTTTCTTCAATTTAAGTCTGAATTTTGCAATGAGTTCATGATCTCAGCGACAGTCAGCTCCTGGTCTTGTTTTTGCTGACTGTTTAGAGCTTCTCCATCTTTGGCTGCAAAGAATATAATCTGTTTTCGGTATTGACTATCTGATGATATCCATGTGTAGAGTTGTCCCTTGCCTCATGTATATGTATGCATCGTTTTTTGAATACTTGCCTGGATGTGCAATTTAATAGAATTTTGGTTGCTGTTTCTAGTCTGTTGATACTGGTAATTATATCCTTTTAGTTGAATTGTATCTAGCCTTCATTTACCAGACCTTTTGGTAAATATAAATTTAATCAACTGTACTATTTTCTTCTGTCAGACTCAAATAATACAGGCAGAGCTAGAGATTTAATGTTAGGAACCTGTTGTTGAGGTTTTCTTATAAGTGATACCATAAGAATCTTGTATACATGTACAATCAATTCTGCACATTTAATCACATCTTTGATAGCCATACTGCACGATTGTGTGCATTTCTGGCAACTTAATCAAGTGGCAAATACTCTCAACAGCAGCATCAGTAAGGAACAAGGAGGTATTGCTAAAGACAACCATCATTTTCTTACACTGGGATCAAAAGAATCTTGTAACTTTTGAAGCTTTGTAGGGAAGAAAATAAATTACTGCTTAGAAATGTAAGGCCTTGTTTCAAACCTAATGTGTTGGTCCCTCTAAAGTATGTAAGAACAGATGTTTAAACTCAAAAATCGAGAAATAATATTAGATTTCTATTTCCTCTCTAAAAATAAAGACAAATTCTGAGTTAAATAAATCACTTCTATTTAGCATTCATGATTAGCTTACTGTTATACTGAATAACAGTAGTAATTGGAGAAGAACTGATGAAGAATCTACTTTTCTCCAACTTGATTTGCTTAGCAAAAGATGATTTGGATATATTAGAGATCAGTTTCCAAGATGTGTGGTGAAAAGCAGACCTTGAAATAGCAAGTGCCACTTAGCTTAAATGCACTAATATATTCCAACAGCAAAACACATCAAAATGTATTATTAATAAGTACTTAATGCAATTTTTTTGTTTCATCTGAGATCCGAGGACAGTAGGCACTATCTACTTTCATATTTCAAAATGGTATGCCAGATCCTTTAGGGTAGAATTTCAAAGGAATTGACTGAAAACTATTGTTGTAATATTTAGATGACTATTTACTTCAACCTATAAATGAGATTGGTAAAGAGACCAAGAAAGGAAGGGTAGGTAATGTAATTCTTTTGAAAACCTGTGATATATTTTTAAAATTTATTTAAAAGGTAAGAGTCTGGCTGAAGCAAAACATACCAGCATATATGGGGGCAGCTAAAGACCTCACATGGATAAGACACAATACAGAATTGTTCTTTCAAAGAAAGGCATCTGAAAGAGAAAGAATAACTCTGTAGACAGATACTGTGCAGTCTACTCACTACTGGTTGTCCAGAAGTTATTGGAGGCTCGCCTGCCAAGAGGATGATATATGTGGAAATTACAAAGCTCCTTCTCCCCCAAGAAATAAAATGCCAAATGCCGTATAGCACTGGAAAGTTAAATGAGATTTCCCTGCTCATTGCCTCTTATTCCTCTCCCCTTGTTCAATGCTGGTATGTCAGAACTACAATTAGCAAGCTAGAAGGAAGTGTATGAGTGGATTTTAAGAGAAAGAGTAATCTGATCACTTTTCCTGTGACAGTCTTATTGCAAGCAGCTGGTTCAAACTGAGAAGGGGGTTAAAATTAAAATAAAGGCTATGAGGTGGGGAGGTAGTGTTAGCCACTTAGTCATGTCTGACTTTTTGCAGCCCCATGAACTGTAGCTCACCAGGCTCCTCTGTCCATGGAATTCACCAGGCAAGCATACTGGGGTGGGTAGCCACTCCCTTCTCCAGGAGATCTTCCCAATCCAGGGGTCAGACCCAGGTCTCCCACATTGCAGGCGGATTCTTTACTCTCTGAATCACCAGTATTGATAATTACACTGAACCAGATATTATTATTGAACAGAATATTTGATTTAAAGTGATGGGAGAACTTTTTATTATTTGAGAGTGATGTATAAGTTTTATGTTGCATATTAATTCCATACCTAGAGCCAAAGAGTGAATTAACCAATCAGAGTGGGTCTTACTGGACAATGAACATATGGGCACAGGTTTGTTTGCCCACATATGGGCATATGTTTTCACTTATGACACAGGTACTAGGTCTTCCTAAAATAAGTGTATGTGGATAAAAATGGAATCAATTTAAAGATAAGCATTTAGTAAATTACAATACAGATGATGAGATTGACAAAGATTGTGAAAATTATGTTCAAATGACTGAAGTGTGAAAAATGTAGTTGATGAAAGATATATTCTTATCTGGATCACATTTTAACACATATGAAATGAAATCATTTTCATCCCCAAGTCTGTTCTTGTTGCCCTATTTCTTAGCTTGAATTATTTCCATGTATCCAGTCTAACGCTGATACTTCTCTACTCCTTCTCATTACTATTTCCCATTCATTGAGCTAATAATTCACAGTTTTATTTTTTCTATGTTCATACTGTATTTGATCTCTATCTGTATTTATGACATTCTCATGATAATGTCACTAGAACATGCACATCATTTACATATTCATTTTCACTTCCATTTCTACATCTTTAGCTTACCTCCATTATTTTATTTAAACTAATTATTAAAACCTTTCTCTCTCATTTCTTTGTAATTCACATTATTTCTCTAAGCTACTCTCACTCTGTCCCCAGAATTGTCATCTAAAACTCAATTCATATCACATAACTTTCTAGATTAAAGTCTTTATCAATTTTTCATTGTCTATAAGATAGAACTATAACTCTTAGTATGGTAAATGGTGTCTCATACTGTAGCCCTGAACTAAGTGTCCAACATCATCCTTTTCTTCATACATATCCTAATTTGGCGCTAAGGCACACAAGGTTTTGTAATAATAATTTACCTTTGAAAAATTGTTACTTCTGACAGAATTGCCTCTCTTCTCTAGTTGTTAAATTCCTGCTTCCCCTTTATGATGTAACTCACTTATCATCCCTCTAAAATATCTTTCCAAATTCCTAAAAGCACATTTAATTTTTCATTCTTCTCCAACACCAGTTAGTTCTTTATTATAGAATACTCTGCAGTGCATTGTGCGATTTACGTATATTTCCCCTTTTATTACTGTAGATTTAGTCTTATTCATGAGAGGCAATTCAATATATCATTTCAGATCTAATGTTCTGTGGTCAAGAAGACCTGGGTTAAGGGCAGAAAGTATGTGGTTTTCTGGTAAATGTCAGGTGAATAAATGAATAAATTAATTAAATGAGCTGAGAACTATCCCATACATCAATCTGTTCTTTATCCCAATAAATCCTTTTCTTTTCAAAGTACTAGTGCAGTGAGGGTCTTATTTCCTTTTATTTTTTTAAAATTGAATCTCACTTAGTGTATAGAGATGAAAAATGAATTTAAGATGATGCTAAAGAATGCCCATTTTGTGCTCTTTGGTAAAATACTACTTGTTAAATGAGTGAATTGAACTACATAATGTATAGTCCCTCCCACTTCCCACAGTCTTTGACCTCAGGAGGCATGTCCCTGCTTTGTAGTAGGCTTATGTTTAACCATGCCTTATAAAAATTTTACGACATCATTAAAACTATAATTGTGCATCATCTAATTATGTCATTAACACATACAAATTATGTGATTAGAGCCATTTACATTAAACATGCAATTAGATCAAATTATGCTAATAGGTGAATGCAGGATAATTAACTAAAATTAATTTTAAAAGCAGAGAAATTAACTCAGATAAACTACATTCACATATTGTTACATATTTAGAAATAAGCAAGTAAATATTCTTGTTTTATCTGTACTAGTTCATGCCCTAATCAACATGTTTCCCTACCTTCTCCTTCCCTCTCCAATTCAAGCTAAATATAACAGAGTTATGGGTCCAGAATACAGATCCAAGACATTTCTCCTGTGCTCAAAATCTTCAGTAGGTCTTTTCTTTGATAGGGACAATCCATACTTCTAATCTTTAAGAGTAGCATTGACCTGACTTTCAGTGAGTCTAGTGAATTATCAGATCTGAGGGTGATTTGGTGAAACCTCAGAAATCTTGATTGGTTCCAGAGGTTAGAGTGCTCTTGTGTGGATTCTTCCCTCTAATTTTGTCACTAGACTTAAACTCCTTGAAGATGGAGTCAAAAGGCTTGCACATCCTTGGCAGTCTGGAAGATTAAATTTTCTATAATTACTGCTCTAAAAATTATTTGAATAATTCCATCATTTATGTCATCTTATTTTGGGGAACTGTTGATTTTCTTTTTCACTGACAATTGAGATCTTCATGATTCTTCTCATCCCAAGTAATTTTGGATTGTAGCCTGGTCATTCTGAGAATTACATTATGAGAGTAAAGTGTTGTATTAGTCTTATGGCTAATGTTGACAATTTTCTCTATTGATGGGCAATTAACCTGTAGATCAGGATCATTTGTCAGGTATCAGGCTACAGATTCTAACCCCCTTCTGTGCAGTGGTTGCAAAATCAGTTCAGTTTTCATAGTTTGGCAATGCAGTTCCGATTAGTCCCATGTATGTACACTAAGTGGTTCATCAGACATCTGCATAAAGTCTGCATATTAGTTCAGTCTTAGGGTCTTTAATATCTAACCTAGATTTAAGTCCAAGAAGGTATAGACTGGAGTGAACCCAGAAGTTCATTAACAGCTTTATGCATCATTAACTTTCTGAAATTATGCTGTCATTCTGATAATTTGTTTCCCTGTTATTCTTTTCTTTCCTGAAATTCCTCTGGCTAGAAATTGTTCACTTGCACAACTGTGTCATGCCCAAGGCCATGTGACAGGAGAACAAAAAGTAAAAAACAAAAAGCAATGAGGGTCTGCCTGCCCTCTTGGAAATACAGCTTCATCATATAGAAGCAGTTTCACATCCTCAAGAGTTTGGGATCCTGCAGAATCACACTTACTGGTGTCGCAGTTTCACCATAAAATTACTCTGGGCCTGGGATGTAAAGCAATAGAGAAAAAAGAGTGAGACAAAAACAAAATCTGTTTACCTCTACTTTTTCTGTACTTAGGAGTTCCCTTTACCATCCCTTGAGTCAGAACTAAAAGGTTTCTCCTAAGGTTCTAACTCTATCACAGTCCTCACATCCATATATCTGAGAACACTGATTGTAAACTCAATGTCGGTCCGGTGGCACATCAAATTTTGGTGTTCTTCTTCAATCTACATGCTTCTGATTATTTTTCAGAGTTCTCAAATAGCAATCAATCAATTAATCAATAAGTAGGGTAAAATGTTATATAGCATCTAAATTCAGACACTGTAGTGATTGGCACAGAGAAGGCAATGGCACCCCACTCCAGTACTCTTGCCTGGAGACTCCCATGGACGGAGGAGCCTGGTAGGCTGCAGTCCATGGGGTCACTGAGTCAGACACGACTGAGCTACTTCACTTTCACTTTCATGCATTGGAGAAGGAAATGGCAACCCACTCCAGTGTTCTTGCCTGGACAATCCCAGGGATGGCAGAGCCCAATGGGCTGCCGTCTGTGGGGTCACACAGAGTTCGACACGACTGAAGCGACTTAGCAGCAGCAGTGATTGGCAAATCCCAATAGAATGGTGGATAATAGTACATAGATAAATTACTTCCAGGGCAATTTTATGGAAAATAGAATTCCAAAATTGACTGAATAATAAATATAAAACATAGTAATGTCTAACTTATTTAACTTGTGTCATAGTTGAAGAAATCCACCTAAATATTAAAAGTCATATCCAAGTTGTGTATTTAAAGATATTATGGCCAAGTAAAATTTAACCCTTGAACTGCAAAGATTGTTTAAACTTTGAAAATTTAATAATGTAATTCATGTTTTTAACAGAGTTACAGAGAAAATTCCTTTACTTATTTTGAAGGATACAGAAAAACCACCAAACACAAATAATAAAACCTTTTAGAAAAACAGGAATTGGGAAAAAAAAAAAAAAACCAAAAACCTTCTTTAGCTTGATAATTGACATCTACTCAAAACCCAGAGTAAATATCATATTTAAAAGTCAAGAAGAAATATATGTTAGCCCAATTGTGCTACATATATCCTATTGTTTTATTACTAGTTACATAATGAAATACTAAATGTATATAAAGAAACTTTTGTGGTCTATTTTTAAATAAGAGGTTTTCTATCCTGTTTTCAGTTTTTGAACAAATTCTCTAGTTTCTACACAGAAATTTCTCTGCTGTATCTAAGAAATAACATTTTATAACACAGTCCATGCTGTTTTTGTAATACTGCATGGGGCTCTATGTCATTTAATGAGGCATTTCTCTTCATCAATCTGAGAAACTGAAATGTTTTCATGCTGTGCAGAAAGATGAGAAATTTATAGAATATGCTTGACTAAAAAATTTCTCTATTTTTATCTCTATATAAATCAATAGATTTGAGAAGTTGATGATATACTTAGTGTTTAGCTCACATTTTGCTTATAAGGATTTAAATAGGCTATTGAGAAAAGTATTCACATGCTATTACATTTGAGAAATTATTCTAATTATATAGATTTCCTTTCTCCTCTGCCAGTCTCAAAAGGGAAGAACAAATAAACTGACTGTTGAATCATACACAGACTTTAGTGGTTTAATTTTAAATATCTTCCTCATGGATATTATCTATATGATGGAAAACACGTTAGCAGGAAAATATAGGACAGTGTAGTCACACATCTCATTGTCTCAGACCACAAAAAAGAAAGACACCCAAGTCTGGCAGATACAGTTTTAGTTTATACAGTGCAATTAAATCAGCTGTGTAGTAATGACAATCATATTGAGCTAAATCCCTTTTAATGTCATATTCATCTGTTCATGAGTGGAAAGGGTGCTAATGTGGGAAATAATATTACATTTGTTTCACTTCATTTTTGCTTGCTGATGAAGCTTTATTTCATCATATCTTTAACTTCTCTGTCTAGTTCCTTATAGCTGTGTTATAAGGGAGCACAGGCTAAGACAGGCAAGACACCATCATTTCAAATGTTGGCCCTTTTATACCTGATTCAAATGACTTCAAAAAGCATCTCTGTTCATAGACGGGTAGGAATACAGTTGGGAGTTGGATCACCGTGTATTTCCTTATTTTCTATGATGGAACATGTGAAATAAGCTGTGTATAACTTAGGTCTCTTATGAAACAAAATACAAAGGCAAAATATATTCAAGATACACAAAACCAGCAAGCAGACAGTGAATTTTTAAATAGCACCCATTTTGTTAAATTTCTACATTGTGTCTTAAGCAGAGGTAACAAGGTTATAAGCCTTAGTAGTCAGTTAAGCCAAAAATGCTAGTTTTGGTCAAATGATTCACTCATCATCATTAGCGTACATATGCAGGGAATTTGGTCATTGTGTTCCCAGCTGGCAGCTTTTACTAACATCTGGGTTATTAACATCAGAATCAGCAATCTAGAGAATTGTTCCTTCTAACACATCCAGCTAATCCTGGACCCAAATTAGTTCTCTTCCAAATCCACCT
>SJYF01001785.1:305509-315554 GCA_006410515.1 Procapra przewalskii
TAAAAAGTTGTTAGACAAAATAAACACCTAAAGCTTTCACTTAACACAAAAATCAGGAAGGGAGAAAAATGGGACAAAGAGCAAACAGATAACAAATAGGAAAATAGGTCCAAACGTTAATAATTACATTCAATGTAAATAAACTAAATACTTCAATTGAAAGATAGAAATTTTCTACTATATTTTTAAAAGTGAAAGTTAAAAATAATGGTTTAAAGTGATTTAAAATAAAAACATGTAAAGGGCAGTAGTATTACTAAGAACATTTCATAATGACAAATGTTGTTTAGTCACTAAGTCATGTTCGACTCTTTGCAACCCCATGGAGTATAGCTTGCCAGACCCTCTGTCCATGATATTTTCCAGTCAAGAATGCTGAAGTGAAGTGAAGTTGCTCAGTCGTGTCCAACTCTTTGCAACCCCAAGGACTGTAGCCTATCAGACTTCTCAGTCCATGGGATTTTCCAGGCAAAAGTACTGGAGTGGGTGGCCATTCCCTTCTCCAGGGGATCTTCCTGACCCAGGGATTGAACCCACGTCTCCTGCATTGTAGGCAGACGCTTTACCCTCTGAGCCACTGAAGTGAGTGCCATTTCCTCTTCTAGGGGATCTTCCTGACCCAAGCGTGGAACCACATCTCCTGTGTCTCCTACATTGGCAGAGGGACTCTTTACCACTGAGCAACCTTGGAAACCCCCCAAAAAGATTAAGTAAAACTAACGAAGCTATATACAAATATAGCAATAATTATGGAAAATGATAAAAACTCTTCCTCTTAATTGATGGAACAATAGACAAGAGTAATTTGTCAAATAGTGAAATATCTTTAACTTAATAATTAAGCAATTAGCATGTAAATAATATTATACCCAAGCACTTCAAAATATAGACTATTTTATGTGCATAAAACAAGTTTCAATAAATTTCAAATAGTTCATATCATTCAGAGTAGGTGCTGTGACAACAGTCAATTTTTCATTGAGTTAGACAAGGCTATGGTCCATGTGACTAGATTAGTTAGTTTTCTGTGACAACAATAAATACAACTAAATTAGAACTGAATTTAAAATTTTGTGGGAAAATCTCCAAATAATCAGAAATTAGCCAGTATTTACTATATAATCCCTAGGCCTAAGACTTTACACAGGAAATTAGATATTATTTCAAAGTCAATGAAACTAAAAACACATAACCAAAATTTATGTGATGCATCTAAAACAAGTGCTTAGAGAAATAGAATAGCTTTACATGTTTATTGTTGTTTTTTAGTTGCTAAGTCATATCTGACCCTTGTGACCCCATGAACTGTAGCCTGCCAGGCTCCTCTGTCCATGGGATTTTCCAGGCAAGAATACTGGAGTGACTTGCCATTTCCTTCTTCAGGGAATGTTTATTAAAATAATTAAATCAATGATCTAAACTTTCACTTGGAGAAATTACAAAAGAAGGCCAAATCACTAGAAAAGTATGCAGGAAGAAGGAAAAAGCAATGATAATAGTTGAAATAATTGAAATAAAAACATACCAGCATTAGAGAAATTAACAAAATTAAGCATTTAGTGTTTTCAGATAATCTATATAGTTGATCAACTACTGACTTGACTAAATAGGAAAAGCATTGCTAAAAACAGATGTCAAAGAAAAGATTTCCCAATAGTTTCTAGACACATAAACTCTTTTTGTCAGTAAATTCAACAACCTGAGATGAAATGGACCTATTTATAGATAAAGGAAAATTAGCAAATTAAATTTGGCAATATTTAAATCGATATTTAAAAGGAAAACTTTTAAATAAGGAAGAAAGGAAAAAAACTGTTCAAAAAATTGAATTAAACGTTCACATCTTTCCACAACAAAACCTTTATGCACAAATGTCCTCTCTCATAAATTATCTCAAATAATTAAGGAATAAACTATACTAATATTAGACAAATTATTTCAGAAAGTAGAAGAAACACCTCCCAAATCACATTATGAAGTCAACAAAATCTCAAATCTAAACACAGGCAAGACCACTACAACAGGAGACAATTCCACATCATTAATAGTCATGTACAGGAAAGCAAAAGTCTTTAAGAAAATATTACAAAGCAAATCCAGAAATGCAAGATTGTACATTGAAGCATCATTGCAATTAAAATTAACAAAATAAAGGGGAATGATATAATAATTTCAATGGACACAGATTTTTAAATTAAAATCTCCCATGAAAATTTTGTAAATAATTATAAAATCTGGTATCCACACAAAATAAACTTTAAAAATTCTCAGAAAACCAGGAAGGAAAAATGTCTTTATGACCATGGATGATAAATATTTCTTAGAACACAGACAGTTATATAATTATGAAGATCAAAGCTGATAAATTATGCTTCATTAAAATAAAAAATTTATGCAAACAAGAAACACCGATGATAGAATCAATACCAAAATAAAGCTTGGGAAAATATGTTTGCAACACCTGTGTCTGACAGAACTTATTTCCAGAGTATATAAATACATCAATTAAAAGATAAATTTCTGGGACTTACTGGTGATTAAGTGGTCAAAACTTCCCACTTCAACAAAGGGGGTGCAATTCAATAACTGCTCAGGGAATTAGAATCCTGCATGCCATGTGACAAAGCCTAAAAAGAAAAAGAACAAAGATAAATTTCTGATTGAAATTGGGTCAAAGACTTAAAAATGACCAACAGACATTTGAGAAATTATTAAGGATTACTAGTTTTAGAGGTAAATTAAAACAATAATTAAATGTCACTACAGGGCCAATAGTATGACTAGAATTTTAAAATATTAATATCAAGTGTTGGCAGGCATGTGGAGAAGCTTAGCAGGAAGTTAGTCCTGTGGGAGTATGAAAAACAGTACAACCAAGGGGGAAATTTTTTGCCAGTTTCTTATATGTAAATTTAAGCCTATACCTATCCTGATATACAGATTTTTTTTCTTAGATATGTGCTGGAGAGAAATAGAGAGGTTTTGTTTTTGTTTTGTTTTGTTTTAATCATCATTCTTTTTATATCTTTTATGTCCCCTATATTGCTTGTGTTTCTAGCAAATTTTACATTATATTTTATTTACTGAAACATGTAGACTATTGACATGTTATTCACATAAGCAGCAATAATAAATGGAATCTCAGTTTTAGGTAATTGGTTAAATATGTTGTGGTGCAGATAAACGATGAGACACTATTATTAACATTAAGAATTATATTTTAAAAACGTTAGAGACAGGAAAATATAATGACTTTTCAGCATTACCATTTGTTGCAGCTGCAGTCTCATCTGGAAATCTGTTGTCACTTGCTCTCTGGAACGCCATACCCTTTTACTTAGATCTTACAGTGTGCTGCTTTTTAGTGTGCTGCGTTGAATTCTTTCCCTTCAAATATTGCAGAGCGTCAAGACTTACTCTTCCTATCTCTTCATTTCTCTATCGAAACTCAGTCTTTAGTGAACCTGTGTTTTTTGTAACGAAGTATTTCTATGCTTCAAAATGAAAGTCACTCAGTTGTGTCTGACTCTTTGTGACCCAGGCCAGACTACTGGAGTGGGTAGCCTTTCCCTCCTCCAGGAGATCTTCCCAACCTAGGGATAGAACCCAGATCTCCCACATTGTGGGTGGATTCTTTACCAGCTGAGCCACAGGGAGGCCCAAGGATACTGGAGTGGATAGCCTATCCCTTTGCCAGGGGATCTTTCTGACCCCCTGGTGTCTCCAGTATTGCAGGTGGATTCCTTACCTATTGAGCTATGAAGGAAGATATAAGGGAAACATATTTCTACCTTACTTTCTATTTTTATAACTAAGCATTTTTTATGCTATTTGCTTTTTTATTTACTTAAAAAATAGTTTCAGGTTAGTAACAATTTCACTACTTTCCCTGTTTTTATTTATTTTTAAATTAACATTTACTTTAACTGGAGGCTAATTACTTTATAGTATTGTGGTGGTTTTTCCATACACTGACATGAATCAGTCATGGGTGTACATGTGTCCTCCATCTTGAACCCCCCCTCCCACCTTCCTTCCCATCCCATTCTTCAGGGTTATTCCAATGCACTGGTGCTGAGTGCCCTGTTTCATGCATTGAACTTGGACTGGTGATCTAGTTCCCATATGGTAATACACATGTTTCAATGATATTCTCTCAAATCATTCTACCCTCATCTTCTCCCACAGAGTCCAAAGTCTATTCTTTATAGCTGGGTCTTTTTTCTGTCTCTCATTTAGGGTCATCTTTACCATATTTCAAAATTCCATATATACTCATTAATATACTGTATTGGTATTTTTCTTTCTGACTTACTTCACCCTGTACAATAGGATCCAGTTTCATCCACCTCATTAGAACTGATTCAAATGTGTTCTTTTTAATAGCTGAGTAATATTCTATTATATATATGTACCACAGATTTCTTACCCATTCATCTGCCAATGGACATCTATGCTACTTCCATGTCCTGGCTATTGTAAACAGTGCTGCAATGAACATCGGGGTACACGTGTCTTTCAATTTTTATTTCCTTGGTGTGTATGCCCAGCAGTGGGATTGCTGGGTTGTATGGCAGTTTTATAGAGAAGGCAATGGCAGCCCACTCCAGTACTCTTGCCTGGAAAATCCCATGGGTGGAGGAGCCTTGTAGGCTGCAGTCCATGGAGTCGCTACAAGTTGGACACGACTGAGTGACTTCACTTTCACTTTTCACTTTCTTGCTTTGGAGAAAGAAATGGTAACCCACTCCAGTGTTCTTGCCTGGAGAATCCCAGGGACGGGGAAGCCTGGTGGGCTGCCGTCTCTGGGGTCGCACAGAGTCAGACGCGACTGAAGCGACAGCAGCAGCAGCAGAAGCATGGCAGTTCTATTTCCACTTTTTAAGGGATCTCCACACTGTTCTCCATAGGGGCTGTCTAGTTTGCATTCCCACAACAGTGTAAGAGGGTTTCCTTTTCTCTGCACCTTTTCCAGCATTTATTTTTGTAGACTTTTTGATAACAGCCATTCTGACCGTCATGAGATGGTACCTCATTGTGGTTTTGATTTGCATTTCTCTGATAATGAGTGATGTTGAATATTTTTTCATGTGTGTGTTAGCCATCTGTATGTATTCTTTGTAGAAATGTCTTTTTAGTTCTTTGACCCATTGTTTGATAGGGTTGTTATTCTGGAATTTAGCTGCATAAGCTTCTTGTATATTTTGAGGTTAATTCTTTGTCTGTTGCTTCATTTGTTATTATTTTATCCCATTCTGAAGGCTATCTTTACACCTTGCTTATAGTTTCCTTCATTGTGCAAAAGCTTTTAATTTGAATTAAGTCCCATTTGTTTATTCTTTGCTTTTATTTCCATTACGCTGGGAGGTGGATCATAGAGGATTCTGCTGTGATTTATATCAGAGAATGTTTTGCCTATGCTTTCCTCTAGGAGTTTTATAGTTTCTGGCCTTATATTTAGATATTTAATCCAATTTGAGTTTATTTTTGTTTATGGTGTTAGAAAGTGTTCTAGTTTCATTATTTTACAGGTGGTTGACCAGTTTTCCCAGCACCACTTGTTAAAGAGATTGTCTTTTCTCCATTGTATATTCTTGCCTCCTTTGTCAAAGGTAAGGTGTCCATAGGTGCATGATTTTATCTCTGGGCTTTCTATTTTGTTCCATTGATCTATATTTCTGTCTTTGTCCCAGTATCATACTGTCTTGATGACTGTAGCTTTGTAGTATAGTCTGAAGTCAGGCAGGTTGATTCTTCCAGTTCCTTTCTTCTTTCTCAAGATTGCTTTGGCTATTTGAGGTTTTTAGTACTTCCATATAAATTGTGAAATTATTTGTTCCAGTTCCATGAAAAATGCCATTGGTCACTTGATAGGGATTGCATTGAATCTATAGATAGCTTTGGGCAGTATACTCATTTTAACTATATTGAATTCTTCCAATACATGAACAGAGTATATTTGTCCATCTATTTGTGTCATCTTTGATTCCTTTCAGTCTTACAGTTTTCTATATATAGGTCTTTTGTTTCTTTAAGTAGATTTATTCCTATTTTATTATTTTCATCTCAATGGTGAATAGGAGTGTTTCCTTAATTTCTCTTTCTGTTTTCTCATTGTTATTGTATACAAATGCAAGGCATTTCTGTGTGTTGATTTTATATCCTGCAACTTTACTACATTCATTGATTAGCTCTAGTAATTTTCTGGTGGTGTCTTTAGGGTTTTCTATGTAGAGGATCATGGCATCTGCAAACATGAGAGTTTTATTTATTTTCCAATCTGGATTCATTTTATTCCTTTTTCTTCCCTGATTGTTGTGGCTAAAACTTCCAAAACTATGTTGAATAGTAGTGGTGAGAGTAGGCACCTTTTTCTCATTCCTGACTTTAGGGGAAATATTTTCAGTTTTTCACCATTGAGGACAATGTTTGCTGTGAGTTTATCATATATGGCTTTTATTATGTTGAGGTATGTTCCTTCTATGTCTACTTTCTGGAGATTTTTCATCATATATGGATGTTGAATTTTGTCAAAGGCTTTCTCTGTGTCTATTGAGATAATCATATGATTTTTATCTTTCAGTTTGTTAATGTGGTGTATCACATTGATTGACTTGTGAATACTGAAGAATCCTTGCATTCCTGGGATACAGCCCTGGTCACGATGTATGCAGAGATGGCAATGGTAAGCCACTCCAGTGCTCTTGCCTAGAAAAATCTCATGGAATGAGGAGCCTGGTAGGCTGCAGTCCATGGAGTCGCTACCAGTTGGACACTACTGAGCAACTTCACTTTCACTTTTCACTTTCTTGCATTGGAGAAAGAAATGGCAACCCACTCCAAAGTTCTTGCCTGGAGAATCCCAGGGACAGGGGAGCCTGGTGGGCTGCCATCTATGGGTTGCACAGAGTTGAACACGATTGAAGCGTCTTAGCAGCAGCAGCAGCATGATGTATATCTTTTTTATATTTTGGGGGGTTCTATCTGCTAGAATTTTGTGAGGATTTTTTGCATCTATGTTTATCAGTGATATTGGCATCTTTGGTTTGGGTATGAGGGTAATGATGATCTCTTAGAATGCATTTGACAGTTTACCTTCCTCTACAATTTTCTGGAAAAGTCTGAGTAGGATATGTGTTAACTCTTCTCTAAATTTTTAGTAGAACAGTGTTTCTACGGGAGATCATTAAAATCATATTTCCAGCCTGAATAAGTCCCTTGCACTCAACCTATTTATCCAACTAGCAATGTAATCTTTACTTAGATATTTATTAGGCATCTCAAACTTGTCACATCCAAAGCAGAAGTCAATTTAACTCCTCCCTAGCTTTCTGCACATCAGTAAATGGTTTCACTATCCATTCATTTGCTCAGGATCAAAATTTTCATCCCTCCTTTTTTTTTTTTAATATCCCACATTCATTCCATTATCAAATTCTTCTGGCTATTTAAATTACAGTTCCCTTTCATTTAACCATTTCTCTGCAGTTTTGTTGTTACCCTCCTAGGTCAAAACATATATTCTGCCTCCTGCTCTGTTCAATAGCCTCCTAACTGATCTCCCTGTTTCTACTCTTGCCCTTTCATTATACTCTGCATACAGCAACCAGAGTGAATTTATTTAACATGTCAGATTATGTCACTGCTCTGATTTAATAGGCTCCAGTGGAGGAAATCCAAAGATGTTAACAGAGCTTTCTTGATAGATTACAGTTAATCTGGCCTTAATATTTCTACAGTTGCAATTTTCTTAATTTTCTACAATTATCATATAACCATTTATTACTTCTGAAAGGAAAGAATATATATAAATTGGTTTGGTAAGTCAAGATGGTAAAAACATTCAACAGTTATAAAAAGAAAAGAACATTGAGAGGAGATAAAAGAAATGAGAAACATTTGTTACACTGAGATACATGAATATTTTATTTCAATTCTGAAAGAGAGAAATTAATAAGATTGTACAGAAATAAAATGTCAGGTGAATGCCTATTATCTTTTATTGTATATGAATATAATTGCTCTTGCATGGTTTACTTCATAATATCCAGGAGCATATTAAATTCTTTGTAGTTATATGCACACCATTAAAACGATAGAAGACATACAGGGGAATATCATTATTGGGATTGGCTACATTGAAAACCTACACTGAAAATAAAAGCTAAATTGCCATGTCACTAAACTAAGCTTGTATCAGTTAAAATTAATGCAGATATTTACTATTGGATATTCTTGCTTTTCCGACTAAGGTCTGTCCAGTCAAGGCTATGGTTTTTCCAGTAGTCATGTATAGATGTGAGAGTTGGACTGTGAAGAAGGCTGAGCACTGAAGAATTGAAGCTTATGAACTGTGGTGTTGGAGAAGACTCTTGAGAATCCCTTGGACTGCAAGGAGATCCAACCAGTCCATTCTGAAGGAGATCAGCCCTGGGATTTATTTAGAGGGAATGATGATGAAGTTGAAACTCCAGTACTTTGGCCACCTCATGCGAAGAGTTGACTCATTGGAAAAGACTCTGATGCTGGGAGGGATTGGGGGCAGGAGGAGAAGGGGACGACAGAGGATGAGATTGCTGGTTGACATCACTGACTCAATGGACATGAGTCTGAGTGAACTCTGGAAGTTGGTGATGGACAGGGAGGCCAGGCATACTGTGATTCATGGGGGTCGCAAACAGTCGAACACGGCTGAATGACTGAACTGAACTGATTCTTGCTTTTCAAGTTAGTTAAATAAATAAAAATTATCAATAAAAATTTGAGATAAGATGGGTGTAAGACGTCATACATGTACCATACACTCATATATGTTAGAGATTTAAAGAAGTTTGGAGCCCATCTGGAATAATTCCTCCCATGTCACAAAAGAAAACTGAGACCCAAAGACCAGAAGCAACTTTTCTCAATCTTCATTATCAGGAATTAAGAAAACAAATGCTTGAAGTTAATATCTTGAAAACTAATCTGCTGCTTGCCCCTGAATAATCCATGTTACTAAATTCCCTTATATTGTCCTTGTCATCTACCCCTTGACTATATTTTTCTTACATAAACAGGAATTCTAAACAAGAATTCTAACCCAAATAACCCACCAGCTGTCAACACAAGAAGATGGACAACAGCCATTGGTGTATAGACAAGAATACAGAATAGCACCAGTCATCACTTTCTACTTTCATACTTACTTCCTATTCTACTCCCAGGTTGGTAGATGTCAAAATCAATACACTGTCTCAACTGTTTCAGTGTTATAGAAGTTATCAAAGGGGATGAAAAAGAAAGGGAAAATGGAGTGATGACAGGATGGCTCATTCATTCTCTAGTCAGAGTGGCCATATTATTGTAGAATCTCAAAATAGGAAGTGATATTACAGACTGTTTAATGCAGTTTCAACAGACGCATGTGACTTATGTCAAGAGCTTTTCTAGGTTATGATATAACACATTTTTTGTGAAAATAAAATAATTATTTCTTAAGAAACCTCATTATATGTTTGAATAAACCTGTTATACATTTTAATTTTAAAATTACTTTAAACATATCTTCCAATGAACTTCTCCCAATGCTCCTAATTTTTAATTTCTTTTCTCTATATATACACATACACACCCACATATATATATGTACATATATGTACACACACACACACATATATATGCATACATATATACGTAAACACAAGCTGGAATCAAGATTGCTGGGAGAAATATAAATAACCTCAGATATGCAGAAGACACCACCCTTATGGCAGAAAGTGAAGAGGAACTAAAAAGCCTCTTGATGAAAGTGAAAGAGGAGAGTGAAAAAGTTGGCTGAAAGCTCAACATTCAGAAAACGAAGATCATGGCATACGGTCCCATCACTTCATGGGAAATAGATGGAGAAACAGTGGAAACAGTGTCAGACTTTATTTTGGGGAGCTCTCAAATTACTGCAGATAGTGACTGCAGCCATGAAATTAAAAGGCGCTTACTTCTTGGAAGAAAGGTTATGACCAACCTAGATAGTATATTCAAAAGCAGAGACATTACTTTGCCAACT
>SJYF01001785.1:375652-393093 GCA_006410515.1 Procapra przewalskii
TAACATTTGTGTGGCAGGTAATGATTTTCTAAATATTCTAATATACACAAATATATGTTACTTGGAAACTAGCACCATTGTGTTTTTGGCTATCTCATAGCAATTCCTAAGGTAGAAAGTGTGAGATATGTATAAAAGAAAAAAAAAGAAAATTTATTTGAGCTGAAATTGACAGTAATTATTTCTCCATCAAAAGATGAATTAATAATACATAATACAATTACAAGGTAAATACATTTTTATACCAGCCTCACCCATTAGAAAAGCTTGTCAAGGAAACAAAAAATGCAATTCCAAAAAGCTACAAAAGCTCATCAATGAACCTGGTAAAGTTACAGTGTATAAAATTAATACACAGATATTTGTTGTATTCTATAAGTGAAGGCCAAACTATCAGAAGGAGAAATTAAGGAAACAATTTCATTTACGATCACATAAAAAGAACAAAATATCTGGGAATAAGCTCACCTAGGAAGGTAAAAGACCTGTTCTTGGAAAACTATAAGACACTGATAGAAATTGAAGACACACATGAGCCAATAAAAAGATATATTGTGTTTATGGATTAGAAAAATTACATTGTTTAAATTATCTTGTTACCCAAGGCAATCTACAGATTCAATGCAATCTCTATCAAAATGCCAAGGGCATTTTTCACAGAACTAAAACAAATAATTTTAAAATCTGCATTGAAACACAAAGTACACCAAATAGTGAAAACAATCTTAAGAAAGAATAACAGAACTGGAGGAATCATGCTGCCTAATATCAGACTATGCTATGGAGCTACATTCATCAAAGCAGTATGGCACTGGCACAAAATCAGACATGCAGATCAATGGAACAGACTAGAGAGCACAGAAATAAACCCATTGTAGTCAGTTGACCTGCAACAAAGGACCCAAAAGCATAAATAGGGAAAAGACAGTCTCCTCAATAAGTGGTGCTGAGAAAACTGAATAGCTACATGTAAACAATGAATATAAAATATTGTGTAACACTGTATACAGAAATAAACTCAAAATCAATTAAATAATTAAATGTAAGTTCAGAAACCATAAACTCCTAGGAGAAAACAGAGTTATCCTAGAAGAGCACTCTCTGACATAAATTGTAACAGTATTATTTTTATCTTAAGCAGAGGAAATAAAGCAAAGATAAACAAGTGAGACTTAATTAAACTTAAAAGATTTTGTACTACAAAGGAAATAATCAATAAAACAAAAAGGCAAACTCCTGAATGGAAGAAAATATTTGCAAATGATATGACTGATAGGGGTTAATATAAAAAGCATATAAACAGTTCATACAAGTCAACATCAAAAAGATTAAAAATGAGCAAAAGACCTGAATAGAAATTTTTCCAAAGAAGACATACAGATGGCCACTGTCACATGAAAAGATCTTAACACTGTTAATCATCAAAGAAATGAAAGTACCACAATGAGATATACCACTTCACATATGTTGGAATGGCTTTCATGAAAAAGACCTCAAACAATTGGTGAGGATGTGGAGGAAATGGAATGCCCATGAACTGCTGGTGGAAATGTAAATTAGTGCAACCACTGTGGAAAATAGTCTGGAGGTTGCTGATAAAACTAAAAGTAGTACTACTGTATGACTAAGCAATTCCATTCTGGTTATATATCTAGAAAAAAATGAAAATATTAGTTTGAGAAGATACATAAATCCTGATGTTTCACTGCATTGTTCACAATTGCCAAGATATAAAATCTGTGTCCATTAAGAGATGAATGAAGAAAGATACAGAATGCATGTGTGTGTGTATGGATACACAATAGAGTACTACTCAGCCATAAAACGGAGAAGGCGATGGCACCCCAGTCCAGTACTCTTGCCTGGAGAATCCCATGGACGGAGGATCCTGGTGGGCTGCAGTCCACGGGGTCGCTAAGAGTCGACACGACTGAGTAACTTCACTTTGACTTTTCGCTTTCACTCATTGGAGAAGGAAATGGCAACCCACTCCAGTGTTCTTGCCTGGAGAATCCGAGGAACAGGAGAGCCTGGTGCTCTGGGATCGCACAGAGTTGGACACGACTGAAGCGACTTAGCAGCAGCAGCAGCAGCAGCAACCATAAAAAAAGTTGTCACTTGCAGAAACGTGAATGGACTTGGAGGGTGTTATGTAGGTGAAATAAGTCAGTAGAAAAAGACAAATATGGTATGACATCATGTATATGTGGAATCTAAAAAATAAAACAAACCAATGAAATATAACAAAAAAGAAATAAGCTCACAGATATAGGAAACAAACTATTGGTTACCAGTAGGGGTGGGCATTATAGGGGGAGGGAAGTAACAGGTACAAACTTCTATTATAAAATCAACAAGCTACAAGGATATAATGTACAGCAGAGGGAATACTGTAACTATAAGTGGAATATAACTATAAATAACTATAAATGGAATATAACTTTTAAAAGTGTGAATCACTAAGTTGACACCTGAAACATAATATTATACATCAATTATATCTCAATAAAAACAACTAGTACAAAAATTATAATTCCAACCTGATGCCTCTTTGTTGAACAAGGCACAAGGCATAGAGAGAAATTTTGGATTGTGCCCATATACCCAGTTAAGTCTAGAGACCAGAATTGGAGAGGGATGGCTTGTTCCACATCAGGATGTGTACTGTGGTTAATTTGCTTGATGGAGAGTGAGTGTGAGAAAACCCTTATTGCTTAGAAGAGGGGGCAGGTGCCACAGGCATGACCATAGGACAAATCCCATCTGGCAAAAATATCCAAGAGGATTATCAGAACCAAACCCCTTACTCTTCTCTTCTTTGCCTTATTAAATAAGAATAATTTTGCTCACTACTTTCACAAGAACTATTAATAACAAGTCCATATTTGTTTCATTAAAAAAATTCTCAATTCCTATTAGAATCTCTGTCTATTACTTGCCACATATCTTTCTGTCTTTATACTCACCCCTATTTCTAACCTTATTTTGGAATTTTTTTACTTAGTCAAAGAAAACTCTGGTGTCAATAGATAGACTTCACTAATGATTGCCCACTACTACATTGTTTAAATATTAAAATCATAATATATTACCTAAACTGCTGTGGGTTTTATTTGGTTTTGTTGTTTTTTAAGTATCCATCCTCAGAGTAATTCTTCACCTAGACACAAATAGAGCATTTTCATAAAAACAGTAATAAGTGTGTAGTTGCTGACTCCTAGACTACCTGTCTCATAAAGGTCTCACAAATATATTTACTTCTCCCCCTCTCCATATTTTTAATTCTAGTTCTGTGTTATCACTGCCTTTAGTTCTGCTTTTAATATGGCAACTATAGAGATACAATTCAAAACAGAACAAAAGATGTTGTCACTTGCTACTTCTGCAACCTGGGATCCCCATTTTCATTTTTCCTGTGATTATCTAGCAAACATAAGAGAGATCTTTGAGAGTAGGCATGGATAGCTTCCCAGATGATGCTAGTGATAAAGAATCCACCTGCCAGTGCAGGAGACATAAGAAATGTGGGTGTTATCCCTGGATTGGGAAGATCTGAAATAGCAACCCACTCCAGTATTCTTGTCTGGAGAATCCCATAGACAGAGGAGCCTGGTGGGATACTACAGTTCATAGGGATACAAGTAGTTAAACACGATTGAAGCAATTTAGCAGGCATGCCTGCAAGGATGTCAAACTCGGTAAAGGAACAGGGAGATTTCAGAGTGAACTAGATAGGTTTTATAGCACATTAGAGATGACTGGGATTGGAGTCTTTTCCCTAGTATCTTATTTTTGAAAGTAGTGTGGCATGTAGGATTCTCCTTGATTATTGATTAACCTCTTGAGAAATCTTGCTAATTGGAACAAAAACACAACTACTGGCAAAGATACACAAACTAGCTCTGTGGGATTAAGGCATAATTTTGTTTAGAGCATAAAATGGAGGCCACGCTTCCCAGGATGGCACAACACAATCTCTGCAGGAAATAAAAAGAATATTAAATTTTTTCAATGGGTTTGTGACACGTCAAAAATCTTGGAAACCACTGATTTTAAAGGTTATTCTTCTAGCTGGATTTTGTTAGTTAATACCTACAATAAAAACTGCTGAATTGTTATGGGAAAATTCAAGGCCAGGCCAATGAAAGAGACAAAATGCACCCAAAATTTCAAAGAGCTGAATAAGTGAATGGAAATACTTTTTGAACTGTCCCTAGTTTGGGATAAGTGCTTCATTCAGTGATTTATTATGTGCGTGCATGCCAAGTTGTTTCAGTCGAGTCCAACTCTTTGCCACCCTGTAGACCATAACCCTCTATTCTCCTCTGTCTATAGAATTCTCTAGGCAGGAATACTAAAGTGGGTTGCTATGACCTCCTCCAGGGGATCTTCCTGACCCAGGGACTGAATCCAGTGTCTCCTGGAACTCCTGGCTTGCAGGCAGGTTCTTTACTGCTGGGCTACCAGGAAGCCTCCACTATTTATTACTTTCCTATAAACATGTGATTAGCTGCAAAAATTACTATCAATTCTTACGCTTTACAAAATTAAGTCAAAATAAAACTTAGAGCAATTTTTAAAGAAATACCCAAAGCCAGAGCTGTTAACTAACCCAATCTCAATTAAATCAACTGTTACTCTTTGGCTACTGTATTTTTTTTTCTATTCTCAGGAATTTTTTTCTTTTTTTCACTGTTAAGCTTTTAAAATGCTCTATACTTTTACTTTCCTCACCATTTCTTAAAAGGTATTTTGTTTCTGACTAAAGAAAGTTCTTATAATTCCTTCTACTTCCATTGTTAGGTAAAAGTCATTGCTATCAAAACTAAGGTGACCTTATGTCTTCATCAAAAAGCAAATCTTCTCCTGATACCTAACTACCTTTTTAAGAAATAGATTTCTTGATACTTCTTCTTCAAGATCCAGAAGATTGGCTCATGACGCTCTATGGCATGTAAAACTATTAGAGTTTGTGATAAAATTAAAAGTCCTGAAGAAGAATATTAAGCCACCAAAACACTTATTTTATAAGAAAATCACATATGTGGCAATGCAATAGTATACAAGGGCTTATAATGTAACAGTGGTTTGGTGGTTGTTAAGCTTTGTAATGTTAATGATATGATACTATGTGTACAGTGTTTTCGACTCACTGTTAGGTTTCTAAGATTCATCCTTGTTAATGTGTGAAGCTTCTGTTCATTCTTTCACTGACAAATAGTATTTCATTGTGTTAGAATACAACAATTTATTTGGCTGTTTTTCCTTTCAGTGAACATCTCAGTGGTTTTCAGGTTGTTTGTTTTGCTCTTCATAGTAAAGCTACCATGAGCATTTCTGCCTGTGCTTTTCATTCACCTGTGGAACCATTTCCCTAGGCAGTGAAGTTTTCAAACCTTTAGACCACAATACACAAAAAGGTACTGTTTACATTTTAGCAAAGACAACGTATAGACACGCATACAAAAGAAACTGAAACAAGTTTCTACAAATAATCTTTACCCTTACTACTTAAAAGACATTTTAATATTTTCTAAGGCAATGGCATCCCACTCCAGTACTCTTGCCTAGAAAATCCCATGGGCATAGGAGCCTGGAAGGCTACAGTCCATAGGGTCGCTTAGAGTTGGACACAACTGAGCGACTTCACTTTCACTTTTCACTTTCATGCATTGGAGAAGGAAATGGCAAACCACTCCAGTGTTGTTGCCTGGAGAATCCCAGGGACGGGGGAGCCTGGTGGGCTGCCATCTATGGGGTCACACAGAGTCGGACACAACTGAAGTGACTTAGCAGCAGCAGCAACAGCAGCATTTCCATATTATATTGTATTATGTGTGTAATAACTATACATTATGTTATAGTCTGTTTTTGTTCAATTTATTTTTAAAGTGCTTGTAAGATCATTGAAACTGAGACTTAAAGTTTAAAAATATAGCATTAGGTTATATACTTGGTAGCAAAAATGCTCAGTTTTAAAATACGCACTTCTCCAATCTTGGAAGATGACAACAGTTATTCTCAAATTATGATTGCATCAAATGAAAATTCACCACTGCCATGAAACAGTTCATACTATTCCACATCCTGGAAACACCTGATACTTTAAGACTTTTTTTTTTTTAACCAATATGGATGACTTGAAATATCTCATAGTTATTTTTATTTTCATTCCTTTAATGAGAAGTTGAATATCATTCCATATTTCATCCTATTTGAAATGCTATTTGAATTTTTAATGTGATTTCTAGTATCATTATTTTATATATTGATTCATAAGAAAGTCTGGTACATATTTGGTACTAATTCTATCCTAATTATATACATGCCCCATTTCTCATCTGAGCTTGGGTTTGCTTTTCACTTTCTTTATTGTGACTGTTAAAAACAACAACAGATTAAATAGTATATGCATTCTTACATATAGGAAAACTGAGATTTCTAATTCCTGGTTCAATGCCATACAACCAGTAATTAAAATTGCATATTCAAACATTAACAGGTTTAACCTGGATATTACCCTGAAAACCGCCAAGAACACTGCTTCTCTAATACTGGCAATCATATTCTGTTCTTTGCTTAATTTTTACATCACCTTATTTCATATTTAATTTTCTTTCTTGCCCTTTAATTTTTATAGTAACTTGTTCATTTTTAAAACTTATCAAATATCTTATTTATGCTCACGATCAGTCACTTCAGCCATGTTGAACTTTATGTGACCTCATGGACTATAACCCACCAGGCTCCTCTGTCCATAGGATTTTCCTGGCAAGAATACTGGAGTGGGTATCCCCTTCTCCAGGGGATCTTCCTGACCCAGGGATCAAACTCGCATCTCCTGCATTGCAGGCAGATTCTTTACCACTGAGCCTATATTTAGAAAAATATACATTAATTGCATTATTGTTTTCTGTTCCTTAAATTATTTATATCATTCAGTGTCAGGTTTTATCTGGCGATCTGGATATTGTCTTAAATGCTGCTGGTTGTCCTAACATGCTTTCAGGTCCTTGATTATTTGTTCATATTTATTATCAAAGACCTGAGCATCTATTTTGGATTTGTTACACTGTTGGGTGTGTAAATCCTTTCACAGCTGGATCTCTGCCATCGGGTGAGATTCTCACTAGAATCTGTGTATTGGGTGAAACGTGATTAATAAACTTCACTTTAAGGTGAACAAGTGTGGCATTCTCTGTCAGGCTACATCTTTGTGTTTGCATATGAGAGATAGTATTTGTGTGTGTGTGTGAGAGAGAGAGAGAGAGAGTATGTACACATGTGCCAGCTGGGCAGAAGTGGACATATGGCATTCCTAACTTCTGAAATTGTTATATGTTGACCTACTTCTTACAGTTAGCCTTCATTTAATCAAAGGTTCTAATCCTAGTACCCCTGTGAAGTTCTACTAAGTAAACTGTTCTCTACTAGTGGCTTCCTTAGTAGATGCCACTAACTCCCCACTTAGCTCATTTTCAGTACATACACTTGCTACCTTCCAGAAAACTGCAGACATATTTTAGTCTTTTGTCATTCCTTCTCTTCACCTGCAATGGGCTTATTTTCCTATTCATTATACCTCTTATTCTCATTTAGGTTTTGACTCAAGGAAGACACAAAACAGATAAATGAGCCTGGTCTTCCATCATGAAATAGATAGTATACGTCAGTGTCAATTACTACATAGTTGTGTTAGCCTGAGATGTGGGAACGAATGACAAGTAATCTCATGGGAGATTAATTTATTCATTCAGAAAAAATACTGGCTGAGAAAGAGCAGCTAGAGGAGTCATGCCAGATTTATCAAGGAAAGGGACAGATTAGGGGGCTGTTAATGGCTCAAACTACCACACAATTGCACTCATCTCACATGCTAGTAAACTAACGCTCAAAATTCTCCAAGCCAGGCTGCAGCAGTACGTGAACTGTGAACTTCCTGATGTTCAAGCTGGTTTTAGAAAAGGCAGAGGAACCAGAGATCAAACTGCCAACATCCGCTGGATCATGGAAAAAAGCAAGAGAGTTCCAGAAGACATCTATTTCTGCTTTATTGACTATGCCAAAGCCTTTGACTGTGTGGATCACAAGAAACTGTGGAAAATTCTGAAAGAAATAGGAATATCAGACCACCTGACCTGCCTCTTGAGAAACCTATATGCAGGTCAGGAAGCAACCGTTAGAACTGGACATGGAACAACAGACTGGCTCCAAATAGGAAAAGGAGTACGTCAACGCTGTATATTGTCACCCTGCTTATTTAATTTATATGCAGAGTACATCATGAGAAACACTGGACTGGAAGAAACACAAGCTGGAATCAAGATTGCTGGGAGAAATGTCAATAACCTCAGATATGCAGATGACACCACCCTTATGGCAGAAAATGAAGAGGAATTAAAAAGTCTCTTGATGAAAGTGAAAGAGGAGAGTGAAAAATTTGTCTTAAAGCTCAACATTCAGAAAACGAAGATCATGGCATCTGGTCCCATCACTTCATGGGAAATAGATGGGGAAACAGTGGAAACAGTGTCAGACTTTATATTTCTGGGCTCCAACATCACTGCAGATGGTGACTGCAGCCATGAAATTAGAAGACACTTACTCCTTGGAAGAAAAGTTATGACTAACCTATATAGCATATTCAAAATCAGAGACATTACTTTGCTGACTAAGGTCCGTCTAGTCAAGGCTATGGTTTTTCCTGTGATCATGTATGGATGTGAGAGTTGGACTGTGAAGAAGGCTGAGCGCTGTAGAATCGATGCTTTTGAACTGTGGTGTGGGAGAAGACTCTTGAGAGTCCCTTGGACTGCCTGGAGATCCAACGAGTCCATTGTGAAGGAGATCAGCCCTGGGATTTCTTTGGAAGGAATGATGCTAAAGCTGAAACTCCAGTACTTTGGCCACCTCATGGGAATAGTTGACTCATTGGAAAAGACTATGATGCTGGGAGGGATTGGGGGCAGAGGAGAAGGGGGTGACAGAGGATGAGATGGCTGGATGGCATCACGGACTCTATGGACGTGAGTCTGAGTGAACTCCGGGAGTTGGTGATGGACAGGGAGGCTTGGTGTGCTGCCATTCTTGGGGTTGCAAAGAGTCAGACACAACTGACTGACTGAACTGAACTGAACTGAACTGAATGGTTAAAACTTCACAGTACTGTGAAGTATATAAACAATATAAAGATTTTCAAGAGATTCTGTCTTAGTGTTTGAATCTATGAGTTCTCTTTTGGCTGTGTGGGTCCATGCTTGTCCAAAAACTCTACATCTCTGTCAACTCAAATCCAACTTTACTTAATATGATGCCACAATTCTATTTCAGTTTAGGACGTTAAAGTAAAAAAGACTACCTGAACCCTCTCAAATTGAAAGTATTTTTCTAAAACTAAATATCAAAACATTCTAAATTTTCTATACTTCACTCTTTTAGTTGCACCTTCCTTAAAATGCTGAAATTATAAAATATCTTTATGATTCTTAAACTAAATGATGTGATCACAAAGTACAATTCAGATACTGACTCCACCACACTCAGTTCAGTTCAGTTCAGTCACTCAGTCATGTCCGACTCTTTGAGACCCCATGAATAGCAGCACACCAGGCCTCCCTGTCCATCACCATCTCCCGGAGTTCACTCAGACTCACATCCATCGAGTCAGTGATGCCATCCAACCATCTCATCCTCTGTCATCCCCTTCTTCTCCTGCCCCCAGTCCCTCCCAGCATCAGAGTCTTTTCCAATGAGTCATTCTTCTCATGAGGGTGGCCAAAGTACTGGAGTTTCAGCTTTAGCATCATTCCTTCCAAAGAAATCCCAGGGCTGATCTCCTTCAGAATGGACTGATTGGATCTCCTTGCCGTCCAAGGGACTCTCAAGAGTCTTCTCCAACACCACAGTTCAAAAGTATCTATTCTTTGGCACCCAGCTTTCTCACAGTCTAACACTCACATCCATACATGACCACTGAAAAAACCATAGCCTTGACTAGACGGAGCTTTTTTGGCAAAGGTATGTCTCTGCTTTTCAATATGCTATCTAAGTTGGTCATAACTTTTTCTCCAAGGAGTAAGCATCTTTTAATTTCATGGCTGCAGTCACCATCTGCAGTGATTTTGGAGCCCCAAAAATATAAAGTCTGACACTGTTTCCACTGTTTCCCCATCTATTTCCCATGAAGTGATGGGACCAGATGCCATGATCTTCATTTTCTGAGTGTTGAGCTTTAAACCAGATTTTTCACTCTCCTCTTTCACTTTCATCAAGAGGCTTTTTAGTTCCTCTTTACTTTCTGCCTTAAGGGTGGCATCATCTATAGCATATCAAAATATGAATGAGATCTGGTCCTCTCTAAACAAGATTTTATGAAGATATAGTGAAAATATCTGTGGTCCTTTAATTTCATACTATATTTTAGGATAGTTGTGTACCTTTTGCTGATCTCTGAACCTCACTTTCTTTCCTGGTGCAAAATAATGTACTAAAGAAGTTACACTACTGCTATTTAAGCTTCCACTGAACTGGACATAATAGAATATAACTTTCTTTCAAATCTCAATTATAAATCCCCCAGAATATCCCCAATAATCAGCTCAAACTAAGATAAGGAAATGCTAAGAACATTTATCTCATAAATTTGAGCTTCAAAGGGTTATCTTGAACCCTTTCACTGTCATAGAAGTATCCAAGCAAAGGTCAGGCTCTCATTAAAGCTTATCTGAAACCAGAGTTATGTGTTATGGTTTATTGCCTCAAGTACCAATTAATACAGGATTAAAGAAATGAAAAACCAGTGATTCATACCTTTGCAGGCAAGTCTTCATACTTCAGCATAAAGCTGAAATATTGTCATTTTAGTCATGTAATATTTTATTAGGCACTTAACTCAGAAGGTTTAATCAAAAGATATATAACATTTATTTTTAACAAAATGCAGAGGCTATTTGGAGAACATTTACTCAAAAATCTAATAAAGTAAAATCTTAGAGGTATTTTCTAACCAGCAACTTAAATGGGAACATCAATTATTAATGAGGTTGAAATGCTTAATAATAGGGGTCTAGAAAGAGGCTATATAGAATCGCTGAAATATCACTATGAAATCAAGGGTGAGTGTCTTCTTAGGAGGCATAACAATAAAAAACATAATGGCACACTATAGCATTTTGCCCTCAGAGCTGTTGATGGTGGGAAGAAGTCAAAGAAAAAGTGGTTAAAGACTAGGGGAGTGTGTATACAGGAGTTCTCCCCTCTTTATTTAAATAATAATAAAAGGTTATTATTTTATGTAACCTGGATACTTCCTCATCCTTCTTGTAGATAAATAGTAAGCCATTATTACTAATAATCTCCTTCAAACACTCGCAAATGCCTTTTGCGTGTGTATCAGTTTCATGATTACCATTTGCTCCAAATTACCAGGGACCCTGAAACAGTGCCCTCTAGTAGGTTAAACACTTTAAGCCTTTGCTCCTAGAGGTACCTAAACTCTGCATCCTGCTCTCATCATTACCTGTCACACAATACACTAAAAGCATGCACACCATGTCTGCTTCTAGAAAGTGAATACTGTCTCTCCAAATATTTAACATCATTACAGCAACTGGGTCTGCAGATGAACTCAGAGGTAAAATCAAAAGAAAACTTCCCTCTGAACAGCAAGAAAACAGGTTTTAGGAAGAAAATCATCTGTGATAAATTGAGCTTCTTTGGGATGTGCATAGATAAAGATGGGTTCTTAAGTTATTACTGTCATTGAAGAGGAAGCTGAAGTCCCTAAGCCTCTTAGGACTTTTTGTGACTGACATACTATTGCCCATATTTGGAAATGCAGCTTTGTAAGATCTCTGCATTGGCACTAGCTTAAAATCTAGTGTACTTTGTCTGTTTTAACAAGGAATATATAGCTGAAATTTGATTTCTCTCTATTGCTTTATACAAAAGAAACAGTTTGCCACAGGAATTTGTCCATATGTGATTCTACTACTCAGCTGCTTCTTTTTCTGAGTCTTTCCTTTCCCATTACACTTCTGCAGGCAAGTACAATAACTCACCCTGGGCTAAAATGCAATAAATAAGGTTACCCCAAAAGGATCTAATATCTTTTCTACAGGGATTAACAAACTCATTTCCTCAGTGCTCAGGCCACATAATTTCTCTGATCACAGAGGGACACACTTTAACTCTTAAGGATTTAATGGGCCTGATAAAAAATCAAATATTTTATGTATATTATCAATTTACCTCTAAATACTCTGAGAATATTAAGTCTTTCTGCTTTGAAATACAGGGTTAAATTTTGCTGACTGAAGTTTTCAAGTTGGAGACGAGGGAAACAACACTATAGCTTAAAGAGATAACTGGTGTAAATATAAAAAATGTAAAGAACACAGTACTTTTATCCAAAAGCCTGGAATTCAAGTTCTGCCTTTGATACTGATCAATTCCAGGTCCAATAACCTTACTTTTTTTTCTTATCTGTAAGTAGTAATAATGCCTACCAACATGACAGAAATGTTATTAGAATTAAGTGAAGTCATTTACAAAGATAAAGAATGACGTTCACAGTGATGGTGATGATTCACTGAATCACTGCCTGGACAGAATGCTGCCTGCTACTGTTGTCGGTACCACTGTTCTCTCTCTCTCTCTTTTTTTTTTAAAGCCGAAATTCTTGATGGAAAAAAAAAAAATGTTTTCTAGGCAAAGATTGGACTTGATTGAATTAATTTGAAAACTAAAAATGCTGCCATCAGTGTCTCCTCTCACTTTGGGATTATGCTGATTTTCATCTCTCCAATTTCAATTTGGAAATTTCCTGCCTTCTAAACCCAATTTCTCTACTTCCTCCTCACTCTCACTTATATTCTCACAAAACTTACTATTGGGCTTCTTTAAAATCTCCCAATTTTTGAGTTTCTAAAATTGATATTCCACAAGTAGCTCAGTGATAAAGAATTTGCCTGCAGTGTGGGAGATGCAGGAGACATGGGTTTGATTCCTGGATCAGAAGATCCCTTGGAGGAGGAAATGGCAACTCATTACAGTATTCTTGCCTTAAAAATCTCATGAACAGAGGAGTCTTGCAGGCTACAGTCCACGGGGTCGCAAAAGAGTTGGACACAACTGAGTACGCATGCACATTATAGTATTATTCTTTGGGTTCACGTGTACTGGCATCTACCAAAACCACTACCTTACTCCCTTGATCTGTCACTACTCCATCAGCTAGTAATGCTCTGGGTCGGAGCAACTCCTGTTTTATGTTTGTTTGGTTGTTACTTTTGTTTTTCTTATTCTGGTTATCAAGCATTGCTAGATAAATTACTCAGAGAAACTAACAGCAATTGCTGATACCAATTTAGGTTTTCTAGACTTCTTTGTGTATTTAAAGTCATTTGCTAGTAATTCTTTGGGGTTTGGGTCATTTCTGTGAGCCATGATGTATATTTATCACAAAGTTATTTCAAATTTTTTACCATTCTCTTAAAGTTTCTTTGATCAACACCAACCCATTGCCTTGAGCAAATGATCTAGCTTTTTATTATATCATGAGCATGGAGGAACTGAATAGCAATATTCTCCAAATTCTATCCTTCCCACTCTAAGGGTCTCAGTTCTTTTCTTCTGCCTTAGACATAAAGAAACCATCCTCTTTGAAGCATGGGCTTTTCTCCGCACTCATTAGGGCAACATTTTTCTCACTCTTTGGCTCCATGGTCTGTCAGATTTCCCTGTTCCTATGTCTCTATTTTTTTTTCTTTTTATTGCTTCCTGCTTCTCAGCTAAAAACATATTTAAGTAGATGTTAGTGAAACCTGGCCTCCCATCAAGCTATTAACTGCTCATGTTTGTTCCTTCATTCAGATATTGAGAGAGAATCTCTTATAACTGGAAATTTGGGAGTGTCTATAAAGATTTTTTGACTTTTAATGCTGTTTCTTATTGACTTCTTTTTTTGACTTTTAATGAATTAATTATTGCTAAATTCAGACTTCAATTGAAGAAAGTAGGGAAAACAACTAGACCATTCAGGTATGACCTAAATCAAATCCCTAAGGATTATACAGTGGAAGTGAGAAATAGATATAAAGGACTCAATTTGATAGACAGATTGCCCGATGAACTATGAAAGGAGGTTCATGACATTGTACAGGAGAAAGGGAGCAAGATCATCCCCGAGAAAAAAAGAAATGCAAAAAAAGGAAAAAGGCTCTCTGAGGAGGCCTTACAAATAGTTGTGAAAAGAAGAGAAGCAAAAACCAAAGGAGAAAAGGAAAATTATACCCATTTGAATGCAGAGTTCCAAAGAATAGCAAGAAGAGGTAAGAAAGCCTTCCTCAGTGATCAGTGAAAAAAAAGGAGGAAAACAAGAGGATGGGAAAGACTAGAGATCTCTTCAAGAAAATTAGAGATACCAAGGGAACATTTCATGCAAGATGGGCTCAATAGAGGATAGAAATGGTATGGACCTAACAGAAGCAGAAGATATTAAGAAGAGGTGGCAAGAATACATAGAAGAACTGTACAAAAAAGATCTTCAAGACCCAGATAATCATAATGGTGTGATCACTCACCTAGAGCCAGACATCCTGGAATGTGAAGTCAAGTGGGCCTTAGGAAGCAAAACTATGAACAAAGCTAGTGGAGGTGATGGAATTCCAGTTGAGCTATTTCAAATCCTAAAAGATGTTACTGTGAAAGTGTTGCACTCAATATCCCAGCAAATTTGGAAAACTCAGCAGTGGCCACAGAACTGGAAAAGCTCAGTTTTCATCCAATCCCAAAGAAAGGCAATGCCAAAGAATGCTCAAACTACCACACAATTATACTTATCTCACATGCTAGTAAAGTAATGCTTGAAATTCTCCAAGTCAGGCTTCAACAATATGTGAACTGTGAAAGTCCAGATGTTCAAGCTGGTTTTAGAAAAGGCAGAGGAACTAGAGATCAAATTGCCAATATCTGCTGGATCATCGAAAAAGCAAGAGAGCTCCAGGAAAACATCTATCTCTGCTTTATTGACTATGCCAAAGCCTTTGACTGTGTGGATCACAATAAACTGTGGAAAATTCTGAAAGAGATGAGAATACCAGACCACCTGACCTGCCTCTTGAGAAATCTATATGCAGGTTAAGAAGCAACAGTCAGTACTGGACATGGAAAAACAGACTGGTTCCAAATAGGGAAAGGAGTACGTCAAGGCTGTATATTGTCACCCTGTTTACTTAACTTCTATGCAGAGAACATTATGAGAAATACTGGGCTGGATGAAGCACAAGCTCGAATCAAGATTGCTGGGAGAAATATCAATAACCTCAGATATGCAGATAACACCACCCTCATGGCAGAAAGTAAAAAAAAAGAAAACTAAAAGGGGCTTCGGCATTGGGAGATTGGGTACACCTGTGGCCAATGCATGTCAATGTATGGCAAAACAAATACAGTATTGTAATGTAGGGAAATAACAATAATAATAAAAATTAAAAAAAAAAAGAAAGTGAAAGAGGAGAGTGTAAAAGCTGGCTTAAAGCTCGACATTCAGAAAACAAAGATCATGGCATCTGGTCCTATCAATTTTTGACAAATAGATGGATAAACAGTAGAAACAGTGCCAAACTTTATTTTGGGGGGCTCCAAAATCACTGCAGATGGTGACTGCAGCCTTGAAATTAAAAGACGCTCACTCCTTGGAAAAAAGCTGTGACCAACCTCGACAGCATATCAAAAAGCAGAGACGTTACTTTGCCAACAAAGGTCTGTCTCGTCAAGGATATGGTTTTTCCAGTAGCCATGTATTGAAGTGAGAGTTGGACTATAAAGAAGGCTGAGTGCCAAAGAGTTGATGGTTTTGAACTGTGGTTTTGAGAAGACTCTTGTGAGTCCCCTGGACTGCAAGAAGATCCAACCAGTCCATCCTAAAAGAAATCAGTCCTGAATGTTCATTGGAAGCACTGATGTTGAAGCTGAAACTGCAATACTTTGGCCGCCTAATGTGAAGAGCTGACTCATTTGAAAAGACCCTGATGCTGGGGAAGATTGAGGGTGGGAGGAGAAGGAGATGACAGAGGATGAGCTGTTTGGATGGCATCACCAACTCAATAGACATGAGTTTGGGTAACCTCTGGGAGTTGGTGATGGACAAGGAGGCCCAGTGTGCTGCAGTCTATGGGGTCACAAAGAGTCAGACATGACTGAGTGATTGAACTGAACTGAATGTTGCTTCATTATCCATCTAGTCACTTCTTCTTCTTTCAAGACTCAGTTATTCTTTCCTATAGTTTCATCTACAATATATACATAAACATATTTTAATCTTTTGATACTATTAATATCAAGTACAATTTTCTTCAATTTTATCTTGACTATTGTAAGCATCTCAAATTGTGAATGTCTCAGAGTAAAATTTTGGACGTTCTTTCCTGACTCCACCTCTTCAATACGATTTTGTTTGTCAGTGCTTAAATTCAACTTCCTTCTTTTTCATCTGAAGTCTCTTTTTGCTGAATTCCTAAAGACAGTTCAAGATACAACTGTAATGTGACTTCTTCATTAAACAATTCATTCATCTAATTATTAATTCAGTTATTCAATTACTCAATTTTTATATTGAATTCCTGACTTGGAATGCAAACTGCTTTAAACACTGAAAACACTCTAGTACAGCAAATATATACTCGTGGCCTAATGGAGCTTTGCTGAAATCTACCTTGACTTTCCCTTTATGAATAAAGACTTCCCTCTTTAGCACATTCATGCTGTTATGCAGTTAAATATTATAGCATCATATTTAAGCAATTTGCATGATTATCTTTGTGGCTTCCTTATATCAGCTAGATTCTTTAAAGAAAAGAACTTGTTTTGTTTTAAGTGTGTCTGAATAGATGTGTGGCATTGTTGCTTTTATTCTTTTCCCTAGTACCTGAATCTTATGGTTACGTCTTTAATGTTTGTTGTTGCCTAAGTAAAGTAAATGTGGATTCTGAGAGGCCAATACACATATATGGACTTGAATGTTTAAGAGTACTTTCTCAAAAGAATTACATTTCTAGACACTGGTTCCCTTGTGAAAACTTACCCTTTTGGGAATTTGATAAAACTATTTTATAATTCTACCTAATATGTAAGGGCTGGTAAATAAGAAAACAAAACAGCAAAATTCTGTAAAGCAATTACCCTTCAGTAAAAAATAAATTAATTAGAAAAAAATGTTTCTTTAACTTCAATTTACTCAATTACAAATTTTTGGTCAATATTTGTGGTCATCAAATTATACATCATTTGATGAACCCAATATCTTGAAGTTTTCTTACTGCTTTTTACTTTACTTTAGGAATAACCTGGGGAGGGGGGGAATGAAACTACATTTGATTTAACTTTAGAGTACAATTTAAGAAAATATCTTTGGGTTGTGGAGACACAGCAAAAACCGAGAA
>SJYF01001785.1:393850-404799 GCA_006410515.1 Procapra przewalskii
ACAGCGAGTAAGATAGAACTTGAATGGTAGTAAAAATCTACAGGGCAGTACTCATGGCTTAGACAGCCTATATTATGTCTAGTGGATTTGTCGTAGCTTTCTTTGTTGAATCTGGATTTAGAATTCTTTTCTGTCTACGTAAAATAAAGGGAGAAAGAGGAAAAAAAAAGAGAGAGAGAAAGAAGAAGGAATGAGAAAGTGAAGAGGAGGAGAAGATCATTTGTCTCTTCCATACAGTAGTTCTCCAAGAATGTACAACCTGTTGAGTCTTATTTCTCTAATTTTCTTCACCTTTTCACATTCTAAGTCTCTTCATACATAATCTGTTGAAGTTTTTCCAACAGAGCATATTTCTCTTAAAGCATGATGTTTATAAATAAATGTAGAAGAGCAAAATTTGCCACTCTAAAATGTCTTTTTGGTATCCAAATTATTTCAAGCAGAAACAATCAAAGCTCAGAAAGAAACTTTGAACCTCCCCTTAACTGCCTGAAGAATGTAGATACAGGACATGTTATGGGAAGGGATCTATTATCAGAGATACTACTTGAATAAAGTGTGTTTGAGGTAGGAGATAGATGGGCTCCAGATTTGACATTTACAAAGAGTCAGCCTCCTCTTTGCATTTCCTGAGGCAAGAGATAGGTGGGCTCCAGTTGAGAAATTAACAGCTAGCCTCCTGTTTGCTCTCTGAAATGCAAGGAACAACAGAAACAGGGTAAATAGATAGTCTTTGTCTTTTGTAAATATCTCAAGGGAATAATCATGGCAAGGACAAAAAGAGGCAAAAACCCTGTCTGAGTAAAAGATAAGGAAGACACCACACATGCGCACAAGGCTCCTTGAAAAGTCAGAGGACAATTCCAGGCCATAATGAGTCTGGATCCTCCCAGAAGTCTTTACTTTGAGATCCAGCTTGGCTAAGGTGTGTATGCACACCCCAGGGGAGGGTCCTGAAACAAATTAGCCAGGGGGACACAAAGCAAGATGACTGGCCTGAGGGAAGACAAAGACCTAGAAATTGCTGGCTTATAAAGGATTTTAATGTCCCAAAGGTGCTACTCTCTGATCTTGCCTGAGCACATTTTCACATGTACTTTTCTTTTCAATACACTTTTTACTTTACCTTCTGCTTCCTTGCCTGAATTCATTCTTGACTAGGCAGACAAAGACTAGGGACCCTAGCTCTAACTGCTGGCCCCTGTGGTCCAGGGCTTAGGACTCTTGGTCTGGGACACTAAAACCTTGCTTCCAGCTGCCACTCACTGCTGCTTGCTGCAAGCTGCTGTTTACTGCTACAAGTGTCTGAAATCATGCAGACAGAGAGAAACCTAGCATAGTCTGTTTATTAAAATTCTTTGTGTCACATTGTCTTTCCCTGGCCCAGCAAATACTTTTCCAAACATTGTGCTTTTCCATTTCCATGTAAATTGCCTTCCTCCCCTTTTTCAGTCCTAAGCCACTAGTCTCAGCACCCTCTTTTGTCTTTTGCTGAAGATGGCGTGTAAGGTGAGAGTTTTAGTTCTGAGTTACTCAGTTTTCCTGGATCTCTCCCATGTATACCTGTTATTAAAATTTTATTTTCTCCTTATAATCTATGTTTTATTAGTTTAATTATTAAACCAGTCAGAAGAACCTAGAAGGGTAGAGAAAAATTTCTTCCTCTCCAACATAAATGATTTGAGGAATAAAGCTGTCTCTTTAAACCTTTAAATGTTTACCATCTCTTGGGATTTCATGAGGTTCTACTCTCTGTTTCTTGTCTTCTCACTATACTTTGTCTTCCAAGGGACACTGTACCCCTTTTAATGATAGCATTTGTGCTGATAACTTCCAAATTTTTATCAGTTCGACTGATACCTCTCTTCTGCTCAAGATTTTGGTTTCAGGTCCTCTGACAACCAAATGCTAAAAGTAAACTGAACACATCCTATATCCTTCAAAATATTTTCTCTTCCTTTGGTTCCAGTTCCTTGAGATACAAAGATAGTCAACATCTTAAGCTCTAGCTACTTTGCATAGTCAAGCACAGTGGTCAATAGTTTCCACCTCTGTGCTGTATCTTTCTTTCTTATTTACTCATTTATAGTCTATTGTTGGAGTCTCCTAACTGGTTTCCATATCTCCACCTCATATTTCATACTGCTTGAACCAAGCTTCCTAAACTTCTTTTACTACATCACAGCCCCCTTCAAAACATCACAGTGATGAACAAAAATCACCTTTCTTCCTAGGTGACACAACTGTGCTGACAAATACTATCATAAAAGAAGACATTGGTTTTTTTTGGTAAGGATTGGCTAATTGTTGTTCATTATTTTAGTATCCTGTGAAATAGTTCAAAATCTTTTCCTTTCAATGAGAAGGAAGAGGGCAATTTTAATATGGAATAATGGAGTTCCTGCCACTTCTTTTCCTCCACAGGAAGAAAACCATGCCAAATCCCGCTCCCTTGAAAGTACTGCCACGAAGGGCTGGCAAATCAGCTCTCTCTCAGAAACAGAAACACAGCTGCAAGTATTATGCTTGGCCAAGCCCCCCCTTTTTTTTTTCTGTTGCGGTTTCCTACATTCAGTTTCCTTCTTCTTAATAGTGCTGGTAAATTAGCATGGGGAGGCCATGTGCTGGGTTTTGGGCATGTGCCTTCAGGGCTTGGAGCCATAGCGTTCAGGAGTCATGCTGTGTGGGCCATTAAACAAATGGCAAAGAACGAAGAAAACAGTCCTCCTTAGCATAAATATCCAATGATTGATGATAGTCTTTTTTATTTATTTCTGCCCAGAGTGTTTGCAAGTTTACTCAAAGAGTTAAATACTGGCTATAATACAAAGCCTGCTATAATACAAATCCCCAGCAAAAGATTTCATATTTCACACAATAGTTATGTCAGTTCTTCAGAGTGGATTTTCTTCTCTCTCGTGCATAAAGCAGTTTCTTCCCTGTTCACCCCAGCACTATCCTTTGCCTGTTTTGATGCCTGTGTTCATTTTAGCTGTTAAGCCAAAATCTATCCCTTCACCCTTTTTTTCTAAATAATTTAACATGACATAAGTGACACTGTCTAGTAATATACCGAGATGTATTTGTTCAGAATTCAGTGCCATGATTTATTTTTCCTCTTTATTAAATCACGGCTATTAAATTTATGGCCGATGGCAGCTCCTTATGCACGGGACACCTTACTTCCTCCAAACCACAAGAGCCTCTCTAGCAAGCAGCATTCCATAAGGCGTAGAGGTCTGCCCATCCCCATGGAGCAGCAGCAGAAGTGTGTTCCTTTCGCCTTCTTCTGTAATTCCCAGCACATTCAGTAGATTACATACTGTTTATGTACGATGCCGCCTCCCTGAGCCCTATTTCCTTACAGTACTTACTTCTGCTGCTAAAAGGAAAATAGGCTCTGACAATCCTCTTTGGCTGCCAAAGCCGCTGCTTCTGAATGAACACATCCTGCTTCCAGGAGTCAAGCTGATCCCCGTGATCCCTGAATCCAACAGGAGTTCAAAAGGATTCTTCGCGTCTCAAAGGGCAAAAGCTGCTATTCGTTTAGGATTTTCAGGCACACTGGGGCTTCACCACAGAAGAGCTGATGCTATCCGGCCTCGTGATTCTGCCGCCGCTGCTGAACCACCTCAAACCGCAGACAAATCCAGATGAATCTGAAGGCCCCAATCTGCCTCCGACGCTCGATCTCCTCTTGCCTGACACAGTTCAGTTCAGACACAATAACAGGCCGTTGAATTTCCCTCTGCAGCTGGGAGCTGACTGTAAATGCGAAAGTTAAGTTGTTGAAATGATGTGTCAGGGGACTTGCAAATGAATATACTGTCATTCCAACGTAACGCAATTTACCCTGTGTTCATAGTGAATGGTTTCAGAGACTCAGTTTAAACCCCCTACTTAACGATGTTCTGCAAAAACATCTTTAGAACACTTTCCCCAAGGAAAACTGACAGCTAAGATGAAAGTGATGAAAGAGTCACAATGGTATAGTGTATTTCATGACACTTCTCATAGGAGGATTTAAAGATGTTAAAAAGTGAATGATTTCATAGTAGTCACAGGAGCTAAGTAGTAAACACACTTAAATTAAAACATAATAATGAAATAATTATGGCAATATTCTATTTTATAATTCTCTTATTAAAGACAAAGGAAGAAAATGTCCCACTCTGAGAAAATGATAAACAAAAATCAATTTTTATAAAGTTTATGAATCTGTTTATTAGAAGAAATGGGTACCATTTTAGGGTTAGCAACCAAAATGAATACAGTGTATTTGCTGTATTCCACTTAGAAATATCCTCCTATAAAGGCCCTAAAAAATTATTTAATATATATTGTTATACACTAAAAATTGTTAGAAACATATATCTTGAGCTTAGTATTCATAGAATAGTTTTAATAAAAATTTATGTTTCAAGGCCAAATTCTTAGCCTTATATGGTTTAATTATAGTAAAAGTATATTTGTATAAGGGTTTCATGATGATATAAATATAGGCAGTTAATTATATCTTCTTCAAGGTAGCATATGAGGTCTAAGTTTTCTGAAAATATGACTACATGGTTAGCTTTCAGAAAAAAATATTTTATCACATAGGTGAAAAATTTTAAAGTAGGGATTGATTTTTCCCCTAACAATGCATAGTCTTGGAGACTGCTGCTGCTGCTGCTAAGTCGCTTCAGTCAGGTCCGACTCTCTGTGAACCCATAGACAACAGCCCACCAGGCTCCTCTGTCCCTAGGATTCTCCAGGTAAGAATACTGAAATGGTTGCAGTTTCCTTCTCTAAGTCTTGGAGACTAGAAAATGCTTGTATATTGGGAGGGGCAGTGAAAAAGATTAATCACTTTCTCCAATTCCAACTGATTTGGTTTCATCTTCTCTCCCTTCTAAAATATGAGTAGGGCTTGTTGAAGATACAAGTCAGTCTTTCTTCACTCTGCTTCATGGAGCAGCTTAAAGCCTTGGGGCTAGAATTATCTGAAAGCTTGTTCACTTACAATTATGGTGATTGATGTTGACTATTTGCTAAGATCATACTTGGCCTATTGACTACTCCCGTACAACAGAATGGTAGAGTTCTAAGGATGAGTGTCCTGAGACTGTGAGCACCAAGTAGAAGACATATCACCTTTCATGACCTAACTTTGGAAGTAAGTCATGCAGCACAAATTCCAGCAATATTTTATAATTCTCTCATCAAAGCAAGGGAAGAAAATGTCCCACTCTGAGCAAATAATAAATAAAAATTGGTTTTTATAAAGTTTATAAATCTGTTTATTTGAAGAAATGGGCACCATTCTAGGGATAGCGATCAAAATGAGTACAGTACAGTGTATTTGCTATATTCCACTTAGAAATAGCATACTATGAAGGTCCCATTAAAGGCACTATATGTAAAGGCACTCACAAAGGCCCAAGTTCAAGGTGAAGGTGGATTATACCTCTTAGCAGAAAATTGCAAAGTTCTAGAAAAACATGTAATAACCAAAAAAGTTGTTGTGGTCATTTTTGCAAAAGGCCAGTATCTGATACTATATAAATGTATACCTTTAGTATAGTGTTCTTACATACTAAATAAATACATTAGATTACTAGCTGTTTATTAGGTTTTTGTTCAGTTCAGTCACTCAGTCATGTCCAACTCTTTGTGACCCCATGAACCGCAGCACGCCAGGCCTCCCTGTCCATCACCAACTCCTGGAGTTCACTCAAACTCACTAGGACTGGGAAATAGACTCTTGGAGGGCACAACAGAACCTGTGTACCAGGACCCAGGAGAAAGGAACAGTGATCCCACAGGAGACTTTGCTGTGGGTATCCAGGAGTCTATAGTGAAGGCGTGGGTCAGATGTGGCCTGCTGTAGTGCTGGGGGCATGGACTGTAGAAGTACATGCCTGGGATTTTTTGAGGAAGATAGGCCACCATTGGACTGCAAGGAAATCCAACCAATCCATTCTGAAGGAGACCATCCCTGGGATTTCTTTGGAAGGAATGATGCTAAAGCTGAAACTCCAGTACTTTGGACACCTCATGAGAAGAGTTGACTCATTGGAAAAGACTCTGATGCAGGAGGAATTGGGGGCAGGAGGAGAAGGGGACGACAGAGGATGAGATGGCTGGATGGCATCACTGACTCAATGGACGTGAGTCTGAGTGAACTCTGGGAGTTGGTGATGGAGGGAGGCCTGGCGTGCTGCGATTCATGGGATCCCAAAGAGTCCACACAACTGAGCACTGAATTGAACTGAAGGTCACCATTATCTTCATTACCTCCACCATAGTTTGGCCCCAGGTAAATAGCAGGGAGGGACACAGCTCCACTTATCAACAGAAAATTAGATTAAAGATTTATTGAGCATGACCCCATCCATCAGAACAAGACCCAGTATCTTCCTCAATCAGTCTATCCTCACAGGAAGCTTTCATAACCCTTTTATCCTTCTCCATCAGAGGGAAGACAGACTAAAAAACCATCACAAAAAACTAACCAATCTAATCACATGGATCACAGCCTTGTCTAACTCAATGAAACTATAAGCCATGCTGTGGAGAGCCACCCAAGACAGACGGCTCTTGGTGGAGAGTTCTGACAAAATCTGGTCCACTGGAGAAGGGAATGACAAACTATTTCAGTATTCCTGCCTTGAGAACCCCATGAACAGTATGAAAAGACAAAATGATAGGACCCTGAAAGATGAAATCCCCAGGTCAGTAGGTGTCCAATATGCTACTGGAGATCAGTGGAGAAATAACTCCAGAAAGAATGAAGAGATGGACCCAAAGCAAAAACAACACCCAGCTGTGGATGTGACTGGTGATGGAAGTAAGGTCTGATGCTGTAAAGAGCAATATTGCATAGGAACCTGGAATGTCAGGTCCATGAATCAAGGCAAATTGAAAGTGGTGAAATAGGAGATGGCAAGAGTAAACGTCGACATTCTAGGAATCAGCAAACTAAAATCGGCTGGAATGGGTGAATTTAACTCAGATGACCATCATATCTACTACTGTTGGCAAGAATTCCTTAGAAGAAATGGAGTAGTCATCATAGTCAGCAAAAGAGTCTGAAATACAGTACTTGGATGCAGTCTCAAAAATGACAGAATAATCTCTGTTCATCTCCAAGACAAACCATTCAGTATCACAGTAATCCAAGTCTATGCCCCAACCAATAATGCTGAAGAATCTGAAGTTGAACAGTTCTATAAAGACCTACAAGACCTCTAGAATTAACACCCAGAAAAGATGTACTTTTCATTGTAGGGCTTTGGAATGCAAAAGTAGGAAGTCAAGAAATACCTGGAGTAACAGGCAAATTTGGCCTTGTAGTACAAAATGAAGCAGGGCAAAGGCTAATAGAGCTTGATCAAGAGAATTCACTAGTCATAGGAAACATCATCATTAAAAAACACAAGAGAAGACTCTACACATGGACATCACCAGATGATCACCACCAAAATCAGATTGATTATACTCTTTGCAGGCAAAGATGGAGAAGCTCTATACAGTCAGCAGAAACAAGACCAGGAGCTGACTGTGGCTCAGATCATGAACTCCCTATTGCCAAATTCTGACTTAAATTGAAGAAAATAGGGAAAACAACTAGGCCATTCAGGTATGACCTAAATCAAATCCCTAACATTATGCAGTGGAAGTGGGAAATAGATTTAAGGGACTAGATGTAATAAACTGACTGCCTGATGAACTACAGATGGAGGTTCATGACTGTACAGGGGACAGGGAGCAAGACCGTCCCAGAAAAAGAAATACAAAAAAGCAAAATGGTTGTCTGAGGAGGCCTTACAAATAGCTGTGAAAAGAAGAGAAGCAAAAAACAAAGGAGAAAAGGAAAGATATACCCATTGAAAACAGTTCCAAAGAATAGCAAGGAGAGATAAGGAAAGGCTTCCTTGGTGATCAGTGCAAAGAAAGGGAGGAAAACAATAGGAGGGCAAGACTAGAGATCTCTTCAAGAAAATTGGAGATACCAATGGAACATTTCATACAAAGATGGGCTCAATAAAGGATAGAAATGGCAGGGACCTAACAGAAGCAGAAGATATTAGGAAGAGGTGGCAAGAATACACAGAAGAACTGTATAAAAAGATCTTCATGACCCAGATAAACATGATGGTGTGAAAACTCACCTAGAGGCAGACATCTCGGAATGTGAAGTCAAGTGGGCCTTAGGAAGCAAAACTATGAACAAAGCTAATGGAGGTGATGGAATTTCAGTTGAGTTATTTCAAATCCTAAAAGATGATGCTATGAAAGTGCAACACTCAATATGCCAGCAAATTTGGAAAACTCAGCAGTTTGGAAAAGGAAAAGGTTAGTTTTCATTCCAGTCCTTAATAAAGCAATGCCAAAGAGTGCTTAAATCTTTGGCAGTACCTCACAATCACTCTCATGTCACACGCTAGTAAAGTAATGCTCACAGTTCGGCAAGTCAGGCTTCAACAATACATAAACCGTGAACTTTCAGGCTTTCAAGCTGGTTTTAGAAAAGACAGAGGAATCAGAGATCAAATGACCACCTGACCTGCCTCTTGAGAAACCTGTATGCGGGTGAGGAAGCAACACTTAGAACTGGACATGGATCAATAAGTTCCAAATAGCAAAAGGAGTACATCAAGGCTGTATATTGTCACCCTGCTTATTTAACTTCTATGCAGAGTTCATCATGAGAAATGCTGGGCTGGAAGAAGTACAAGCTGGAATGAAGATTGCCGGGGGAAATATCAATAACCTCACATATGCCGATGACATCACCCTCATGGCAGAAAGTGAAGAAGAACTAATGAGCCTCTTGATGAAAGTGAAACAGGAGAGTAAAAAATTTGGCCTAAAACGCAGCATTCCAAAAACAAAGATCATGGCATCCAGTCCCATCACTTCATGGCAAATAGAGAAACAGTGGAAACAGTGCCAGACTTTATTTTGGGGGGGGCTCCAAAATCATTACAGCTGGTGACTGCAGCCATGAAATTAAAAGACACTTATCTTTGGAAGAAAAGTTATGACTAACCTAGACAGCATATAGAGAACCGGGTTGGCGCATTAAGCACGGGCGAGAGGAGCTACCCCTCATCCGAGGTCAGGGGCGGCAGACTAGAGTGCCAGGCTGCTGCGGGGCAGGAACGGCTGAGAGGAGCTACCCTGTGTCTGAGGTCAGGGGTGGTGGCCGGGAGGAGCTAGCCCCGCCTCCGAGGTCAGAGGCAGCCGGGAGGAGACAACCCAAGTCAGAGGTCAGGGCGGCAACTGGGAGACACCCCATGTCCGAAGTCAGTGGCGGCCGGAGGGGACAACGCGTGTCTGAGGTCAGGGGTCGTGGCCGGGAGGAGCTACCCCGCCTCCAAGGTCAGTGGTGGCCGGGAGGAGACAACCCACGTACGAGGTCAGGGCAGCAACTGGGAGGAGCCACCTTGCACCGAGGCCAGGGACAGTGACCCTGAGGAGACACCTGGAGCCACAGGCCAGGAGTGGCTGCTGGGAAGACCCACCCACAAACAAGGCCGGGGCAGCGGCCGGGAAGAGCAACCCGAGGAGTGGTGGCTGCACAGTTTAGGCTGTGCAGGAGGGCCTAAAGTAGCTATCCCACATTGATGGTCAGGAATGGTGGTGGTAGGAAGATACCCCTCGTCCAAAGTAAGCAGTGGCGGCTGTGCTTTGCTGGAGCAGTCGTAGGGAGATACCCCACACCCAAGGTAAGAGAAACCCAAGTAAGATGGTCGGTGTTGCAAGAGGGCATCAGAGGGCAGACACACTGAAACCATATCACACTAGGACCACAGCCTTGTCTAAATCAGTGAAACCAAGCCACGCCTGCGGGGCAACCCAAGATGGGCGGGATATGGTGGAGAGGGCTGACAAACGTGGTCCACTGGAGAAGGAATGGCAAGCCACTTCAGTATTCTTGCCTTGAGAACCACATGAACAGTATGAAAAGACCAAATGATAGGATACCAAAAGAGAAACTCCCCAGGTTATTAGGTGCCCAATATGCTACTAGAGATCAGTGGAGAAATAACTCCAAAAAGAATGAAAGGATGGAGCCAAAGCAAAAGCAATACACAGTTGTGCGTGTGACTAGTGATAGAAGCAAAATCCGATGCTGTAAAGAGCAATATTGCATAGGAACCTGGAATGTCAGGTCCATGAATCAAGGCAAATTGGAAGTGGTCAAACAAGAGATGGCAAAGGTGAACATGGACATTCTAGGAATCAGCAAACTAAAATGGACTGGAATGGGTGAATTTAACTCAGATGACCATTATATATACTACTGTGGGCAGGAATCCCTCAGAAGAAATGGAGTAGTCATCATGGTAAACAAAAGAGTTCAAAATGCAGTACTTGGATGCAATCTCAAAAACGACAGAATGATCTATGTTCGTTCCCAAGGCAAACCATTCAATATCACAATTATCCAAGTCTATGCCCCAACCAGTAATGCTGAAGAAGCCAAAGTTGAATGGTTTTATGGAGACCTACAAGACCTTTTAGAACTAACACCCAAAAAAGATGTCCTTTTCATTATAGGGGACTGGAATGCAAAAGTAGGAAGTCAAGAAACACTTGGAGTAGCAGGCAAATTTGGCCTTGGAATATGGAATGAAGCAGGGCAAAGACTAATAGAGTTTTGCCAAGAAAATGCACTGGTCATAGCAAACACCCTCTTCCAACTACAAAAAAGAAGGCTCTACACATGGACATCACCAGATGGTCAACACCAAAATCAGATTGATTGATTATATTCTACACAGCCGAAGATGGAGAAGCTCTATACATTCAACAAAAACAAGACCAGGAGCTGACTGTGGCTCAGATCATGAACTCCGTGTTACCAAATTCAGACTTAAACTGAAGAAAGTAGGGAAAACTGCTAGACCATTCAGGTATGACCTAAATCAAATCCCTTATGATTATACAGTGGAAGT
>SJYF01001785.1:449429-464346 GCA_006410515.1 Procapra przewalskii
CACAAAGAGAAGATTTTGTACTCTGTTACAAACTAGAACAATATTAAGAAATATTAATTACTTTATTACTGTATTTATGACTAGTGGTTTCTCATATCATAGCATCTTGACCTAGCTGACAAGAACATCAGAGAGCTACATAAATTTAACATTATTTTAGGCTTTTTCTTTTTCTTTTTATAAAGCTAATTGTACAAGACTTTTAGAAATTAGTATCAGCAGAGTAACTGGTAACAATGTCACCACGTAGGTAACAAATTGAAAATAGGAAAGCTTTAAAAAAAAAAAAGTGGTCTCTCTTTACCCAAACAAGCAAACACACTTTCATTTCACGTCTCTGTTAGCCACTGTAAGTGAAGGAACATAACAGTTTTTAAAAGTAAGCAAAGCACAGAAAGCCTTAAGGGAAGCAAAAGAACTTTCAATAGGATGTTAACAATTATTGTTTTCACATACTTTTTTTTGGAAGTCAGATGCCACTTTTAGTCTTCTGATGCACTTGGGTACAAAGAGAAACTGCAAAGCTAGGTGGGATTTTAAGATCATGATTTTATTGTTAAAAAGTACATTTTTTTTCTTATTTTAAAGTACAGCTCACTGTGTTATGAGGCAAACATCATTTTTATGAAACGTTCCCACTGGGTCTCTACTTCACCTTTATAGCTTCTAGCAACTTAATTGAGTTTTAGAGGAAGTACAGAGAAATTTCTGCAAGTGAAAGAAATAGATACATACACACACACACACACCAACACAGGTGCTAGTAAATGTTTTTAATATGAGTACTGCTTATTCTGTGAGGCAGTCTACTGCTACATTGCTTCTCCAGATTGGCGTATTTTGATTAGAAAGATTTTCCTGCCCCTGGCACATAGTGTTCTATGTGAGGTGTAACTTGTGTAGAGTGATTATCACCTAGCTGTTTTCTTTCTTATTAGTCTTCTTTCCTTATCCTTTGGCTTAAGAGAGTGGTGGCTGCGAAGGTGAATCTTTTTGTCTGTGCCAGTTGGCTCTTCCAGGTTCCTGGCTTCTTCGGCTCCAGGTCCAAGATATATATTGTGAAAAGAAATCCACCATGTCATTTTTTTTTTTTTTTTTTTGCTTCTGAAGTCCTAAATAACTCTACCTTCTTGTCTCCACATGTCAGTTTTCTTATGCTTGTTTTATAACTAAAACCCAGGGTTTTTAGTTAAACTCAGCAGGAGAAGGGGGAAAAAAACACATCTACTCCACCTTCCTTGAAGTGGACTCCTGGTTTTCTCTATAATTTGAGATTATTGTCATGAAACCTCATGACAAAACCTCATGAGACAGAATTACTTTCTGTCTCATTACCTCTGCCAAATTCTCTTTTGAGAGTCCTTCAACATCCCACCTTTCTTCTCATGGACACTTGTCATATTAGGTCAAGTTAGGAGTTATATCCTCTTATATATTCTAAGGCTTACAATGGCTCAAAGGGCATTTGATTTTTGCCTCCCTATGATATTACAAAAGTTAAATATACTACCCTGCAGCAATAATTCCCCTAATAATTATTTATGGTCCACATTCCATCCATTTAGTAAACCTTTTACCCAACTATTTCTGATTGGAGACATCACTATCTTTTTAATGCAAAGAACTTAACAGCAGCAATCACACTGCCAGGAACACCTACTTTACCTTAGATATTGTACTATGTGGAAACAAAGGTGAATATTTTTTAAAATAAATTTACATTCCAGTGGAAGAAACAAAAAAGGCAAACAAGTAACTAGAATGCTAGAGTACACAAAATACAGCTGAACAATCTTGTAAACAAAAACCTTTCACATGTAATAAGAAATCTGAAAGTATAGCATCTTAAGAACATTAGATTTCTTGTGTTTTTATCTCACTGTTCTCAGCATATGGCTTTTTCATAGTGGTGAGGGTAAAGGCAAAGGACAAACAAAGGTCTTAAAAGTCTCATAAATTACTCCCATTTATATCTCATTGTCTATTCTGGGCCACCTTTAATTGTAAGGGATTCTGGGCAATGTTCTTTTTTCTTACGATAGGCACACGGAAAAAATGGAGTCCTATGAGTAAAGACTGTCTTTCTTTCCTACGAGTAAGGAAAAAGTAGAAAATAAGCATTGCAGACAGAGGATGTAAGGCTGTTAATGGAAATGAAGATAGAGGAAAGGTTACTTTCCTGACACAAGATCATTTGAGTGAGGTATAAAGTCTAATTGGGAGTAAAGGTTTCTGCTAGAGGGAATGGAATATCCAGAGTTTCAAGAAGTTTTTGGAAAATAATGAGTATGCCTGAACAAAACAAAGAACAAGCGAGAAGAGAGTATATGACTATAAACATCATTACAACCTTATGCTGGAGCTTGGTGGTGGTGGAATCTAGGTGCCATGCTAGAGAAACAGGACTTTATTTTACAGGGATTAGAAAGTTACTAAAGGTTTTCACAGATGACTGATATTAGATTTGTATTTTGGAAGGAGAACTCTAGTGATAGACCTGAAATGAATTGGAGACACAACTGAAAACCAATCTTAATCTGAAATTAGAATCTAAAGAAGTCCATCATTTATCATTTTGTAGAAACAACTTTGTCTAATTATTTAGAAACATTCTTCTGCAGCTCTGTCACACTTTCTTGAGGAGAAGTCACAATTATATATGATATTCAGTCTTTCTACCGTTTCCTATAAGGTAGAATGCTTTCTGCCTTGTTTCCTTGTTTCCTATGGTCTTGCTTGTGCTGCCAAGAAGTTTTTACAGTGTCTTTGGCTCTGATTCTCCAAGCAGTTTTTACAGTGTCCTTGGCTCTGATTCTACAAGGAGCCTATTGGAATTGGTTGGATCTCTGAAAAATGTAGTTTATCAATGCTTTTCTCTCACTCAGTCTATATTATTTTTTTCTTATTTGTGTACAAGGTTGATTAGGTTTTATAGGCCAGCAGTTCATGGATCATTTTGTCCTTTATTCTATTGCCAATTGTTTGTAACAAAAGTTTCAAATTTTTGATTGAACTTCAAGTATTCTACAAATGTATGATATGCATTTTTAAAACATATCATTGAGTATTTTAAGTCTTTATAAGTAAACTACACATACATCCAAATGTCAGCATTAACATCTGTAAACACACTAACTATTGTTAATTTTCCATGGCAGTTTGGCTCATATGTATACCCAGAAACAATTTTCTTATCATCTCTAAGCACATAGATATATATTTTTTTAATGTAGATCATTGAGTAGGAAGTGTGTGGTTTTACATGTGTCAGTCTTTGAACTTAGCCCTGAGCATAACTCCTTATCATTTTGCCTTTTCTTGAGAGTCCCTTGGACTGCAAGGAGATCCAACCAGTCCATTCTCAAGGAGATCAACCCTGGGATTTCTTTAGAAGGAATGATGCTAAAGCTGAAACTCCAGCACTTTGGCCACCTCATGAGAAGAGATGACTCATTGAAAAAGAGTCTGATGCTGGGAGGGATTGAGGGCAGGAGGAGAAGGGGACAACCGAAGATGAGATGGCCGGATGGCATCACAGACTCGATGGACGTGAGTCTGAGTGAACTCCAGGAGATGGTGATGGACAGGGAGGCCTGGCATGCTGCAATTCATGGGGTCGCAAAGAGTCGGACACGACTGAGCGACTGAACTGAACTGAACTGATAACTCCTTGTAATAAAGCTTTTGGCAAGCCACTATTCTTTCACGGCAGACATGAAACTGGTTTAATTAAATGCCAGGCAAAAGTCTCTATATATTCTTAGGAATAATATTGTGATAAATGAACATATAAATACTTTATCCTACTAATGTCACATTATGTATCATAAATGGTTTTGTAGCTTTTTGTGCTTTTAGAATATCTAAATTTTTTGTTTTTAATAAACATAATTCTATCTAAATTCATGCTTATAAATGTTATTTATTTTCTAGTGAGGTACAATAATTATGCAATTAATCTTAAAAATAGAATCACCTATTCTATGGACATGAGTTGAAACAAGCTCTAAGAGTTGCTGATGGACAAGGAAGCCTGGTGTGCTGCGGTCCATGGGCTCGCAAAGAGTCAGACACGACTGAGAGACTGAACTGAGCTAAAACTTTGATAATGAGTAATGACTGTGGTAGGATCAAGCAGACTTAAAATCCAAGGACAATGTTTATTATACTCTTAGTGACTGTTTCCACAACCGTTATCAATCACACTGGCAATAGTATGTAAACCAAAAGAGTAACCTGAAATATTTCATAGGAACTCACTCAAAGACAAGAAAGTAAAATAAGCTGTTTTTTGTGTTTTACATAGACGCGGATTGAAAATGAAAGTGAAGTCCCTCAGTCCCTTCAGACTCTTGGCGACCCCATGGATTGTAGCCTACCAAGCTTCTCCGTTCATGGGATTTTCCAGGCAAGAGTAATGGAGTGGGTTGCCATTTCTTTCTCCAGGGGATCTTCCCCACCCAGGGAGCAAACCTGGGTCTCCCGCATTATAGGCAGTCTCTTTTTCTGTATGAGCCACCAAGGAAGATTGAAAGTGAAAGTGAAGTCGCTCAGTCGTGTCAGACTCTTTGCGACCCCGTGGACTGTAGCCCACTCGGCTCCTCCGCCCATGGGATTATCTAGGCAAGGATACTGGAGTGGGTTGCCATTTCCTTCACTTCCCAAATTCTAAAAGAATTTTATGTCATACACTTTTACATAATAATATTATGGTCTCTACAAAGTTACATGTAATTTTAAAATATAGAATAAAGAATGTAAATATTCACAACAGTCACTTCTTTTTAACTTACTGGAAGCAGCTTAATATTATTAAAATAAAATTAAGTAACACATAAAGAGAGTTAAACTCATCACATGTGAAAGAGAAGCAGATAAAAATAGAAAAAAATGATATTTAAATCCCAGATGACTAATATCACAGTAAATATATGATGTGGATCAACTGGAAGAAAATAAAATTAGAGTCATAGTCAGGTAATTTGAAGCAGAAAAAATCTGAAGACTGATCATCCTAATAGACCCATACATTTGTCCAAAGATTGAAATTATGTGGATCTTTGTTAGGCCAGAAAACATTTGGGGAATTAGTTTACATTCCTTTTGCTTTCTACTATTATTTCAGCTTATCCCCCCCCCCCCCTTTCCCATAGTCAGCCTTGCACTGACAATGGAAGTGGGAGATGATGGAAAAAGAGAAAAAGACTATGTCCATAGTGGTTTTTCTTATGACCATGCCTGCCTTTGTACTCTTAGCTCCAGTTATATTGGCCATTTTGCTATTCTTAAACCAGCCAAGTCCAGAAAATATGAGGGCCATGCACTTACTAATTTTTTCATTGTTTATTTCCTTCATGCATCTGTTAAAACATTACTTTTACACAGAGCCTGTTTCCATATGCTCCTCATATTACCCCATCTTCATAGAAATTTGCATTATCAAAAATTATGATTAATATTTGTTAAATTATTTATTTTCAATTTTTTCCCTATAAGAATGTTACTTTCATGAAGGCAGACAAGTTGTCTTTTTGCTTACTGCTAAGTAGCCAATGAAGTGTAGTTGGCATTTGGCAAATTTAACTATTGATCATGTGACTTTCCTGGTAGCTCAAATAGTAAAGAATCAGTCTGCAGTGTGGGAAACTCAGGTTCAGTTCCTGGGTCAGGAAGATGCCCTGGAGAAGTAAATGACAATCCACTCCAGTATTCTTGCCTGGAGAATGCCCTGAACAGTGGAACCTGGTGATACCATCCATGGATCTCAAAGAGTCGGACATGACTGAGTGACTAACACTTTCACTATTGGTCAGCCCTAATTGTTGACCACGCTGATGAATATTTCAGAAATTATAGCCATTATAAAATATAGATTTTTTTTTCTTAAGAAGTAGAAAAAAAACCTAAGCTGCTATTCCTAAAGTTAAAAAAAAAAAAAAAAAGCTATTCCAGGTAGGAAGAAAAAATAAAGAGAAAATATGGGAGCAGAGAATAAGTGAAGAGAGGGACCCTGAGCCCTAAGACCTGTGGCAAGCACCAGTGAGCTAGGAAGACATCTGAGAAGGGAATGACTATTGGGAACTGTGTATTGATGTGTAAGATGCACTGCCTGTGTGCAGATTCCTATCAATTCACAGGACCTGAAAAAAGAATTAAAATATTTTCATAGTTATATTGGAACTCAAACTGGATGAGTTCCCTGGAACTTTGAGACACTTCTGGGGATAGGAAAACATACTCGAATAACTGGTTAAGCTACTTCCACTTTAGTAAATGAGGAATTGGGAGTAAATTGTTAGATTAAGTATTTGTGTTCCTTGTGAGCATGAATTTATGGGCTGAGATTCACAACCACTGTGTTTATAGTTCAATTGAATGAGAATACACATATTTCTGATTTCCATTTGCTTGTTTTCTACTGTACATACAGGTGAATGCAATGAGGATACATTAATTTAAACACTTTACACTTAGACAAACAAGGGAATTTTTTGCTAGTGTTTGGATCTGTTTTTAACACACTGTAAAGGATGTTGGCAAAAATGTAGTGACATCTGTACTGACAGTGTGAAAGCACTGAGGTCAACAACTGCCGAGATGGCAAGTATGAATCTATTGCCCAAATGTGTTCAAGTCAGCACCACATGCTGCAAAGAAATTATAGGAGCCAGCATCTTTCACAAACAGTTTGGGGGAACGTCACAAAATTGTCAAATGTATTAGCAGCCTATTAAGTAGGAAACTTTTCCAGAATTATCTCTAGAATCAAGGTGGAGGCTTGAATATGCCATATGGGACAGACTCATTATTTTTGCTGATGAAAACCATCTTAAACACACCACCTCTCTCAAACATGTTTGTGCAAAATAGTTTGGAATGGTGTTTTTTTTTTAATAAGCTGAAGGGCTTTTATTTAAACAATGGGAGATTATGTTTTTAAAATGCGTGATGTGGCAGATAAAGTTAGTGAATGGATTCCAGACTCAACTTGACAAACAAACATTGAATGTCTTGAGATTTGAAAGAATAGCTGAAGCAAATGTTAATTTAAAATATCATCATTCTATTGATGTGTGGCAGAAATCAAACCAATATTGTAAAGCAATTATCCTTGCATTAAAATAAATTTTACAACTTTCTTTATTCATCTGTAATATTTTAAGATATACTTGAAAAATAATTTTTCACCAAAGTTCCAAACTGGCTGAGGAACTTAGTTTTCTACTTATTTTAAATGTTTCACCTATCAGAGGATACAGGCAGTTATTAGAGTTATTAGGCTGTGATTGATTGAACTGTGAATAAAAATCTCTCTACTATTGAGAATTCTGCTGATTTAAATGAAGAGCATCCTGTGAATAGAATATTAGCTGTTATCGTTGCAGCTGTGCATCTATACATATTTGGATTTTTTTCTGTTAAATTAACCAAAACAAAATTGTGAAATAAAATGGATGCTAAGACACACACGTATAAAATTTTTTTTTTATGCAACATTTCTTAATCCAAATTTTTGGTTATTTTCCAAAAAACTGTTCTGTGATTTTCAAGTATCCACATTTTTGACAATTTTACTTTATACAAATGCCATAAAACTGAACTTAATACATATTATTTGTATGCCACTATCCTTTCTGGAGCTTACAGTCTCTTAAGGATGTCTATACCATACATATTGATGTAATATTATAATAGTAGTATTATAAAGGAAAGGCATATATTGCTACCAGAGTCTGTGACAATTTTTTTTAAGACATAAAGTCAGCGAAGCCTTGCTATAGCAAGTCTTGCTTTAGTTGAGGTCTAAGGAACTAACTGGACCGGAGCAGGGAAAACCTTGTCAGGTGACAAGAATGCACAGAAAATGGATGCAGCTACAAAGCTGTGAGAATGGGAGAATAGGTCAGAATGGGAGGCCAGTGTTGAGATGAAAAGCAGTCAGGGCTCAAGGTAGGGAGCTCAGTCTTCATTCTAAGATCAATGGCAAGTGATTGAAATCATTCTGGTAAAAAATTACTTGATCATATATGAACTTTGAAGAAGTCACTCTGGCTTTATGAGGAGAACAAATTAGAAAGAAAAGAGAGAAGATGATGGAAGACAAAGACATTAGGCTACTGTGGTATGCCAAGTGAGAGAAAATGATAGTTCACTCTACCAAACTTTGAGAGAAAATAGTAGATAGAATGAGTTATTGTTGTTGTTTTTTTTTTAAGTGGAGAATTACCAACAAATTGCCTTTGAGTATGTTAAAGGTCGTTTGTTGTTTGAGTGTTTCACCTGATGAACAGCATGAACGATGATACCATCTAATGTCATTCTAGGCCTCTATTTTGTTCTGGTATAATATGCAGGTGGGGAAGGCAATGATAACCCACTCCAGTACTCTTACCTGGAAAATCCCATGAATGGAGGAGCCTGGTAGGCTGCAGTCTATGAGGTAGCTAAGGGTTGGACGCGACTGAACAACTTCACTGTCACTTTTCACTTTCATGCATTGGAGAAGGAAATGGCAACCCACTCCAGTGTTCTTGCCTGGAGAATCCCAGGGACGGAAGCCTGGTGGGCTGCCATCTTTAGGGTCACACAGAGTCAGACACGACTGCAGTGACTTGTCAGCAGCAGCAGCATAATATGAAGGGGCTAGTTTCTAACACTGTGCCCAGATCTAAAATAACATAGTGGATTTAACCAATTAATGAAGGATTCAGACAAAATCAGCTTATCATAATGTCCCATCAAATAAGGTCATCTTTCCTTTGGTCTCTCATCAATGACATATTATTCAGAGATGACTTATAGAAAGGAAATAGAATAAAATATGAGTTCTTATTCATGATGTAAAAGTTGAAATTAAGTTGGAATTCTACTGAAGCTATTTGCCTTCAAAAACATTAAATAAAAACTGTTTTCTGTAACCCCTTCATTTTAAAGTTTCCTTGAGCTGTTGCCTTGTACCATTTCCAGCTCTTTCATATGCTGCCTTTTTCTAGAAGTATGGGATCACTCAGTGCCAGGAACCCACCTGAGGCAACAACAATCTCTAAAAGTTCCCAAACTTATTCATTTTGTTCCAGCAATACTTTGAAGAGCTTAAAATTCTTAATCAATATTTGCTTGTGGTTTTGAGGACGTTGGCATTTGCATAGTTACAGTATAGACTTTATACTGTATGCTTTACCTGTTGAATATATTCATCCTCAGTGGTGATGTTTATCTTTACAGTAATTGTCATGTTGACCATGGAAAATGAGAAAGTAAGCCTTGGTCTTATGCGTATTATCATCTTCCCTGCTGGAGCTTGCAGTCACAGCATGAAAATAAAGCTGGTCATAGTTATAATCTCTTTAATACCATTTAAAAATGTACTTTTATTCTAATTTCTAAACTCATAACTCTCCTTGGATGATAGCTAGATATATAAAAACCTCATTAACATGAACATTTGTAGCTTATATTTTAATTTAATTTTTCATTCTTTCTATTTAGCTTTCCATGTCTTTAAGATTATTTTCAAAAACATTTATGGTCTCATTTCATAAGTCTTTATTTATACTCTATGTTAAATTATACAATTCATGTTCATCAATATAAATTTACATGAATATGTGGAGAAGACCAAATATCTAATAATCCATAAACCTGCTATTTAACATGAATTTGAGGTAGAAGGTTTTCTCTTGGTGATGAATTTTCTATTTCCCTAGTTTAGGGAAGCATTTGCATATCCCTAAAGAAACATGTCTATAGAGAAAATATATCACCATTTTTATAGGGAAGCCTTTTGTTATGTAAGCAATGTATGCTTATTATTTTTACTGACATGATCACAATCATATTGATGATTATTATGTTTCCTATAGCTGCTATAACAAGCAACCCCAAACTTAGTGATTTAAAAGAACACAGATTGATTGTCTCATAGTTCTGGAGGCTGAAATTAATTTTGATTGGCTGATGTCCCACTGTCACCAGGCTTGTTCCTTCTTGAGGCTCTGGGACAGGTGTCCTTGCCTTGCCTTTTCTAGCTTCTGGAGCCCATCTGTATTCCATAGCCCATGACCTATTTTTGCATCACTTCAACCTCTTGCTTCTAGCATCATGTTGCCTCTTCTCCCCTCTAGTCAAACCTCCTGTCTCCCTCTTCTAAAGGACACTTCTGATTATATTTAGGGCTCATCCTGATAATCCAGGGTAACAGCCTCATTCTAAGATCCTTAACTTAACCACATCTCAAAAGTCTCTTTCTCCTATAAGGTAACATCCACAGGTTCCATGAAATAGGATGTGGGTGTATTTGGAGTCATTATTCAGCCTATGCTGCTGCTGCTACTAGTTGCTTCAGTTGTGTCCAACTCTGTGTGACCCCGTAGAGGAGAGCCCACCAGGCTCCCCCATTCCTGGGATTCTCCAGGCAAGAACACTGGAGTGGGTTGCCATTTCCTTCTCCAATGCATGAAAGTGAAAAGTGAAAGTGAAATCCTTCGGTTGTGTTTGACTCCTAACAACTTCATGGACTGCAGCCTACCAGGCTCCTCCGTCCACAGGATTTTCTAAGCAACAGTACTGGAATGGCTTGCCATTGCCTTCTCCATATTCAGCCAATCAGTTCAGTCACTCAGTCGTGTCTGACACTTTGTGACCCCATGAACTGCAGCACTCTGGGCCTCCCTGTACATCACCAACTCCCAGAGTTCACCCAAACTTACGTCCATCGAGTCAGTGATGCCATCCAGCCAACTCCTCCTCTGTCGTCCCCTTTTCCTCCTGCCCCCAATCCCTCCCAGCATCAGTCTTTTCCAGTGAGTCAACACTTAGCATGAGGTGGCCAAAGTACTGGAGTTTCAGCTTTAGCTTCATTCCTTCCAAAGAACACCCAGGCCTGATCTCCTTCAGAATGAACTGGTTGGATCTCCTTGCGGTCCAAGGGACTCTCAAGAGTCTTCTCCAACACCACAGTTCAAAAGCATCAATTCTCCAGTGCTCAGCTTTCTTCACAGTCCAATTCTCACATCCATACATGATCACTGGAAAAACCATAGCCTTGACTAGACGGATGCTTGTTGGCAAAGTAATGTGTCTGTTCTTGAATATGCTATCTAGGTTGGTCATAACTTTTCTTCCAAGGAGTAAGTGTCTTTTAATTTCATGGCTGCAGTCACGATCTGCAGTGATTTTGGAGCCCCCAAAAATAAAGTCTGACACTCTTTCCATTATTTCCCCATCTATTTCCCATGGAGTGATGGGACCAGATGTCATGCTCTTCATTTTCTGAATGTTGAGCTTTAAGCCAACTTTTTCACTCTCCTCTTTCACTTTCATCAAGAGGCTTTTTAGCTCCTCTTCACTTTCTGCCATAAGGGTGGTGTCATCTTCATATCTCAGGTTATTGATATTTCTCCTGGGAATATTGATTCCAGCTTGTGATTCTTCCAGCCCAGCATTTCTCATGATGTACTCTGCATAGAAGTTTAAATAAGCAGGGTGACAATATATAGCCTTGAGGTTCCTCTTTTCCTATCTGGAACCAGTCTGTTGTTCCATGTCCAGTTCTAACTGTTGCTTTCTGACCTGAATATAGGTTCCTCAAGAGGCAGGTCAGGTGGTCTGGTATTCCCATCTCTTTCAGGATTTTCCACAGTTTCTTGTGATCCACACAGTCAAAGGCTTTGGCATAGTCAATAAAGCAGAAATAGATGTTTTTCTGGAACGCTCTTGCTTTTTTGATGATCCAGTGGATGTTGGCAATTTGATCTCTGTTTCCTCTGCATTTTCTAAAACCAGCTTGAGCATGTGGAAGTTCACAGTTCACATACAAATTCAGCCTATACCAATTCTTAAAAGATAGGCATGGTAGCCGAGTACCTGTGATGATAGGAAATCAGATGAATGCAATCTGTTACTGTTTATGAAGGCATTTACTTGCAATGCATTGCCCTCTAACCTGAGGACTAAAAGAATCCTTGTAATACATTCAACATAAAAATTCATTGGTCCAGTAATAAACATTAAAAGTATCTCTACTACAATGTAGTCAACCCTGAAATGTTTTCAGATTAAAATGGCCCTTATGTGAGAAAGGTTAGGCATGGCTGAGCCTCTGTAGAGAGGCTAGGGCTGAATGACTGGAAGCATCAAAAGCTGGGGAGGCTCTGTGTTCCCAGCCCCATTTTACAGTAGCAAGAGTATTGTCTGCTTAAGTACTGGACTTCCAAAAATATATGTGGTTTATTAAAGGTCTTGAGATAATAGACTTTCCAGGTATTGCTAGTGTTAAAGAACTCACCTGCCAATGCAGGAGACATAAGAGACAAAAGTTCAGTCCCTGGCTTGGGAAGATCCCCTGGAGGAGGGCATGGCAACCCACCCCAGTCTTCTTGACTGAAGAATTCCATGGACAGAGAAGCCTGGCAGGCTCCAATTCCCAGGCTCCCAAAGATTCGAACACAACTGAAGCACACACAAACTACTAGTAATAATAACAATAATAGTCTGGAAAAAGCTGCTTCAAAATGCCATGCATTCTGTCCAGAATACCTTGAGAAGGTATGGGTGAGGAACATCTTCTTACATATAAATGATCTGTGGATCTAGCACCCCCTTAAATCCCTGATCCAGAGTTACTTTCTCCCGCATGTAATCATGCTAATACTTCTTTTCTAAAAAAGCACTAACCAGTCAGAGAGGGTTTGGTTGTTGTTTTTAGCTTCACTGTTCTTTAGTAAGTGATCAATTATGATAATGGGTCTTATTAGGATTCAAGGATAAGTAGAGGTCTTGAGCAAATTACAGTTCTTTTCAAGTGCTGAATTCCTAAATGAATTCTCATATGTTTAGGCCTATGCTGGCAAAACAGTATTAATTTTAATCTAAGAGGCTTAAAGTAAATTAGCATCCTTTTTCATCCTACCCACTGTTTACTTGCAATTCTCAACCACAGTTGAAATTCATTTAACATTTTGATTGAGTTATAGGTAAAGTGATAACCATAAGATAGTTTTTCCATTTGTATCCACATTATACAGTTTTAAAGTTTCAATTCAGAAGCCTATGGACAGAGGAGCCTAGCAGGCTGCAGTCAAGTAGCTTTGCAACTCACAGAGTGGACATGATTGAAGAGACTGAGTGTGCAATGGAATCTTAATATATGAATTAGAAAAACTATTAAGTTAATTCAATCTGAATGCTTTCCTTTTATCTATAAATCACATAAATATGTGATTTTAGCTAAATCACATGCTAATACTTCTTTTCTATAAAAGCACTAAGCAGTCAGAGAGGTTTTGGTTGTTGTTGTTTTTGGCAACTGACAGTTGCTTGTAGAAGAAGAAATCTAACCTCTGCAATTTGCATTTTGAAAAAAAAAATGTAACTCAGACTATGCCTGATTAATACATCTAAGCATAAGAAACAATTTAATGTAGTAAAGAATATGCAATATTTTATCTTTTTCCTCCTTTGTCTGTTCTCTATAAACTACCCTTACATCTCTGATTTCCACCTGCTCACCACTATTGAGTGCTTTTAACTTGATTTCAACCTGAGCCCATTCCCACCCAGCATCTAATTTCCTTATGGTTATTAATGGGGTTATCAATCATATGCCTCCCAGACTTCAAAGCTGTGGATTGCAGGGTCATTTCTAATTTTCCCTGTTCTTTATCTCAATGTGCTAATAGAAACCAAATAACCCCTTTTCCTTTTAAATACTCTTTGATTTTCATCTTATTTCCAATTATCTATGTCATCACACTGGACAGAAACCAGGCTGATGGCAAGCTTATTTTGACTTGTTCTTGTTCAGTGGCCACCTAATTTAATCTCTCAAATTTAGCTTAACCTCGTGGCTCAGAATCTGAGAATCTACCTGCAATGCAGCAGGCTGGGTTGGGAAGATCCCCTGAAAAAGAAAATGGCAACTCACTCCAGTATTCTTGCCTGGAGAATTCCATGAACAGAGAAGCCTGGTGTGCTACAGTCCATGAGGTCACAGAGTCAGTCATGACTAAGTGACTAACGTATCTTTTCCAGCTGATTATTACAGAAATTCTTTTTAAATATTGTTTTGTCTGCTTGCTCTCTTAAAAATGCTTTTTGTTCTTCCTCAATTCCTTCACCACGTTTTTGAGTTCTTTCTTTGTTGAGCCTCATCCTACCAGTCTGACTTGATTTCCACAGCTCATGCTTCTTCAGCCACAGAAATTTTAATTTTTTACTGCCCCAAATTTGTTCCTCCATTTATGTGGCTTTAGTATGTTGTGAAGCCATTTTTTTCTATTAATATTTCATAGGCATTCAGATCTTTCTTCAAGTTTTCTTTTATGTTTGAAGTGTTTCACACAAGCGTAAAACACTGCTCACTGTCAAAGTAAAGCAGGAAGACCAGTAAGAAAGCAATGAAGCCCTGGACTGTCAGAGTCTACTATTGATAGCAGTCAGGCTTTCTATAGAAATTACATAGATTATTAGATGATGACATTATGGCTTATTTTGCTGATGATAATCATCTATTTCTAGAATGAAATTATTGTCTGAGTTTTGGAACTATATATGTAATGTAGTTCTGCATTTTCTTTACTAAAATAACTTAAATATAGTCAATACATCTAGGCAAACACTTGTTTTCACAGCATTCCTGTTAACACTTGACAAGNNNGACAAGATCATTAACTTATATTTTTAAAATTTCTTGTAAATTAAAAAATTTACAAAATACATTTGACTAAAAAAACACATGTAACAATTAAAGTGATTTCAAGAAAATGCTTAAAAATAAGACTTGGGTCATTTACTTTCTTCAAAATTTCAGAACCATCAGTGAAAGATCTTAACCACCACTGAAGCCCAGGGATTAAGTTTTAAAATGCAATTTGTTTGACTATGGAAACTGTAGGTTTTAATATTTTAATATTGCTCT
>SJYF01001785.1:543241-557457 GCA_006410515.1 Procapra przewalskii
AAAAAAAAAAAAACCTATGGATGCTAAACAACATGCTTCTAAATAACCAGCAAATCACAGAAGAAATTAAAAAAGAAGTCAAAATATGCATAGAAACAAATGAAAATGAAAACACAACAACCCCAAACCTATGGGATTCAGGAAAAGCAGTGCTAAAGGGAAGGTTCATAGTACTACAAGCTTACCTCAAGAAACAAGAGAAAAATCAAATAAATAACCTAACTTTACTCCTAAAGCAACTAGAAAAAGAAGACATGAATAACCCCAGGGTTAGTAGAAGAAAAGAAATCATAAAAAAATTAAGACAGAAATAAATGAAAAAGAAACAAAGGTGACTATAGCAAAAATCAACAATACTAAAAGCTGGTTCTTTGAGAAGATAAATAAGACAAACCATTAGCCAGACTCATCAAGGGAAAAAGGGAGAAGAATCAAATCAACAAAATTAGAAAGAAAAATAGAGAAATAACAACAGACAACACAAAAACACAAAAGATCATAAGAGACTACTATCAGCAACTGTATGACAATGGAATGGACAACTTGGAAGAAATGGACGAAATCTTAGAAAAGTATAACCTTCCAAAACTGAACCAGGAAGAAATAGAAAATCTTAACAGACCTATCACAAGCACAGAAATCGAAACTGTAATCAAAAATCTTCCAACAAACAAAAGCCTAGGACCAGCTGGCTTCACATGTGAATTCTACCAAAAATTTAGAGAAGAGCTAGCACCTATCCTACTCAAACTCTTCCTGAAAATTGTAGAGGAAGGTAAACTTCCAAACTCATTCTATGAGGCCACCATCACCCTAATACCAAAACCAGACAAAGATGCCACCAAAAAAGAAAACTATAGGCCAATATCACTGATGAAACTAGATGCAAAAATTCTCAAATTCTAGCAAACAGAATCTAACAACATATTAAAAAGTTCATACATCATGACCAAGTGGGTTTTATCCCAAGAATGCAAGGATTCTTCAATATTCATAAATCAATCAATGTGATACACCACATTAACAAATTGTTAGATAAAAAACATGTGATTATCTCAACAGATGCAGAGAAAGCCTTTGACAAAACTCAACATTCATTTATGATTAAAAAAAAATAATAACAACCCTCCAGAAAGCAAGGATCATACCTCAACACAGTAAAAGCCATATATGATAAACCCACAGCATTCATTATCCTCAATGGTGAAAAACTGAAAGCATTTACCCTAAAGTCAGGAACAAGACAAGGGTGCCCACTCTCACTACTACTATTTAACATAGTTTTGGAAGTTTCAGCCACAGCAATCAGAGAAGAGAAAGAAATAAAAGGAATCCAGATTGGAAAAGAAGAAGTAAAACTCTCACTGTTTGCAGATGACATGACCCTCTACCTAGAAAACCCTAAAGACATCACCGGAAAATTACTAGAGCTAATAAATGAATATAGAAAATTTGTAGGATATAAAATTAACACAGTAATCCCTTGCATTCCTATACACTAACAATGAGAAAACAGAAAGGGAAATTCTATTCACCATTCTATTCACCACTGCAATGAAAAAACAAAACACTTAGAAATAAACCTACCTAAAGAAACAAAAGACCTATATATAGGAAACTATAAAACACTGATGAATGAAATCAAAGATGATACAAATAGATGGAGAAATATACCATGTTCATAGATAAGAAGAATCAATACAGTGAAAATGAGTATATTACCAAAAGCAATCGATAGATTCAATGCAATCTCTATCAAGCTACCAATGGTATTTTTCACAGAACTAGAACAAATAATTTCACAATTTTTATGGAAATACAAAAACCTTGAATAACCAAAGCAATCTTGAGAAAGAAGACTAGAACTGGAGAAATCAACCTGCCTGACTTCAGACTATACTACAAAGCTATAGTCATCAAGACAGTGTGGTACTGGCACAAAGACAGAAATATAGATCAGTGGAACAAAATAGAAAGCCTAGAGATAAATACATGCACCTATGGACACCTTATCTTTGACAAAGGAGGTAAGAATATACAATGGAGAAAAGACAATCTCTTTAACAAGTGTGCTGGGAAAGCTGGTCAACCACTTGTAAAAGAATGAAACTAGAATGCTTTCTAACACCATACACAAATATAAACTCAAAATGGATTAAATATCTAAATGTAAGGCCAGAAACTATAAAACTCCTAGAGGAAATCACAGGCAAAACACTCTCTGACATAAATCACAGCAGGATCCTCTATGACCCATCTCCCAGAGTAACAGAAATAAAAGATAAATAAATAAATGGGACCTAATTGAACTTAAAAGCTTTTTCACAGCAAAGGAAACTATAAGTAAGGTGAAAAGACAGCCTCCAGAATGGGAGAAAATAATAGCAAATGAAGCAACTGACAAAGAATTAATGTCAAAAATATACAAGCAGTTCCTGCAGCTCAATTCCAGAAAAATAAACAACCTAATCATAAAATGGGCCAAAGAATTAAACAGACATTTCTCCAAAGAAGATATATAAATGGCTAACGAACATGTGAAAAAATGTTCAATATCACTTATTATCAGAGAAATGCAAATCAAATCCACAATGAGGTACCATCTCACACCAGTCAGAATGGATGCTATCAAAAAGTCTACAAACAATAAATGCTAGAGAGGGTGCAGAGGAAAAGGAACGCTCTTACACTGTTGGTGGGAATGCAAACTAGTACAACCACTATGGAGAACAGTGTGGTGATTCCTTTAAAAAGTGGAAATAGAACTGCCATACAACCCAGCAATCCCACTGCTGGGCATATACACCAAGGAAACCAGAACTGAAAAAGACACGTGTACCCCAGTGTTCATTGCAGCACAATTTACAATAGCTAGGACATGGAAGCAACCTAGATGTCCATTGGCAGATGAATGGATAAGAATGTTGTGGTACATATACAAAATATATTACTCAGCTATTAAAAAGAATGCATTTGAATCAATTCTAATGAGGTGAGTGAAACTGGAGCCTATTATACTGAGTGAAGTAAGTCAGAAAGAAAAACCTCAACACAGTATATTAATGCATATATATGGAATTTAGAAAGATGGTAACGATGACTCTATATGCAAGATAGCAAAAGAGACACAGAGATAAAGAACAGATTTTTGGAGTCTGTGGGAAAAGGTGAGGATGGAATGATTTGAGAGAATAGCATTGAAACATGTATATTATCATATGTGAAATAGATCACCAGTCCAGGTTAGATGCATGAGATAGGGTGCCCAGGGCCAGTGCACTGGGACAACCCTGAGAGATGGGATGGGGAGGGAGGTGGGAGAGGATTCAGTACGGGGGACACATGTACACCCATGGTTGATTCATGTCAATGTATGGCAAAAACCACTACAATATTGTAAAGTAATTAGCCTCTAATTAAAATAAATTAATTTTTTTAGAAAAAGAAAATATTTTTCAATCTGTAAGAGAAGCTAAAGCAATTATATATAATAAACATAAAGAAGGATGGCCAGGTGGCTAAACCAATGGCAGATGATGAAATCTACACAGACAAAAAGCTGAAGAAGGAAGATGGAGACAACAAACCAATTCTGTATCCCATATGCAGCTAATGTGCAAAATGTGTAAGCACAATCTTCTAACTTTCTTTAGTATGCATAAGCAGCAATGAATATTTGCAACTTATTTTAAAGTATAAAATTTTAAACTATAGGATCTATAGGGTATTTACCCTATAGGATCTATAGGTTATTTTTTGAAAAGGAAAATAAATGAGCTGTTCCCTTTCCAAGTGAAATATCAAATAAAATGTTGAAAGACTTCCTATCAAAGAAATGGTTTGTGATATATTTTATACCTGGGTTAAAAAATAAAGAAGAATTTTCATGTTTGGAACACTAAGAAATTTAGATTTGCATTGAAATAGTATAATTTTATAACAAAGTACAAAATTGCAAGCTTAGACAGTTTTCCATTTACTATAATTATTTTTAAAAGAACACACTAAAAGAACATTTTTATAAACAAAATTCCATACAAAAGACCATAAACACAGACAAAGTATTTAAAAATAAAATAAAGGGGGAATCACATTGAACAGAGAGGCAGAATCATGAGTTCTACAAGCAAGTTTGGTAGAAAATAGACCAAGAAGGGTGAAGATAAACCCTGGGAAGCCTGTGGGAAAAGGTGGCCTCAGATTCCAGAAGGAAAAAGAAAAAGAAAAAAATGTTTGAAAGGACATTAAGATAGCAAAGCTATGTATAATAAGGAGAAGTTGAGAGAAGGGATGTGTGTGTGTATGTGTGTGTGTGTGTGTGTGTGTTAAGTCACTTCAGTTGTGTTTCTTTGCCGCCCACCAGACTCCTCTGTCCATGAGATTTTCCAGGCAAGAATACTAGAGTGGGTTGCCAAACCCTCCTCCAGGGGTCTTCCCAACCCAGGGATCAAAACTGCATCTTTTATGTCTTCTGCATTGGCAGGCAGGTTCTTTACCACTAGTACCATCTGGAAGGCCCAAGAGAAGGGAGATATATATATATATTTATAGTCACATTTATATTTATATATATAAATATACACATACCATGGATATAAGGCATTCACATGTAATTAAAAAGGCATAATTAATAAGTGGAAAGGATGCCCAGGATAGAAATTCACACTAAATTTTAGATATAGGTTATAATTATTTTTTAAAAAGATATAAATATACCAGCAAAGAAGATTAAATATAGGAGCTTAAAACCAAAAGAAATTTAAGTATTTTCAAGTCGATCTTATCATTTTGGAGATTAGGGAAATGAGGCTCAGAAAAATGCAATGACTTGCTTCAATCCACAGAACTGGTTATTAGTGGAATCAGAGCTTGGATCCAATGTCTTGATTCACTGAGTCAGCGCTCTTCACAATATACCCATCCAACATATCATGTCAGAGGGCTGAATTTTTCCATACCCAGTTAACCTGAACAATGTTATTCCCAACAATTAAGCAAACAAGTAGATTCAAAATCACCATAAATGTACATCAAAAAAAAATTCTCTGTGGTACATAGTACTAAAAATACTTATAAAAGTAAGGAAAACATTTTTAAGTATAAATGCTGTGCCTGTTTATTGATAAATGAAAATTAAGAGTCATTGAATTTGCTAAATGAGATTCTTAGAATCTAAGTATACATGTTCCAGCTGAAAATAATTGTAACCCTTCAATTTTCTGTGCATTCATTCAATTATATTTATTGAGCATTGTTGCATGCCAGTCACGGTGCTGTAACCCAAGAGTCAGTAATCAATAGAGACCTTTTCCTTACCAGCCATGCACTGATTAATGATTAATAATTAACTTTCTAGGAAAACAAAATTTTGCTGTGTAGCACCTGCTAATTTCCATGGTATAAATACTCCACCATGACATGCTAAATATTGTTAATTATCTAGCTCTCCCAACAGAAGATATACCATGCAGTTCCACTGGTATGCTGGAGCCGCTCATATTTGCTTATGTAAATGGTTGATCTTAAGCTACCAAAATAACATCACTGAATGTGAAATTAAAAAGAGATGTGCTGTAACAAACTATTATTTAGTGTTTACCGTTATAACTGTCATCCTTTACAAGTAAATATGAGCTGGCTTCAGCATACCACTGAAACTTCAAGGAGTATCTCCTGCTGGGAGAACCAAATAATTGATAAGCAAACTAAAAATTACATCAGATAGTATATACTGCAGTATAAGTATTGTGAAAGAAAGACAGAGGGTAACGGCTCACTGGGAGAGGATTATTAAGGCAGAGTGGACATGACTTTCTAAAGTGATGACATAGGCATTAACAGATAAAAATGAGCTAAGGAATGAGCTTTCCATGTAGAAGGAAAGCTGGGGAATGCACAGGAAAAGTATATTCTGGAAAGCAACCAAACTTCCTATGAGTTAAACATTTTACTCTTTTTGCTTATTCACCATTTAATTCCAAGTTCATTGAGCTTGAACTCTTCCCCCCATCCCAGCAACATCATTGATCTTTTTCTTACTTTTTCTGCCTTCATTATGGGGGAGCTGAAAAATTAGCACAATGTTCTTAATATTCTGAGTTCCCTCCAGATTCTATTCAAGTAAGCAGGGCAGAGCACCACAGTGTATTTTAGAAGGAAGCTTGAAGTCTTTTGGACTACCCAAAACAGAGTATCTACAAAACAAACCATTCTTGTAAAATAAACATTACACCCAGGTGGCTCAGTGGTAAAGGATCCACCTGCCAATGAAGGAGACACCAGAGATGTAGGTTCAATCCCTGGGTTGGGAAGACTCCCTGGAGGAGGGACTGGGAATCTGCTCAAGTGTTCTTGCCTAGAAAATCCCATGAACAGAGAAGCTGGTGGGCTACCGTCCAGGGGGTCATAAAAAATCAGACACAACTGAGACACTGAGCACACATAGAGCAGCCACAAATACAAATTATATTTTACTCTTCCTTATTAAAGACCAGCCCAGGCAATAATCAATAGACAGGGGAGGAAAATACAAAATATAAGAAAATCCTTAGCCTTCACATAAACTTTTAAAATTATTTCAAATTCATCATTTTAAGTAATTAAATAAGAACTTTATACTCTGTTGGCAGTCATTCACTTTCCTGTCCACGGTGTGAGATCAGGAGAAACTGAGACTGTATTTAAAAAAAGCAATAGAATTTATAGTACTGAATATTTCAAAATCCTTTCAAGATGTCTTGTTTAATATTGTCACCGAAGTGCACACACTGGTAATGCTACCTCATGTCTTCACCCTCTTAGCCATTTCATCTGCACCCAAAGGTTTCACATATTTCCTTTTGAGCTAAGAAAATATCCTGCAATTTCTAATTGAGTGAGATGCCAGGAACACTAGGGACTTCCTTGCTGCTAACAGAAATTACACAGCACCAAGCTGATTGCTTTGTCTATGAGAATTTGTACAGCAAATAAATCCAAGATAGTAGTGAAACTATATCACAAGGAAATTAGAAGGATGGGAGATTTTCTATGTTACAGATTTAGATGAGGTTTTAAACGGGTTTTAGAAGTTCTGACAAATTTTTGCTGAAATTATTTCTATGGCTTTGGCCAGAGCTTCCATATTAAAGTCCCATCTATTTGCTACATTTGAATGAATAAAAATGAGCAATTATTTCATCAATGTTTTACTAAAATATAGTATGAGCATACTTTTGGTTTTCATGGACAAGATTCTTAAATATATACTTTCTGGAAGAAAAAAATTACTTCGGTGTGTACACTGAGAATTAAAAAAAAAAAAAGTATGCCCATGCTTCTAGAAAAAGACTATCAGTCATTAAAGTGGATCTGGCAGATCAGCTTTTAATCTCATTGAATCAATCAATGTCAGTTCTATAACTTAGGACTGAATTTTAACCAATGTGATTAATCAAGGACATTGAGCTTTAGTGAACGGGCCTCTGTAAGATGGAGATCAGTATCAGCCTCAGGCTTTGAAGGTCAGTCAATAGGTGGCGGATTCAGTCCAACAAATACTTAAAGCTGTTTTAACATACTCTCTCTGGTCTATACAACCCAATTTCAAAAGAACGCTTCCCCACAAAGCCCATATAAAATCAGTTATTTTGTTCAGAGACTGCTGCTACTGCTGCTAAGTCATTTCAGTCGTGTCCGACTCTGTGACACCCCATAGACGGCAGCCCACCAGGCTCCCCCGTCCCTGGGATTCTCCAGGCAAGAACGCTGGAGTGGGTTGCCATTTCCTTCTCCAGTGCATGAAAGTGAAAAGTGAAAGTGAAGTCACTCAGTCGTGTCTGACTCTAGCGACCACATGGACTGCAGCCTACCAGGCTCCTCCATCCATGGGATTTTCCCAGCAAGAGTACTGGAGTGGGGTCCCATTGCCTTCTCTGGTTCAGAGACTAGGTCTAGTCAATATATAGCTCTCTGTTACTTAGGTAGATAATAAATTTAGCCATTTGGTTTCAGATATTGCATAATTATTTCATCTTTCTACCAAATTGACTGAAAGTCTCTTTCTGTTACATGCCTGAAATTCAAATATATAAATATTTTATGAGACTATAACCCAAGGACACAATCCCCACTCCAAAACTGTTAGGACCCTATGCATGTCAAAATTCAGAACTGTTCAAATTTACAGAGGTGATACAGATGCATATACTATATATCCTAATATCTTCAGTGAAGTCTGGGTTTGATAGTCAACGTGTCCACATCAAAACAGTGGTATAAATAAAAACTATCTATAGCCTCTCATCAGTTCAGGTGAATTCAGGTAGGATTTTGCTACCAAAGTTCACATCAGTTCAATTTCTCCCACCATATGACAAAAAAAAGACTTTGGATTTTAAGAACTCTTATAGAACTTTCAATTTTGGAATTACAGATTAAAGATTATGGAGTTTATATACCCACTGACATAGAGGTACAGAAATGATCAAGGCAGAGCTATACTCTAGATAGTCTCACATTTAATAAAAGATAAAACAGCAAAGCAGTAATTAAAAATATATTTCAGTTCAGTTCAGTCACTCAGTCATGTCCAACTCTTTGCGACCTCATGGACTACAGCACGCCAGGCTTCCCTGTTCATCACCAACTCCTGGAGCTTACTCAAACTCAGGTCCATCGAGTGGGTAATGTCATCCAACCATCCCCTGTTATCCCCTTCTCCTTCTGCCTTCAATCTTTTCCAGCTTTCAGTCTTTCAGTTGAGTCAGTACTTAACATCAAGTGGTCAAAGTATTGGAGTTTCAGCTTCAGCATCAGTTCTTCCAATGAATATTCAGGACTGATTTCCTTTAGGATTGACTGGTTGCAGTCCAAGGAACTCTCAAGGACTCAATTAAAAATATATTTAATAATTATTAAAAAGAAATCCACAAGGGACTTCCCCAGCAACCCAATGGTTAAGATTTCATGCTTCTATTTCAGGGGACACAGGTTCAGTCCCTTGTTGGGGAATTAAGATCCTTCACGCCACGTGGTGTGACCAAAAAAATTTTTTTTTTAAATTTACAAGAATTATAAAAGTTTTCTAATGGAGACAAAGGATGTGGAAGGTGTTAATCAGGGATGGCTTCCAATGATGCTGAATTGTGTCCAGAGGAATAAGGGGATGCTAAACAATGACGCACAAAAGGGAAGAACATGCTAGGCAAAGCAAAGAGAATATCTTAAGGCAACAGATAATGAGGCTATCTTGGAGTATTTCATATAATTCAGGTGAGTTGATGAGTAAATGAGTGGCAGGAAAGGAAGCTGGAGAAACAGAGACTGGTGCAGGAACATTCATATCTCATACATTTAGGAAAGCAGGATAATAAACTGTGAAAATATGGTAAAAATACAAATATTACATTGTTATATTACAACCCAAAATATTTTTTAAAATCCATGAGCTTATACTGCTACAATAATTTTTAATGGGAGAGAATAGATTATTTTCTGTGCAGAAAAAAATCCATATTCTGAATAATTTATGTGATGCGGCCCCTTGAAGGAGGTAGAGCATTAATTCCTACCCCCTTCCCTGTGGGCTGCACACAGTGACGTTTTTCCAAGGGTATAGTATAGAGTGATGGGGGAAAGAGTAACTTTATAGTATAGAAGCCTAAAAAAAAACAACCTCAAGGTTAACACCAACAGGGACATCATGTTGATAGCAGGTATCCTTGACCTGATATGATGAGACTGGCTCTTTACCTCCGTGGACTTACTTCCCAAACCAAAAACCCCAGTCCAGTTATGAGGAAAACACCAGCAAATTCAAACTGAGGTGATCTACAATATTCCTGATTAGCACTCTTCAAGATTCTCAAAATCATCAAGACAAGGAAAGTCTGGGAAACTGTCACAGCCAAGAGGAGCCTAAGGAGAAAAAGCAAATATAATATAGTAGTCTGTGTGGGATCTTGTGATGGGTTAAAAAAACTAAGAATATGAATAAAATAGGCTTCCCTGGTGGCTCAGCGGTTAAAGCGTCTGCCTGCAATGCGGGAGACCTGGGTCTGATCCCTGGGTCGGGAAGATCCCCTGGAGAAGGAAATGGCAACCCACTCCAGTATTCTTGCTTGGAGAATCCCAGGGACGGAAGAGCCTGGTGGGCTACTGTCCACGGAGTCGCAAAGAGTCGGACACGACTGAGCGACTTCACTTTCACTTATGAATAAAATATGGAATTTTGTTAATAGTAATGCATCAATATTGGCTCATTAGTTGTGACAAAAGTACCATTCACGTGTAAGATGCTACCAGTATGGGAAATTTGGTAATGGGTACAAGGGGACTTTCTGTATCACCTTGGGACTTTTCTTTGCACCTTATCATATCAAGAAATTTTCTCAGTCCCATTTAGTATTTCGTATAAAGAGTTCCTTAGCCAGATTGCCCAAAAGTTGGAAATAGTGTATCTTTGAACTTCCCCTTCAGAGATGCTACTGGGATTCTGTCAATATAAGATCCTTCCTTCCTACAATAATCAATAAATTCATCTTTGCCTGAACAAAGGGCTATATGTGACTTTTTTTTTTTTTTGGAAGTCTGCAGTCAACATCATGCAACATTCATGTAAGCAACAATTTTGACCTAAAATTCCTTTGGTGTAAGAGGATCTAATATATTTTGGTAAGTGGTCTTATGCCTCCCTGATAGCTCAATTGGTAAAGAATCCACCTGCCATCCAGGAGACCTCAGTTCGATTCCTAGGTTGGGAATATCCACTGGAGAAGGAATAGGCTATCCACTCCAGTATTCTAGGGCTTCCCTTGTGGCTCAGCTGGTAAAGAATCTGCCAGCAATGCAGGAGACCTAGGTTCACTCCCTGTGTTGGGGAGATCCCCTGGAGAAGGGAAAGGCTATCCACTCCAGTATTATGGCTTGGAGATTTTCATATATATCCCCCAAGTTTGATGCTCTTCCTCATTCACATTAGTTCTCTGAGGGTCATGGGTTCTTTTCTGAATTGAATATAAAACTTCTCTCCTTACTGCTTCCAGACCTCATACTCCTGAAATTAGGCACATAAGAAGAAATGAATCAAGAGTTTCCTATGTCATGTTCCAGTTATGAAAGACAATCATGACAGTTAAATTATAGTGGCCATTAACTACTCTATTATTTTATTCTTTAAATGATTATTCTTTAATCTTTAAATGATTCTTCAAATGATTATTAAATGATGTTTATGATAGAATACTCAAATACTAAAGAGTGAGGAAAAAGAAAGCAAAAGAGAATAGTTTAAATTTCTATTCATCTAGAAGTAGAAATGGGAAAATCATAACTAATTATTAAATCAAATCATGTTAACACTAGATTATAGTAACTGCTTAGTAATTTGTTATTCTAACAAAGCAGCCATTCCCTAATGATGGCAGCTATTTACCCAGATGGAAAGTCACAGGAAATTAGAACTACTGCCACACCACACAGCATTAATCAGAACAGCCATTGTTAATGGCCCCTTCGGTGTATCAGATCAGTCATGATTAGTAGGGGTGGTTCAAGTTCAAAGAGTTGAGAAGTTAGACAGAATGCTTCTTGGTTCCAGGACCAGGACTCTGCTGTTCACCAATCTGTTTGCCTCAGAGTTTTATGAGCTGGTTAGAACATGGTTCAAGGGATGCATAGCCCTATACGGGCTAGGTAGCCTTGCCCTCTTCAGCTATCTTAAGCCATAGTAGAAAATTTTGAAATGGCTATTTTTTTTAACTCAGCTAGCCTGTTCCAAAATATAAAACATATCAGCCCTCACTGTTAACTCACTGTTTTCCCCAGCCTTGACCCTCAACTCATCTCCAAAATGCAAAACTTTTCTATTTCTTACTCCATCCCTGAACAATATACCAACTATAAACATAATGCATGTCTTATCTCAACTCTCATCTTCTTGAGCAAATATCAGAGACTGAGAAATAAACTGTTTCACATGCTAATATTTCATAGAAATAAAAAAATTTTGTCTCATAATTTATTTCAAAGTTATATCAAAGTGTTCCTGAATGTGAAAATTCTAGACGTCAAAATGGTTAAGCCAAGTAACTCATCAAGACATAATATTTCCATTACTGTAGGGAACCATTGTTTATAAAGGATCAAATGAAATGTAGAGTAATGTAATACAAAACACAGATTAAAGCCTCTACTCTTGATGCTTCAAAATGACTTTTAGTCTATGAAAGAGGGCACTTTTTTTAATTAGAAATGACATGAACAGGTCTCTAAGTGAGTTGCTATGACAACAGAAATGATCCAGCAGTCTGTGGCTCAGGTGAATAGGATGAATTAATATTCATAATCTATTACTCAGAAGGTTGGGACTCCCCACAGAAAGAAATGGGAAAAGGTATGAAACAAGATAGTTAGAAATGCCTCATTGATTCTTTTCAATGAAAGAAAATCTCAGCAGATGGAGTAACTCTTGGAAATACAAGTACGAGGAAACATCTACATTCAAAGATTTTAGAAGAATTGGTTCTAAGTAACACTACAATGAGAATAAAAAATCTTAAGCTAGTATTAAAGAGTTGTTATTGCTTTAACTGTAACTCTTAATTTAAGCCAGGACCTTCAAGGTTGCCTGAAGTTGTCCCAAGTCACTGGTAAATCCTGGATGTCAGCAGAAGTAGGCAAAAATAACCTCCACAGGAAGATGAAAATCAAGTACTGATCTCATAACCAAAGGGTAATCTATTAGGAGGTAAGTTAGCATAAGTAAAAGTCAGAAGAAAAAAAGTAAACAATAGACTTAGATCTTAACTATAACTGTCTGACTTAGAATATAAAGTATTATCTATTTCTGCTATTTAAAGTAAAATTAAATAAAATTTAAAATTTAGTTGTTTGGTCACACTAGCTATATTTCAAGTGTTCAATAGCCACATGTAGCTGGTGGCCATTGTATTGGACAGCACAGATATAAACATTTTTTTTAATGGCAGAAAATTCTATTGGACAGTGTTGGTTTAGAATATTTATAGCTATAATACATAGGATAAAAAGATAAGTATATAGTAATAGATGTGTCAGAAATTATTAGATTTTAGTACATTGACATGAATACATTTCAATGTGATTTAGCAAATAATGTGTTGTTATTAAAATAAAAACCAACTTAAAAAGTGTTTCTCTCTCCCCTACAAGTTCACTTGTGCTCATTTGAAGTTTATCTCTTAACCTGTAGCCCCATAGTAACCATTGGTCTATTTTCTATCACAGTGATTTGTGTTTTTCTTCCCCAGAAATTCATATTAATGGCATTATGTGGTATAGAGTCTTTTGTATTTGGCTGCTTTCATCTTTCATAATGCTTTTGAAATGCTTCTTTGTTGTCATGCATCAGTACTTCATTTTCTTCCACTGCTGAATGGCATCTCATTGTACAAAAACACCATGAGTTGCTTATTGACTCAGTAATTGATGGAAATTTGAATTGTTTCCAGCTGTGGGCAATTATTAGTAAATCTACAATGACCAATCACATATATGTTTGTGTGGATATATATGTTCATTTCTCTTGTGTTAATACATTGGAGTGCAATTACCAAACTGTTTTTCCAAAGTGACTGCATCATCTTGCATGCCCACAAGCAACAGCAATATGTAACAATTGAGTCACTCCTCACTACTCCACACGGATATGCTCCACACGGGTATTGTCAGTCTTTTTCATTTTAGCCACTCTAGTAGATTTGTGGTAGTAACTTCATGTGGTATTATTAGCTTGCATTTCTAGAGGGAGTATTGATATTGAACATGTTCTTCTGTGCTTATTTACCACTCACTAATCCTCTTCGGAAAAGTTCCTGTTCAAAACTTTTGCCTGTTTATTTCCAAAAAATTGAGCTGTCAATTTTTGGTTTTTAGATAAAGAAGTTATCTATATGTTCTAATTCTTGATCAGGTATTTTGAAAGTGTTTTCTCAAATGTATGCCTTGCTTTTTCAGTTTCTTAACTGCTTCAAAAAATAGAAGCTTTCAAAAAAAAAAAACCAGAGGATTTTAATTATAATTTATAAACTTTTTTCTTCTATGATTCATGCTTTTGGTATTTTATTCACTAATAAATCTCAAATAATCAAAAGTGTTGTAGATATTTTTCCTATATTTTCCTCAAATTTTGTATAGTTTTAGCTCATTTGTTTATATATGTGATATGTTTTGAGTTAATTTTTCTATATGGTATGAGA
>SJYF01001785.1:582188-594625 GCA_006410515.1 Procapra przewalskii
GTGTATACCTCATTACTATGAGAAATTTATAAGTAATAAGTAAATTATCAGAAAGTGTAAATGATGGTAAATTAAACTGGTAATTAAATAAATAACTGTGTTTTAGTTAAATGTCTTTTATTAAGTGGCAGACAAAAATCTGAGAGAGAAAAAATGTAAATATAGGAATAAAATTATTAGAATGGTGTAAAAAATAGAACTAGGTTGGTTTTACAATTATTGATATCTAGAGGCAATGGCAACCCACTCCAGTAGTCTTGCCTGGAGAATCCCATGGACGGAGGAGCCTGGTAGGCTGCAGTCCATGGGGTGATGAAGAGTCAGAAATGACTGAGCGACTTCACTTTCACTTTTCACTTTCATGCATTGGAGAAGGAAACGGCAATCCACTCCAGTGTTCTTGCCTGGAGAATCCCAGGGACGGAGGAGCCTGGTGGGCTGCTGTCTATGGGGTCGCACAGAGTCAGACAAGACTGAAGCGACTAAGCAGCACCAGCAGCAGAGGCTATAATTTAAAAAAAAAAAAAGGGGGAAGATTCTTTACATATATGCATAAAATTATTCTCCAAGCTAGGTTTCAACAGTACATGAACCAAGGACTATCAAATGTTCAAGCTGGATTTAGAAAAGGCAAAGGTACCAGAGATCAAATTACCAGCATCCACTGGATCACAGATAAAGCAAGAGAATTTCAGAAAAACATCTACTTATGCTTCATTGTGACTGTGTGAATCACAACAAACCCCCTGGGAAATCTGTATGCAGGTCAAGAAGCAAGAGACAGACATGGAACAACAGACTGATTCCAAATTGGGAAAGGCGTAGATCAAGACTGTATACTGTCACCCTGTTTATTTAACTTATATGCAAAGCACGTCATGCAAAATGCCAGACTAGATGAAGCACAAGTTGGAATCAAGATTGCCAGGAGAAATATCAATAACCTCACATAGGCAGATGATATTATCCTAATGGCAGGAAGGGAAGAGCTTCTAAAGAGCCTCTTGATGAAGGTGAAAGAGGAGAGTCAAAAAGCTGGCTTAGAACTCAACATTCAAAAAACTAAGATCATAGCATCTGGTCCCATCACTTCATGACAAATAGATGGGGAAACAATGGAAACAGTGAAAGATTTTATTTTCTTGGGCTCCAGAATCACTGCAGATGGTGACTGCAGCCATGAAATTAAAAAGTGCTTGCTCCTTGAAAGAAAAATAATTACCAACCTAGACAGCATATTCAAAGGATATTACTTTGCTGACAAAGGTCCATATAGTGAAAGCTTTGGTTTTTCCAACAGTCATGTATAGATGTGAGAGTTGGATCATAAAGAAAGCTGAGCGCCAAAAAACTGATGCTTTTGAACTGTGGTATTGGAGAAGACTCTTGAGAGTCCCTTGGACAGCAAGGAGATCCAACCAGTCTATCCCAAAGGAAATCAGTCCTGGGTGTTCTTTGGAAGGAATGATGCTGAAGCTGAAGCTCCAGTATTTTGGACAGTTGATGCAAAGACCTGATTCACTGGAAAAGACCTGACTCACTGGAAAAGACCCTGATGCTGGGAAAGATTAAGGGTGGGAGGAGAAAGGGACGACAGAGGATGAGATGGTTGGATGGCATCACTGACTTGATGGACATGAGTTTGAGCAAGCTCCAGGAGTTGGTGATGGGCAGGGAAGCCTGGAGTACTGCAGTCCATGGGGTCACAAGAGTTGGACATGACTGAGTGACTGAACTGAGACCATTGTTAGGAAGGACTCTGTAGGTTCTAAAGTGATATTACAAGGCAACCAAAATATTCACTATATTATGAAAATAAAAATATCATCCTGAGAGTTGATCCTTTCCTACTCATGGGCAGAAAAGTTTGAAAGTGAGAAAATTAGAAAATCACCTTTAACATTAGGAAATCAAATACCCAAAAGCTTTTATTTTCTAGTAATGAACATTTCAAAGCTCAAGACCATTTAGTAGTAGTCTGCAATGAGAGAAGCATTTTAAACGCAGTATCTGTGACTCAAAACTCATTATCTTATAGAAAGCGATAAACATATATATGGGTAAAGCGAGGCAAAGAACTGTGATAAGTGTTAGTTGATTTGATAGATCTAACTATAAACTGATCATCCTAATGCATTTGTTTTACTACCATTAGTTAGTAATCTCTAGCAACCCACTCCAGTGTTCTTGTCTGGAGAATCCCAGGGACAGGGGAGCCTGGTGGGCTGTCATCTATGGGCTTTCAGAGAGTCAGACATGACTGAAGCAACTCAGCAGCAGCAGCAGCATACCATGGAAAACAAATGGTGAGGAAAGAGGCTGGAATAGGGAAAAAAAATATCTATTAGGAATCGAGAGCAGAGAACTGGCGGATGAAATGGAGAGCAAACATGTGATGGGATAGGATGGAAAGGAAAAGAAAGGCTGAGCCAATATAGAGACAAGTTATAAGAGATGGTGTTTTATCAGTTTAGCCTCCACCCAAAGCTGGCCTGAGGAAGAATTTAGCTGTTAAGAGGGATGGGGAAGTAAAGCAGGAATGGGGGATATGCTTATGATCATGTTACAGAATTCACTTCCCAGTTGGTTCTTAGTGGTAAAGAACCTGCCTGCCAATGCAAGAGACATAAGAGATGCCGGTTCATTTCCTAGGCCAGGAAGATCCTCCAGAGAAGGAAATGGCAACCCACTCCAGTATTCTTACCTGGAGAATCCCACAGACAGAGGAGCCTGGCAGGCTCTGGTCCATAGGATCACAAAGAGTTAGACACTGAAGCTACTTAGCATGCACTCACAAGGGCGCTCTAAGTAATGCAAATCCCCCTCTAGAATTATTTCACTATAGGTGGAAAATGGAGCATTTACCATCAAATTCTGCCCTGTATTTGTTGAGGGTTAAACTTTAGAGACTGGAGAAGGAAATGGCAACCCACTCCAGTATTCTTGCTTGGAGAATCCCATGGACAGAGGAGCCTGGTGAGCTACAGACCACTGGGTCGCCAAGAGTTGGACATGACTGAGCGACCTCACTTTCACTTTCACTTTCAACCTTAAGAGAACTAAATAATTCTCTCCCATTTCTATCTGTATTTGGCTTGGAGAAACTTCTCTGGCCCCTGAGAAAACCTCTAGGCAGAAGGTGCTTAATGTCAGCGCTTTCAAAAAGGTCCTCTGAAACAGCAGCGGAACTCAGAGTTAGGCAGAGGAATTGGGGCAGGACATCAAGCTCTACTGGGCTTGCCTTGTGACTCAATGGTAAAGAATTCACCTGCAGTGCAGGAGACATGGGTTCAATCTCTGAGTTGAAAGATTCTCCAGAGAAGGAAACATCCTCTGGAGAAGGAAATGGCAACACTGCAGTATTCTTGCCTGAGAAATCCCATGGACAGAGAAGCCTGGCAACCTACAGTCTATGGAGTCACAAAAGAGTCAGACGTGACTTAACAACTAAACAACACCAACAATCAAGCCCTACTGAAGATGGAAAAGGCAATGCTCTCCTTCCCGGCAGCTGAAGTACATCATTGTGTGTACCCGAGATTCCAGCTGATTGATAGCTCTCTTCAACAGACATGTTCCATGTGTCACATATCCCTTTCCACCAGGATCCCTTCCCTTCTACTCTGCCAAGTGAGACTCTACCATTGCTCATTTATTTAGGGAGATCGGAAAAGGCTCTTCCCCTCATGCTCATCCTCCATGCAGCACACTGATTAAGGCCTTTTGTTTTTTCTTCCATCCCCGTGGGGGGTTGTCACTAATGTAAAATAATAATAAAGACTATTCCGACATTAGCATATCTGAGTTATGCTTTGAATGTGGTCAGTAATAGGCAAGAGAAAAGTTTATTTACCTTTCACCATGTGGTGGCTCAGACAGTAAAGAATCTGCCTGCAATGTGAGAGACCTGGGTTCAATCCCTGGGTTGGGAAGATCCCCTGGAGAAGGGAAAAGTACCCACCCCAGTATTCTGGCCTGGAAAATTCCATGGACAGAGGAGCCTTGTGGGCTACAGTCCATTGGGTCACAAAGGGTTAGACATGACTGAGTGACTTTCACTTTCACGATGTTTCATTCAGGAGAATTAGAAAGTTTTAAAAGGTGAGACCACATATATGGCACCCCATATTTGCCCTTGTCTGTCCAGTATAGAAGAGGATAATGGAGAGAGGGCAGAAGAGACCCAGGGAGCCTCAGTTCAGTTCAGTTGCTCAGTTGTGTCCAACTCTTTGCAACCCCGTGGACTGCAGCACACCAGGCTTCCCAGTCTCATCACCAACTTTTGGAGGCTACTCAAACTCATATCCATCATGTCAGTGATGCCACCCAACCATCTCATCCTCTGTCATCCCCTTCTCCTCCCACCTTCAATCTTTCTCATGGTCAAGGTCTCTTCCAACAAGTTGGTTCTTTGCATCAGGTGACCAAAGTATTAGAGTTTCGGCTTCAACATCAGTCCTTCCAATGAATATTCAGGACTGATTTCCTTTAGGATAGACTGGTTGGATCTCCTTAAAATCCAAGGGACTCTCAAGAGTCTTCTCCAACACAACAGTTTAAAAGCATCAATTCTCTGGCACTCAGTTTTCTTTATGGTCCAACTCTCATAACCATACATGACCATTGGAAAAACCATACCTTTGACTAGACAGATCTTTGTCAGCGAAAGCAAAGAACTTTGTCTCTGCTTTTTAATATGCTATCTAGGTTGGTCATAGTTTTTCTTCCAAGGAGCAAGCATCTTATAATTTCATGGCTGCAATCACCATCTGCAGTAATTCTGGAGCCCAAGAAAATAAAGTCTCTCACTGTTTTCATTGTTTCCCCATCTATTTGCCATTAAGTGATGGGACCAGATGCCATGATCTTAGTTTTCTGAATGTTGAGTTTTAAACCAATTTTTTCAATCTCCTCTTTCACTTTCATCAAGAGGCTCTTTAATTCTTTTTCACTTTCTGCCATGAGTGTGGTGTCATCTGCATATCTGAGGTTATTGAGATTTCTCCCAGCAATCTTGATTTCAGCTTGTGCTTAATACAGCCCAACATTTCACATGATGTACTCTGGATATAAGTTAAATAAGCAGGGTGACAATATATAACCTTGAAATACTGCTTTTCCGATTTGGAACCAGTCTGTTGTTCCATGTCCAGTTCTAACTGTTGCCTCCTGACCTGCATACATATTTCTCAGGAGGCAGAGCAGATGGTCTGGTATTCCTATCTCTTTAAGAATTTTCCACAGTTTGTTGTGATCCATACAGTCAAACGTTTTGGCATAGTCAATATTGCAAAATTGGATGTTTTTTTTGAACTCTCGCTTTTTTGATGATCCAGCAGATGTTGGCAATTTGATCTCTGGTTCCTCTGTCTTTTCTAAGTCCAGCTTGTACATATGGAAGTTCCCATACTGTTGAAGCTTGGCTTGGAGAATTTTGAACATTACTTTGCTAGCATGTGAGATAAGTGCAGTTGTATGGTAGTTTGAACATTCTTTAGCATTGCCTTTCTTTGACTTTCTTTGGGGAGATTAGGGAAGAAGAAGAGATCACAAAGTGTGAAGGGAACTTATGGATGCTTATCCAATATAGACCCTACATCATCACTGGAGACTTGATAGAGGTGAGAAAAGTACATTTTGCAGCTGACCCCAGACACTGTATGCATGAATTATTATCTAGGAAATTGTCCTCTTCACTTTCCTAGGCATCATGGGTACCCAGAGTGTGTTACCCATGCACATAACTAATTTTTTATAATGTGTGTCCTACATGCTAGGTGCTGTGCTGTGCTATATGCTGGTGACACTAGGGAATAAATAAATATAGTCCCTGCCTTCATGGCATTTAGAGTCAGAAAATGTTAGAGAACACCCCATCGATGATTCCTTTTTCTGCTTCCCTGAGTTCACATCTGTCTTATTTCCCTCTTGAGTCTTCTTTTACATCCTGCCTTACTTGTGGGCAGGACTGGTCTCATCTAACAGATTAAGAGCTCCCTGAGGGTACAGACTGCTTCTTTTCCCACACAAATACTAACTGACTCTGACTGATAGCCAGAGACAGCAGAGATGAGTAATGGTCTCATTTAGTGTCCGGCAGAAGTCTTGATTTGAGCATTGCAAGCCTACGGTGTGTTTGACCTAATCTGCTCGGCTGTATGCACAACCGTGGAGAAGGTTCTTTGCCTGAAGGAGTCTTCCTCCTCTTACTTTTTATCTTCAAAGCCGCATACTTAGTGATTAAAGCCATCTGTGTTACACTTATTCTGGAAACAACATTGAAGATTTAGCTTTAAAAATGATGGGAAAAAGTTCAACTTTTGGCCACTGCTTTTAAGTTTCTGGGAATGAATATTCAAAGTGATATTCTTTAACAGGACATTTTGAAGTTTCCAGCACTGTGTGATTGTATAACCAGTTATAATATTAGGGAATAGCCCGAGGACTAAAGTGGAACAACAAGGTGGAAAGGACAAAGACTTTAGATTGAGAATCAGTAGTCATTTATTAATTGTATGAATTTGAATAAGTAAATTAATCTCTCAGGATCTCAGCTTCATGTTTAAAATAGGGTGTTAATACCTCTTTAAAAGATTTATAAGGATTAAATGAGAAAATTCATGTGGAGTATTTCATATATTATAACCTACAGTTGTCACAAATGATGCCTATTTATTTCTAAGGTAGATACGACAAATATTTGCCAGTGTCCCTACTTGATTCATGATCAGTTAGGTGTGCTATGTGCTGTGATAAGTTGCTCAGTCGTGGACTCTTTGCGACCCCATGGCTTGTAGTCCGCCAGGTTCCTCTATCCATGGTATTCTCCAGGCATGAATACTGGGTAGCCTTACCCTCCTCCAGGGGATCTTCCTGACCTAGGGACTGAACCCACATTTCTATGTCTATTGCATTGGAAGGCAAATTCTTTACCACTAACGCCACCTGGGAAGCCCAACTAGGTAATGGAATGCTTTTGAAAAACTAATGCTTTGTAGCACCTGCAAAATTAAATAATAAGATATAGCAAGGAACTATGCATGATAATAGAGAAAAGGACAAAATATAGTTAAAATATTCTTATTTTTGAAGAGGAAAGAGGACAATATTCTTGTGGCAAAATTCCAAAAGTATATTATTATAGAGACTTTGACAAAATTTTTATTTAAATAAGTGGAAAGGGCTTAAAAAAAAAAACTCAACTTTCAAAACCCCTTAGAAGAACTATAATAGTCCTGCCTCTGTGAGGGAAATTAATCTATGGAGAATTCCCAGAAAGCAGCAATCATATAACTTCTTCCTAGCTCCTCTTGAAAGAAATCAAAAAAAGTGGCATACTAATTTCTCCTCTCTCTGATTCACCATAAAATCCATCAAGCCATCTTTCTTGCTAGATGTGTGGGTTTCAGATCAAGCAGAGACAAATCCCAGTGTCGTGCATGGGAAGTATTAATGTATACATAAAAGACACAGGATTGGTATTCTAAGTCCACAGATGCATGCATCTACTCAAATATTACAAAATGAACATGCTAGGATGCTACAGAATGGAAACACACACAGACACATGCACAAACACACACATATTTTTAAGCTCTCATAGTCTTTTGTAACACTCTGAGGACACTCATTAAAAAAATTTATATTTCAATCAAGCATATATTTTTCATCTGCATTTTAGATTACAAACTATTTGAAAATAAAAACTATAACTTGTTTATTTTTTTTCACTGTTTTATTTCCTGTAATGGCAACAGGAACCAGCCTTCTGACACAGCTCAAGAAAATAAAGAAAATAAATTTTGTGAGTGTTTAATATGTGCCAGACGCTAAAGCTTGGAATTTCTTATAAAATACCTCTTTGAGTAAATTACTGAAGTCAATTTCTTGATATAATACAAGTCTTCCTGGCCTCTTGTAAAAACCAAGGTGATGCCTCTTTGCTTTATCCAAAACAGCTTCAAAGGCAACAAGTTATCACACAGTAGTAGTTTAAAGGCATAGCTGTGAGCCACATAATTCTATCTTCTCCAACATAAAGTCTGAACTACAGATCAACTCAAGTGAAAATATTCATTGTAATTAAAGAATTTTCTCTTTCAAGCTATAAGTCTGAACATTTAGCATAAAGGAAATGTCTAAGAAATAAATCTCACTAAAATAATGAGTCAATAAGAATCATCAAGTGTCAGCTTCCAGATATTATTTTCCTTTCTAACTCACATGTTATGTGTGGCTGTGGAAAAGGAAACTGGTATGATTCTTTGATAATCAGGAAATAAAATTTAAATTAGAGGCTTATAAATGTTCAAAAGTATAATATAATCCATAAATAAAATGCAGATCTCTCTCTCCCTCCTCCAAAGATAATAATTGAGAGTATTTCTAAACAAGCAGTGATGTTCAACAACATTTCACGTGTCTGTTGACCCTCTGTATGTCTTTATACATAGGTCTAAGTACAATATTCAACTTGTAAAAGTTACTTATATAAGGCTATATACAAATTAAAAAAATAAGTAAAGGTTTTTTAATGTTCCCTTTGAACAAGGCACATTATAGCAGTTGGCTCATGCATTTGCAAGCAGTTTCTAAAGGAGTCAAAAAATCTCTCTTATAATTTTACACATAGTCACAGAAGGGGAAAAATTAGTTTCACTTTTACTCAGCAGTTGACTCATATAAGATGAACTAAGATCAGGAGGACAAAATTGACACTGGAAAAGGAAAAGTTAAATGCAGTATTCTGAATTCTGTTCAGAATGGAGAGCACCAATGGGAGACTAAAGCTCTCTCTTTACTGAAGCAGCAGTTTGAAGTACTCTTGTGTAGTATAATAGAATAATTGACCCAATTAGGGCCCTATTCATCAGAAATTAGATTTCTGCAGGTGCCAAGCACAAAGGCTTTTAAGGGCCTTCTTGGCTTCTCACTAGCAACATTGGGAAATTGCGGGCACAACAAAACTGCAAAATCTGCAATTTAATATCTTTCCTCAAGGTATTTTCTGAACCTCACTTTAATTTTGAAGACAGATGAAAGGGACACAGCTTTAGCGTCTCTTCCCTTGCCAAGACAGCTCTTTTCTGGTAAGACTATGGCCAGCCATCCCCTTTAACTTGGCTTTAAAGAAACACTTTTAAAAGCAACAACCATAGCCTATGATTGAGTATTCACCTTTCAGAATATCTCATTCCAAAGTCTGTCCAATTCAGATCATTTTGGGGGGATTCATATTGTATTCACCATTGAAGTTTGTAGAATCCAGAATGTGTTCAACCAAGTCCTTTAGAGGATGTTTCTTCAGATACAATTCACATTACGTAGTTGGAAAATCTGCTTAAATTGGGCCTGAGATTCTTAAAGAGAAATTGATGGTATGTCAAGTGTTTCTGGGTGTACGGGATAGAAAAGGGGTAAGAAAAATCCACTCTCTGAAGATGAAGGGATTCCTGAATACAGTTCAACTCTGATTTTTTAAATAGAATGTTCTCATTTGCTGATAGGATATGAATAAATTAACTCCCCTAACTTCCCCAGGTTTACCACTTGGAATACATAAACAATCGCTCTGATTTTCTATTCTTCTCCATTTTCTTTCTAGCATTGATGGTTATTTTAATTATGTTTAGATGAGTGTGTTTACTTATCCCGATTTCTGTATCTTCCATTAGAATGTGTGTTCCAGGAGAGCAAAGACAATGTCCCACTCATTCACTGCTTTGTTCCCCATCCCTCGTGCCTAGAGAAGTACAATCAGCCCTCCCTACCCATAGATATAGATGAAGAGGGCCAACTGTACTTGGTCATTTTATATAAAGAACTTGAGCACCCAGGGATTTTGGTAACTGTGAGGGTCTTTGATACTGAGATACTGAGTGATGGCTGTACAAGGCACACAGTAGAGTCTCAATATATATTTCTTGAATGAATGAATAAATAAAGAAATTTCTTTAGAGAAATTTAAAATCAGCACATTAAAGGTGTACCAATATTAAGGGAAATAACACTCCTGGCTTACTTCATGGGTTCAAGTAGAATATATAACATCTGGAAACGATACAGAATAAGGCTGAGTTAGCTTTAAGCTGGTTCCAGTGCTAGAGATGCTATATATCAAACTGTCTACTAGACTTCATGACATCTGAAGGAAAATACACCCCAAAATAAGTATTATATCCCCTTCTTTCCTCCAGCTCTCTTCCAATTACAACCCAATTTTCCCCACTAGGTGGTGTTACACTTTACTAGTTATACTTAATTGATATCCCAGAACCTACCTAAACTTTAAATTCTCAGACCAACATACAGGCACCAAATCCTACCAGTGCCACTTCTTAAATATCTCTCCAATATCTCTATCATTTTCCCTTCATCCACATCTTAGATCATTTATTTTTTTGAGAGAGTATCATAACTGGTCTCCTCATTTCAGTTTTCTTTTATCTTCCCAAGCATCCTTCATTTTTTTTTGTAATATTTATTTTTTTAAATTTTTATTATTATTATTATTTCCCTACATTACAATACTGTATTTGTTTTGCCATACATTGACATCCTTCATATTTTTATCCATATACTTTTAAAGTATAAGTCAGATCCTATGCCTTCAATATATCCAATTGCCTACTTAATATAGTATAAAGTTCTTAGTAGGACATAAAAGACTGTTTGTTCCATGGTTTGCCTGTTTTCCAGCCTCATCCCCTGTAGCTTCCTATAGTCACCCTCCTACTTTCACGGTAACTTCTGCTCTTTGGCTATTCATTTTTAATAGCAACAGTGTGCTCCATTCCCCCATCCCTCTTCCATTAGGAAGCTCCTTCTAAGTCTCAGGATTCAGCGCAAGGGCCAGCACACTTCTCTGGGTATAGACGTAGATACCTGGAGAGAAATGAGTAGTCTCTCTGCTCTGTTCAATATCATCTTCTTGAATGCCATCTATTTTATTATTGCAAACGTCTGTGCATTTGTTTCTTTCACACTAATATGGGGCCTCTTTTAAAGCAGAGCATTGTGCAGAGTATGGACATGCTTGCACAATGAATAACAGAATGGCCCCTTCTCACTGCATACTAGTTTCCTTTTCATGATCAGCCTAAGCACCTCTCTGAACTCAAGAAGGGCTCTACTCTTTTAAAGGGCTCATTGGTTTAGATCAGGTCCATCCAGGATAAGCTCTCTTTTGATTAACTCAAAATCCACTCATTATGGACCTTAATTATATCTGTAAAATCCCTTCACCTTCACCTTTGCCTTGCAATGTAACATAAGCATGAGTGGCAATTCACCGTAGTCACAGGTTCCAAATACACTCCAGAGAAGGGAATTATGCAAGGGAATGAGTTATTGGGAGTCACTTTACCATTCTGTCTATCAGAGCTGGGAACCTATAGAATAATGGTCCTCAGTCCTCAACTCATATCACTAGGGTGATCTGAGAAATTTCCCAACCAAGCTGAAATTGGAGGGAGCCAGCCGAATAAATTTAGGAGTATGGAGCTATCTCTGGGTTTATTCACCAACAAAGAGCTTGTGATGTTATTTTCTAAATGCTTGTCTTATTCTTTAAAGTTCATGTGTGGATGGTCAGTTCAATGATAGATCTCCTTGTGTATGCCATTTTTTAATGACAAGCAGGGTTTGTTTTTTAACTTTCAGAATGCTTATTTATCTCTGCATCTATATTCATAGATATAATGTGAACCTTGTGAGGGAGAAGAGAATACCATATTCCCGTTTATATTACAAGTGCCTATATCTCAATATTTAATCAGGACCCACCCAAGTAAGCAGTTCTTTCTAATTCTGCTTAAGATAGATCGTCTTGTTTGACCTTTGGATTGCCTATGTCCCTTGTGAGATAAGAGATGAGAAGGACATTTGCTGTTTACTTAAAATATTGTACGAATGTATACATAATTAGGTTCCTTCTTGTTGTTGTTCAGCTGCTAAGTTGAGTTCGACTCTTTGTGACCCCACAGACTGCAGCACACCAGATTTCCCTGTCCTTCACTCTCTCCCAAGTTTGCTCAAATATCATCCATTGAGTCACTGAAATCTTTTCTAAAAATAATGTTCTAGCCCTTTGGCAGACAAAAGGAAATATATGTGAGCCTCAGCTCTCACAGCTCAAAAATGTCTTGGAAGTTACCATTTCTTCAAAACCAATTCAGGTCAGTGATTTCACAGAGCTCCTGAGGACTTTTCCTTCTTCAGCAAAATCAGGCAGACAAAATCAGCCTATGAAATAACATGCCCCCTCTACCAGTAGAGAAATCTGGGCTCAGCCCTGTGTGTGTTCAGGCTTTCTATCCCTCTGGGCAGCAGACCTGCCCTAATGCAAACTCCCCACAAGACATTCTCACTCAGAATGCTGCCAGGGCAGGCCCCATGTCAAAGGTAAGAGAAGAGCAAAAATAGAGAACTGAGTAATA
>SJYF01001785.1:689231-705703 GCA_006410515.1 Procapra przewalskii
TATATATATATATACGGAATTATAGTGTGTTTCTTGACGACTTGAGTTTTGAAGCTTGTTTTTAAAAGTGGCTCCACCACTTACAAGCTGTGTGACTGCTGGTTAAGTCATTTAATCTTTTGGTTTCTGAGTATAAAATGCAGATAATAGAAGTATCTAACAAAGAGTTCTGTGGGGAAGCTATGAGACAACACAAGAACAAATTTTTGAGCAACACTTTAGACATACTGATGGTTCAATAAAAATTAGCTGCACTGTTCTTATTTTATTAGTTATGTCCATAGATTAAGATATCAGTATTGATACAGGAGTAAATATGCATATGGATATAAAAAACACTAAACAACAATGATTTTCCCTGGGTGGTAAGATAATGCACAATTGTTTAAATACTTTATGCTTTCTACTTTTCTTCAGTAAAAATTTTTATAACCAAAAAAATAAAATTTTAATCTGGGTAAAAAATTGTTCTCTCTCCAAATCCCAGGCAAACATTCTAATGCCCTCCATGGTAGTCAGGCTGTCCTTGAGATATGCAGACATCCTCCTAAGTGAGTTCTCTGCTATAACTGAAAATATCTCCTCAATAATTAAAGCATTAGCCAGTTGGCCTTTTCCATAAAATCATAACAGAAATGGCTGATCACCACATTAGGTAGGAAATTCTGTATCCCATGGCTGGAGATTAATAGAATGGCATATTCCATTGACATTGTCATACTAAGCAACAGTGTTCTCTCCATGCAGCCGCAGAAGTGGGTACGCTGTTCTGAGCCAATCTAAGGTGATTACCACAGAACGGTACTCATTTTACTAACAGCAAGGCATATTATCCTTCATGCATGGCGTAGCATTCAAGTTTAATAGGATTCTGAAAGTGAAACTGAGGACATTTGGGACAAGGACCCTAAATCCTATGGAAAGTATTTTGTCACCTCTTACTTGTTTATCGCTTGTGTGTCACATAGCATCTCAATTACGCTAACAACTCAATTTAATAGAAGGACAAGTGGACACCCCATGGTAGAAAGAAGGCAACAGTGGTATTACAGACTTGAAAGTTTGATTAAAGGAGCAGAAACATCATCCTTCTTCTGTTAGAGACTTTTCCTTGGGGTAGGGGATAAAACAGACCATCTCATATTAGGATGGCATAGATAAGTAAGAAAGTAGTCTTTTAAATTACGATTTTTGATGAGGCTCCCCGAACTCTAAAGATTAGGACTGGCCTCAGGTTAATTCTGGAGGTTGGGACAGACATGCCACTCTCCAACCCAGCCCACCCTACTGCCAGTGTTCTTTTTAAATGACAAATCCTTACATTTTAAAACTAATCAGAAACTCCACCATCACCTACAAGGTAATAAGAAAACAGCTTTATTTAGCAGGCAAGGGCCTCCATAATCGAGCTCCAGGTCTGTCTGCCTCCACTCCTTTTGGTATTCCTGAGGCTTTGGCAACAGTACTTGCTGACCCCTTAACACAATACCTTATTTTTCCACACAGCAACATACTGTATATGCTGTTTTGCAGACATAAAGTGTCCCTTTTTCCTTTGTTCATCTGAATTATTCTTGCTCCTTTAAAATTAAGTTTGTAAATTTTCTAAATGCCGAATTGAGTTGCTTACACCTCTTTTGAGTTGCCCATAACTTGTACATTGGTACCATATTAACATAAGAATTATTGACACATGCATTTGTCTTCCTAGAGGACTGTGTGTTTCTGGAGAGCAGAGGAGAGGTTGCATTGTTTTTAAATTGTCGTTTATTTACAATACTGTGTTAGTTGTAGGTGTACAGTATAGTGATTCAGTAATTTTGCAGATTATACTCCATAACTTACCACAAGGTAATGGGTATAATTCTCTGTGCTATACAGTATATCCTTATTGCTTACCTATTTTATACATTATAGTTTATATCTATTAAACCCATACCCCTAATTTGTCCCTTACCTCTTCCCTCTCCCCTTTAGTAACCACAGATTTTTGTATATCTCTAAGTCTTTTTCTGTTTTGTAAATACAATCTTTTGTATTACTTTTTTCATATTTGACATATTTTCCTCTGTGAGTAGTTTAACTGATATATCTCAATAGATTTCTCCACAATCCTTTCCCTTACCCTTGTATTAGCCAATTAGAGAGCCCAGAGCCTAGTTAAGCTTTCAAGCTCTCTCCAGTTATTATCAAGTCCCTAGAACAGAATAGTATTTACTAAAGTGCACTTTCTAAAATCTCAGTTTCACAAGATGTTAATGTTTATGATATGAAAAGAGGATTCTGTGGTCAAATCAGTAAATGGAAAACTGTTTTCTTTCATGAGGACTCCTTAGAGCCTTTGACACATTAAAGTGTATCAAAAAAATTTATATATTAATATATGTGGATGTATCATACAAGAATTATTGCATATATAACCAGGACCAATTTTTTCCAGGGCACCTCTCACTGTACTAGTGGTCTATGAAATACACTTTGAGAAATTCTGCTCTTTCACCCAAAAGAAAGGTGTATGGAATGTGAGATATTTCAAGAGTATCATAGCAGTCCAGTCTTCATATAAGACAGACAAGAGAATGACCAGTTGGCCCTGGGTCATCTCACTAAGTACAATTTATCCCCCAAATAAGAAAGTGGTGTATATGAGAATAGTCAGATGGAGTGTTTCTTGGTCACATTTAAATCATTTCTCCAAATTAAAAAAAAAAATGGAGGCAATTGCAGATAAAGCAAATATCTACATTAATTAAATAGAAATGGAAGACTTTTGGAGTCAAAATAATGAAGTAGAGCATGCATTATCTCACCTAAAATTCTGGTCTTAGAATTTCTTGTGGGGGTAGCTTACATACAAAAAGAAAAAAATTATACAAACTACCTTTTGAATTAGAAATTAACAATAACAAATGTACACCCATGGGTCTTTCATTTGGAATGCTAAATAAATCATATTGTACAAATGACATATGTATAGCTTTTCACCTGCTTTTGAGCAAGATATAGAAATATGACTTGCAAGGGAAGTCAATTAAGCTCAATAACGATGATTAGGGAAGACAAATCATGAAGCAGCACCAATTGTTTGTGTGCTCACTCAAGAACGTCCAACTCTTTGCAATCACATAGATTGTAGCCCACCAGATGCCTGTACTCGTGGAATTTTCCAGGCAAGGATACTAAAGTGGGTGCCATTTGCTATTCCATAACATCTTCCAGACCCAGGGATACAGCCTGCATCTCTTGTGACCGCTGCAGTGGCAGGCAGATTCTTTATAATAGTGTCAGCTAGGAAGCCCACCAATTAAGACAGATTTGAGATCAAAGATAAGTCCTGGGAGCCCTAAACATAAGCAGACAATGGTTAATACACAAAATTCCAAGCAAATAGCTGGCCCAAGTCTGTCTATTGATAGGGAATATTCATCTAGTCAATAGAGGCTCAGCAGAAAGACTTCAGTTTGATGTAAGTGAAAGTGTTAATCGCTCAGTTGTGTCTGAGTCTTTGCAACCCCACAGACTAGACCACCAGGTTCCTCTGTCCATGGGATTCTCCAGGCAAGAATACTGGAGTGGGTTGCCATTCCCTTCTCCAGAAAGTGAAAGAAAGTGAAGTTGCTCAGTCGTGTCCGACTCTTTAAGACACCATGGACTGTAGCCTACCAGGCTCCTCCATCCATGGGATTTTCCAGGCAAGAATACCAGCATGGGTTGCCATTTCCTTCTCTAGGATATCTTCCTGACCCAGGAACTGAACCTGGGTCTCCACATTGTAGGCAGACGCTTTACCATCTGAGCCACCAGGGAAGTCCCTTGGCAGGTCAGTCTAAACCCCTGACAGGGTTTCTGCCATAAGCTGTATGAGGTCACCACAGAACCACAGAGTAGGGCTCCTTAACTTGTTTCATGCAGGACATGTCATTCATTCACACAAGTACACTGTAGAGTTAGTAAAGTATAGCAGAAAACATGTTCTCTAGGAGAACAAAGAGCTAGAGCTCCAATCATCCCTATCTTGTCCCAAAGAATCTAGGATGAGCCTCCAAGATGAAAGTTTGCTGGAAAACCACAAAAGACACTGGAATTCCTGGCCTCCAGAGGAGAAAAATTCAATCCATGGCCAGTGACAAGGCTTGATCACGCAGAGCTTTTGCATAATAAAGTTTTATTAAAGAATAAAAGAGAGAAAGCTTCTGACACCGACATGAGAAAAGGGCAGAAAGAGTGCCCACCCCCTACTCCAGAGGGTGTTCCCAAACCAGGAATCAAACCCAGGTCTCCTGAATCTCAGGCAGATTCTTTATTGTCTGAGCCACCAGAGAAGCCCAATATACATATGCTTCAGAAACAAATTTTATTTTATCCCCATCTTCCTTATTCAAAGGCTTCTCTGACCATGGAATTTTCCAGGCAAGAAAACTGGAGTGGGTAGCCATTCCCTTCTCCAGGGGCTCTTCCCAACCCAGGGATCAAACCCAAGTCTCTTGCATTGCAGGCAGATTCTTTACAGTCTGAGCCACCAGGGAAGTAAGAGAAGCTGATTAAAACTAAAATAGGTTTCAGATCCTGGAAAACTAGAGATTATGTACTGTGATCTAATAAGACTCACTTTAGCACAATTGGTTAGAAAGTTTGGCTATTAAATAAAAAGTTCACAGAGAGTCCTGAATTTAATTCTATATTCCATCTCTTCCTGACTATGAGATCTTTGGAAATATTCTTTGTGAGAAATTCCCAAGACTATCAAGACAATTAAATGAAATAATGCATGTAAATTAACCATAACCCTCCCTATCACTCAAAGATGTTTAGTATTAGCTATTGTTAACCTTGACATTACTTTGTCAACAAAGATCCATCTAGTCAAGGCTATGGTTTTTCCAGTAGTCATGTATGGATGTGAGAGTTGGACTATAAAAAAAAGCTGAGCACAGAAGAATTGATGCTTTTGAACTGCGGTGTTTGAGAAGACTCTTGAGAGTCCCTTGGACTGCAAGGAGATCCAACCAGTCCATCCAAGAGGAGATCAGTCTTGGGTGTTCATTGGAAGGACTGATGTTGAAGCTGAAACTCCAATATTTTGTCCACCTGATGTGAAGAGCTGCCTCATTGGAAAAGACCCTGATGTTGGGAAATATTGAAGGCAGGAGGAGAAGGGGACGACAGAGGATAAGATGGTTAGATAGCATCACCGGCTCAATGGACATGAGTTTGGGTAAACTCCGGGAGTTGATGATAGACAGGGAGGCCTGGTGTGCTGCAATTCATGGGGTCACAAAGAGTCGAACACGACTGAGCAACTGAACTGAATTGAATGTTGACACATTTCCAGGATAGTAATTATGAATCAGGATGAAGCAGAGAGCTACTTATATTAAATAACTGGAAACTTATGTAATAGCAAACTATCAGAAGGGAAGCCAGGAGAAAAACCATTAGGCAGTTTAGACATTCAGGGAACAACACTGGACCATCTCCAAGGTCTAATTCACAATCAGGTGTCTCATGTTTAATGTCAGGCCTCAGTGACTTTGTGGTTTCACCATTAATCTGGGTCACCCCAGCTAAGTATGCCAACAATACAGCACATTCTCTATCTCTCTCTTTCTCATGAATATTTAGAGACTGCATCTAACAACTTGCTTCTTCAGTGAGAAGCATGAGTACAGAGCACAGCATGGAGTTGAAGATGGCCTGCATCTGAGTCTGTACTTTACCTGAGCAGCTAGGTAACCTTAAACAGGCCTTACTAATATGTCAGTTTTAACTTCTAGGCTTCCTAAGATGAGAAAAATACCTGCCTCAAGTGGGACTTGAGCAGGAACTAGGGTAGGACACAGGCCATAATTGGGAGATGTCTAAGGATGAAGAAAGTAGAGGCTAGTGGCAGGCAAGAAGGAACTAGACTTGCTGTTCACTTCCTGTCTCACCAAATCCAGCCCTGATCTTTTTTTCCATTATGTTTGAGAACTTCTACTGACTTCCTTGGAGAAGGCAGTGGCACCCCACTCCAGTACTCTTGCCTGGAAAATCCCATAGACCGAGGAGCCTGGTAGGCTGCAGTCCATGGGGTCACGAAGAGTCAGACACGACTGAGCGACTTCCCTCTCACTTTTCACTTTCTTGCATTGGAGAAGGAAATGGCAGCCCACTCCAGTGTTCTTGCCTAGAGAATCCCAGGGACAGGGGAACCTGGTGGGCTGCCGTCTATGGGGTCGCACAGAATTGGACACGACTGAAGAGACTTAGCAGCAGCAGCACTGACTTCCTTCAATTCTCTTGTTCTCATCTCACTTCTTATTGATCTTCTGGTACTTACGCTTCTTCATTGAGCAGAGAGTACACAAGGATCACCTAAAAATTCTTTGTCAGTTAATGTTGCCCCTATGGCTACTGAGAGAATCAGATGCATGTGTTCCTGATTTTGCAGACCACAGGCCAATGTCAATGTAGAAGGTAACCCAACCAATTCTAAAACACAGACACACACAAAGCTTTGCCTAACTTTGAAAATACTGCTGACACCTTGATCTTTTTGTCAGTCAAGGAGACATAATTACCCATTGCCAATTTGGGTATATACACATACACTGTGCTCACACACCTGAATGTCATCCTGTCATCACTAATCCATGACTTACATTCAGCTCAAAATTGGACAGTTAAATATGGAACCTCTAAATTTGAGTTATACAAGACAGACAAAATCTGGATATGTGATATGAACTTATCTCCCTTAATATACACTATGTAAGTAGAAGCAAAATGTTTGCCCTTCCCATCCTGCTTGAAATGCAAACTGTTAGAGCCACTGAATCATCTACAAAGCTTATACTAATTTTAAAAATCACCCTCTGAATTGTTCTTTCTTTGGTTGGAGTCATCCTTTGAATGGCATGTCCCATAAAAGCTTTGCAAGTAATGCAAAGAGGTTGCTAAGTAGAAAATATTTCAAGAGTTTTGAAAATATAAGCCTGACAGAGTCCCAGCCTTGAAGCCCTCAGTTTACATGAAAATTTATTGTCTATACATATTTTAGCATTAGAATGCAATATATGGCATTAGATCAAAACCAAGACAGCCAAACACCTACAGTTCTATGCTGAAGTAAAAAACAAAGAACAAGAACTATCACCCAGAGAAGGAAAAAAAATAAGTATCAGGGAAAGAAATGACTATAGAAAGCAGCTTGGGAATATTTTAAACTATTATTTTCTGGGCTTTGAGTATGAGTCAGTAAGAGACCACCAGCTTCTTCAAATGGCTTCAACAGATGGAAAAAAAAATTACCAATGAATACACTGGGACCTTGTTTCACAGCTCTATACATTTGAGACACATTTCAAATAACGAAAACTGAATACCCTCCATAAATATGATGGTAATGGTTATAGATGTGACAAGTATGCAGTTGGCCAGAGGGGGAAGACATTGTAATTTTTGTGTTTTTTCAATATGTTAGTTTGGGGAACCAGGAAGCTACCATTTCCAGGGGATATCACAACAGGTGTAACAGGCAGCAATTCAACACACTCTACCTTGGACTCCCAGTGACACAACTGACTTTGCCTGGCAATGAGCAAAGGGTTTATTCCAAGTCTTAGAAAACTGTGCAAAAGGATCATTATAAGAGCAACAGTTGAAAAAAAAAACCTGCAGTCTATTTAGAAAACAAAAAAATAATTTTTCAAGAAGGTATCTTTATTAGTACTGGTTCTTTGTGCTGGAATTTAATAGCTCTCAAGATTTGTCTTGGTCCTGAAACTATAATTCTCACAGGTATACCACTGTAACCTCAAACTACTTGGATATGAAAGACACAATAAGAACAAATAATTACATACTGTTCTCAGTAACGTGCTCAGTCAGAATCCCAATTTAGTGCCCAGGAACACTGAGGAAGAAATGAAGAGGAGAGAAAACAGCAGAAAATGCTCAACACATAAAAGAGCAAATTGCCTAACTTGGCTTGGGGCAGTCTGTGTATATTCATCTTCAGATTATTTTCCATTAAAGGTTATTATAAGATATTGAATATATTCCCTGTGATATATAGTATGTCCTTGTTGTTTATCCATTTTATATATAGTAGTGTGTATCTGTTAATATCAAATTCCCAATTTATCACTCCCCACCCTTTATCATTTGGTAACCATAACTTTGTTTTCTATGCTTGTGAGTCTATTTTTGTTTTGTAGGTATCATAATAAAATTTTTTAAACTTAAATGATCCAAATGTGCAGTCTTTTAAATTAGAAACATACAGATAATAGCTAAACCACATATTTCAATGTTACATAACAAATAGCAACAAAAGAATAGTATTGGTGAGTATAGTCAAGGAAATACAAGAGATTTTTAACAAGCTGAAGTCAGAATACATTGTTTCAAGTGTCCCCATAGACAATTCCAAGGTCCAGCATTTTAAAAGAAATCTAAATAATAAAAGACAAATAACTATACAATAAAGGAAGGCTTCACAGACCTTTTGCGAGCTCTGAGTTAGGTGATTACCTTTCCTCTCATGTCTTCTAAATAGTGCAGCTTCTATGTTATTTTGCCACACATATCCTTGCACAAACTCTTTTCTTGGGATATGTATATGCTATGAAGAAAAGACTCAGCTATGCTGATGTTTATCCAACAATAGCAAAGCCTTATTCACAACCCCAGCAAACACATGATGAATAGAACCAAGTCCAGACTGTGCCAACTAGACTGTTATGCTGATCCTGAAGGACAACCTATTATATTTCAAAGCAACTATTAGTAACATATGCAAACAAAATATGGGATGTCTTAAATTTTAATTTGGAGTGTGCAGCTGGTTCTGTTGTTTACCTTCCATCTGTTAACCCTTCCTCCTTCTTACCAAAACCTGAATTTTTTAGGTATTAACACAAATGGCCTAAATGACTTATGGGACACAGTATTTCTAACTGCCAGTATTTGTTTCTGAAATGTTCATCCAATCATTATGACATCCAGTGGGATAGATTGCAAAAACAGAGAATTGAATATTTGTGTATATCCTCTTCTAGTCATCTGGATATTGTCCAAACTTAAGCAGCAAATGAGACTTTTTATCAAATCCTAGTAGGGCAATTTGTTCTGATATCCACCCATTCATCTCATCCAGAAAAGTCGAGGGAAGGTCCTGTTATGGATCTTATTATAAGCAAGGCATTTTCATGATTGAGTCTATGCTTCCTCATTCTCATCTAAAACTGATCTTCCAAAGCCCTTGGAATACTGATGATGTTCATACTGTTGATAATGAATCCAAGCACACCACTTCCCCAGAGTTACAATCTATTAGACTGAACTACTGTCATGAAATTGCTGTTTGATGAAGTTCATTCAATGATAATAAAGTCACAAGATAATTTTGTTGTTTTTAAAAATATCCAAATACAAGTTGTCCTGGAAAAGGGTCAGCTTTTAAGATTATACTACATACTTCTAATGAGGCTTCCAGGGTTTAAATATTTTTATAACAACTCTAGAGAACTCAGGGTCAATTAGTTGCTGTCGTTTAGTCACTCAGTCATGTCCAACTCCTTGCAACCCTATGGACTGCAGCATGCCAGGCTTCCCTGTCCTTCACTGTCTCCTGGAGTTTGCTCAAACTCATGTCCACTGAGTCAGTGATTCCATCCAACCATCTCATCCTCTGTAGCCCCCTTCTCCTGCCCTCAATCATTCCCAGCATTGGGGTCTTTTCCAATGAGTTGACTCTTTGCATCAGGTGGCCAAAGTATTGGAGCTTCAGCTTCAGTCCTTCCAATGAATATTCAGGGTTGATTTCCTTTAGGATTGACTGGTTTGATCCCTTTGCTGTCCAAGGGACTCTCAAGAGTTGATTAGAAGACACAGGGAGGGGGGGATCTATTTGATTTATACCACATATAAAGTGATAATGACCAAAACCAAGGTTATCAAGACAAATACTCAAGATATTGCACTTAGTGACCAATTCTAAACCACACCATCTGGATACTAACTAGGATAGAGACACATTTCAATATGTTGACAATGGTAGAATTTTGACACAAGCAGGTATTTTACATAAGGACTTTAAAATATATCATCATCAATTATATAGGGCTTCCCAGCTGGTGGTAGTGGTAAAGAACCTGCCTGTTAATATAGGAGATGTAAGAGACATGGGTTCAATCCCTGGTTCCAGAAGATCCCCTGGAGGAGGGCATGGCAACCCACTCTAATATTCTTGCTTGGAGAATCCCATGGGCTACAGTCAAGAAGATCACAAGGTGTCAGACATGACTGAAGCGACTGAGCATGTGCACATCATCATTATATAAAGTTTTGAGGTATTTCATTATGTGGTCACATTTAACTGGGTTTGACAATGTTAACTTGGACATCTCTCCTAACATGCTCCTTATTTTATTCATTAATTTTCTGCCACCCTCAGCAGAATATAACCTTTCATAAAGTTATGTGTTATTTTTTATACATCCCCAAATCAGGGAATTGCACTTAGTAAGCAACCAAGAGATCTTACTGAATTAACTTACACCATATGCTCTGCAAAGGAAGACCTAAATGACAGGCTTCCAAGTATCTCCTAGACATGGTGCTTAGAACAAGGATAAATAAGCAAATTGTCATAGTGCATCACCAGCTTGCTTACCTGGCAAAGATTTTTATATTTCACACTTTAACCACAAGAAGCATCTTGGGACACTGTAACATTAGCATCAGTATTAAAACTTAATCCATCCCTGGAAATTGGTAATCACTTGTTGCCTTTGATTTTTTTGGCTGAGTTTCTAGATGCCCTAAGGGAAGACTTCATGAACGATTGCTGAGCATGACATCATAGACATCAAATCATTTTATTCATGACACCCAGGGAGCCACTGAAACTAAATTATGTCAAGTACATCACTTGAAAGTAAAAGGCAAAGTGCCTGGGACCTGGGGACATCACTAACAGATTAAAAATACAGAGCTTGTAAAATAATGACTAAATTGGTGAAGAATTTTAAAAGGTGAAATAGAGACTTTCATATATGGGCACCAGATTTATATCCAATTGACTGTGAAGTTAAAACAAAATTGGAGAACAAGAAATACTTGAAGTGTAGTACTAAAGATTAATTCTTTCTTAAACAGGTAAACAAAAGTAAGTATGGCAAGAAAGAAACATGATGAAAAGGCTTAATAAAATCAATCCAGATCTTGCTTGACTTCAAGGACATAGTTCATGTATTACTTTCTGTCAATTTTCACTGACAGATCAACTCATTTTTGTTGATAAAGTTAACAGACAAGACAATTTATTTTCTGAAAATCAAACTGTAGCTTGTTTTATGGTTGTGTGCATGCTAAGTTGCTTCAGTGTATCCGACTCTTTGCAACCCCATGGACTGTAGCCCTCCAGGCTCTTCTGTCCATGGAATTCTCCAGGCAAGAGTACTGGAGGGGGTTGCCATGCCCTCCTCCAGGGGATCTTCCTGACTCGGGGATTGAACTCGTGACTCTTAAGTCTCACCCATTGACAGGCGGATTCTTTACCACTAGCACCTCCTGGGAGTTCAGTTCAGTTCAGTTCAGTTGCTCAGTAATGTCCGACTCATTGCGACCCCAAGAATCGCAGCACGCCTGGCCTCCCTGTCCATCACCAACTCCCGGATTTCACTCAGACTCACAACCATCGAGTCAGTGATGCCGTCCAGCCATCTCATCCTCTGTTGTCCCCTTCTCCTTCTGCCCCCAATCCCTCTCAGCATCAGTGTCTTCTCCAGTGAGTCAACTCTTTGCATGAGGTGGCCAAAGTACTGGAGTTTCAGCTTTAACATCATTCCTACCAAAGAAATCCTAGGGGTGATCTCCTTCAGAATGGGCTGGTTGGATCTCCTTGCAGTCCAAGGGATTCTCGAGTCTTCCCCAACACCACAGTTCAAAAGCATCAACTCTTCGATGCTCAGCTTTCTTCACAGTCCAACTCTCATATCTATACATGACCACTGGAAAAACCATACCCTTGACTAGACGGACCTTTGTTAAAAAAGTAATGTCTCTGCTTTTCAATATGCTATTTAGGTTCGTCATAATCTTTCTTCCAAGAAGTAAACGTCTTTTAATTTCATGGCTGTGGTCACCATCTGCAGTGATTTTGGAGCCCAAATAATAAAGTATGACACTGTTTTCAATGTTTCCCCATCTATTTCCCATGAAGTGACAGGACCAGATGCCATGATCTTCGTTTTCTGAATGTTGAGCTTTAAGCCAACATTTTTGCTCTCCTCTTTCACTTTCATCAAGAAGCTTTTTAGTTCCTCTTCACTTTCTGCCATAAGGGTGGTGTTATCTGCATACCTGAGGTTATTGATATTTCTCCCAGCAATCTTGATTCCAGCTTGTGCTTCCTCCAGCCCAATGTTTCTCATGATGTACTCTGCATAGAATTTAAACAAGCAGGGTGACAATATACAGCCTCGATGTACTCCTTTTCCTATCTGGAACCAGTCTGTTGTTCCATGTCCAGTTCTAATTGTTGCTTCCTGTCCTGCATATAGATTTCTCAAGAGGCAGGTCAGTGGTCTGATATTCCCATCTCTTTCAGAATTTTCCAGAGTTTATTGTGATCCACACAGTCAAAGGCTTTGGCATAGCCAATAAAGCAGAAATAGATGTTTTTTTCTGGAACTCTCTTGCTTTTCCCATGATCCAGTGGATGTTGCCAATTTGATCTCTGGTTCCTCTGCCTTTTCTAAAACCAGCTTGAACATCTGGAAGTTCATGGTTCACATACTGCTGAAGCCTGACTTGGAGAATTTTGAGCATTACTTTGCTAGCATGTGAGATGAGTGCAATTATGAGGTAGTTTGAGCATTCTTTGGCATTGTCCTTCTGGGATTGGAATGAAAACTGACCTTTTCCAGTCCTGTGGTCACTGCTGAGTTTTCCAAATTTGCTGGCATATTGAGTGCAGCACTTTAACAGCATCATTTTTCAGGATTTGAAATAGCTCAACTGGAATTCTATCACCTTCACTAGCTTTGTTCATAGTGATGCTTTCTAAGGCCCACTTGACTTCACATTCCAGGTGTCTGGCACTAGGTGAGTGATTACACCATCTTGATTTTCTTGGTCATGAAGATCTTTTTTGTACAGTTCTTCTGTGTATTCTTGCCACCTCTTCTTAATATCGTCTGCTTCTGTTAGGTCCATAACATTTCTGTCCTTTATTGAGCCCATCTTTGCATGAAGTGTTCCCTTGGTATATCTAATTTTTCTTGAAGAGATTTCTAGCCTTTCCCATTCTTTTGTTTTCCTCTATTTCTTTGCACTGAGTCCTGAGGAACAACCCCCCCCCCCATTTTATGGTTAAGATACTGAAAATGGAATGATATGGATAGGTCTTCATCTTCTAGTTTATATACCTGATGAAGATTATGTCTTATCCTTTACATTAAGATCGACTACCACAGCAATGCAGGCATGTTTATATTTTTAATGTGGCTCCTTCATGTCCTTCTCAGTGGTCATTTCATAAAGATATATGACTTATCACCACTCTCATGTCCTTCATTAAGTTACCTTTTCTCACAGCACAGTGCTTGGAGGTCTTTTAAACTACCCAGCCAACTTTATTCCAGGAAACTCTTTCTATATCACTACATTAAAACAAAACAAAAATGTATTTAGCAGATCTATACTATGACAGAGTTAGACTCTTTGGCACATGTCATTTCATTTTAATCTTTACTACTCATCAAGGAACCAGATATCTAATTGCCAACATCTGATGGATCATCCAAAAAGCAAGACAGTTCCAGAAAAACATCTATTTCTGCTTTATTGACTATGCCAAAGCCTTTGACTGTGTGGATCACAATAAACTGTGGAAAATTCTGAAAGAGCTGGGAATACCAGACCACCTAACCTGCCTCTTGAAAAACCTGTATGCAGGTCAGGAAGCAACAGTTAGAACTGAACAGACAGGTTCCAAATAGGAAAAGGAGTACATCAAGGCTATATATTGTCATCCTGCTTCTTCAAATTACATGCAGAGTACATCATGAAAAACACTGGGCTGAGAAAGCACAAGCTGGATTTCTGGGAGAAATATCAGTAACCTCAGATATGCAGATGACACCACCTTTATGGTAGAAAGTGAAGAATTAAAGAGCCTCTTGATGAAAGTGAAAGAGGAGAGTGAATAAGTTGGTTTAAGGCTCAACATTCAGAAAACAGATCACAGCATCCAGTCCTATTGCTTCATGGCAGATAGATAGAGAAACAATGGAAACAGTGGCTGACCTTATTTTCTGGGCTCCAAAGTCACTACAGATGGTGATTGCAGCCGTGAAATTAAAAGACGCTTACTCCTTGGAAGGAAAGTTATGACCAACCTAGACCGCATATTAAAAAGCAGAGACATTACTTTGCCAACAAAGGTCCATCTAGTCAAGGCTATGGTTTTTCCAGTGGTCACGTATGGATGTGAGAGTTGGACTATAAAGAAAGTTGAGCACTAAAGAATTGATGCTTTTGAACTTTGGTGTGGAGAAGACTCTTGAGAATCCCTTGGACTTCAAGGAGATCCAAGTTCATCTTTAGATGGAGAACCAGTCCATCCTAAAGGAGATCAGTCCTGGGTGTTCATTGGAAGGACTGATGTTAAAGCTGAAACTCCAGTACTTTGGCCACCTGATGCAAAGAGCTAACTCATTGGAAAAGATCTGACTCATTGGAAAAGACCCTGATGCTGGGAAAGATTGAGGGCAGGAGGAGAAGGGGATGACAGGAGATGAGATGGTTGGATGGCATCATTGACTCGATGGACATGGGTTTGTGTGGACTCCAGGAGTTGGTGATGGACAGAGAGGCCTGACGTGCTGCGGTTCATGGGGTTGCAGAGTAAGACACGACTGAGTGACTGAACTGAACTCTGCAAGATGTAAATTAATAGCCGGGTTTTAGGAATTCTGAAGCTGAAGAGTCATGACTTGCTGAAAGTAAAAGAGCTGGTCCATCAGTTTGGCTATACTGATACCAGATATTTAAGGCTGGAGGGTTTTTTTTTGTTTGTTTCACAGCAGAACTTCTCAGAGTTGTTCAGTTTTCACAATACACTTTCACATTCTGTATCATCGTAGCAACTGTTCAATGAAGATACCAGAAAACTTTTTCCCAAGAGTCAAAAACAATTTAAAGGCCTAATTCACAGATGACAACATCCATGGATGAAAAATAAAATAGCTAGGCTACAAGGGTAAAAGATCATTTCTTTTGAAAGTCTGCAGCCTGCACACACAGATAAATGATTAGTCTTCCTTGATTTGTATGCAGCTGGTAGCTTGTCTGAACCCTTCAGGTTATGACCATGACACTGGGATACTTTTGATTTTCTTCTTAATTGAAAATCACATGGTAACGATGGCCAAGTTCTGTGTAACAAAATCTCATCTTCCCTCAGGGGCAATCAATGACTTCAAAGCTGTCTGGCACGAATAGAAGTGTACTCAAACAGCTTTAAGAAGAACACAATCACTGTCTTCTCTTTTCTAATTTTTCAGCACAATTTAGAGCAATCGAGGGAAAAAGTGTGTGACCAGTAAAGAAGATGTGTTTTTATCTTGGTTTTATTTTTTTCTAACTAGTTTACCTTGGGTAAGTCACTTAACCTCTCTGAGCCTCAATTATCTTATATATAAGATTTGGAGATAACCACACTTGACCTGCCAATATCACAGGGCAGTAATGGGAGAATCATTTGGTGATATATATCATAAGATGGATATAAAGTGTTATGTAAATATAAAGAGCAGGCAAGGAAATCTGGAGATTTTCAATCAAGTGCCTTATTTTTACTTTTTTATTCAAATTTTTAAAATTTAACATTCTATAATGCAGGAGAATGAAAATTTTTGCAAGCTTTTCCACAGGGTTTTTATTTTTCTCAAAGGGTTGTAAGTTTTGGATTTATTTTTATCTTAGATGGTTTTGTTTTTCATTTTATGTTATACATGTTCTTGAATAAATTTTGGGGGATAATATATAACATAGTGGGGGAAATTACCCATGACAAATTTCACAGACATTTTAATTTATTCATTTCCATGCCATTTCTTTGCACACATTTATAAATAAATGCATACTATTAATATAAAATTAAAATCATTGTTTAGAGATTTATTTTTTCACTTATCAAGAGCTTCATGCAGATTTTAGGTCTGTGGAAATAAGATCTTTACATAAAAACCACTTCTTTATGAATAAATTTAACATTTAATTTTTGTACATAGTGAGGTTTCTTTCAAATTTATACTATCATCAATAATTATATGATAATTATCTTTATAGGTAAATTGTTGACTATTTTTGAGTATTGTTTTATGATTTGCACCTAAAAGTGGGATTTCCAGTTTAAACATTTTGAGAATTTTTAAAGCTTTTGCTACAGATTGAAAAATGGCCTTCATAAATGGTGTTAT
>SJYF01001785.1:712934-736642 GCA_006410515.1 Procapra przewalskii
AGACTCTTGAGAGTCCCTTGGACTGCAAGAAGATCCAACCAGTCCATTCTGAAAGAGATCAGCCCTGGGATTTCTTTGGAAGGAATGATGCTAAAGCTGAAACTCCAGTATTTTAGCCATCTCATGAGAAGAGTTGACTCATTGGAAAAGACTCTGACGCTGGGAGGGATAGGGGGCAGGAGGAGAAGGGGACAACAGAGGATGAGATGCCAGGATGGCATCACTGATTCGATGGACGTGAGTCTGAGTGAACTCTGGGAGTTGGTGATGGACAGGGAGGCTTGATGTGCTGTGATATGGGGTCGCAAAGAGGCGGACACAAATGAGCAACTGAACTGAACAGAAGAAACAACTGTTTCTTCTATTGACTTTTACCCATAAACATGTGGGTAGATTTTCCTAGGTGTCCTTCATTAAAAACCTGATTCCTATTTGAATATTCTAGGACAATTCACCGCAGAGTCTCTGAACAAATTTCCAATATCTTTAATAACTTTTACCTCCTGCTTCTAGTATATAATTATCTGGCTCTATACAGATGAATTTCTGCCTTAAACATTTGAACTATTCTGAAAGTAATTAGGAATAGTGACATTCAAATCAGGCAGAAATGGGGTCTACTAGTGCTACCATTTTCAGGCTGTGAAATCATAAAGCATATGATTTAATCTTTGAAACTCATTCCCATCATTTGTAAGATACATATAATACTGTCTTTCTTGCAGTGTCATGATAATTAAACAGAATAGTATATATGAAGTGTTTAGCAGATTACCTGGCACATAATAAATTCTGGATAAATGGTACCTAATATTGCTGTTAAAATAGTAATATTTTCTTGCCAGCAAAAGTGCCACAATTCTCAGTATGCTTGCTTTGGCACTTGCACTTTTTCTTACAACTGGTTTTTCAGCACGGTAGGACTGTATCACCTGTCACCCACGACCAATGTGCATTACAAGGAAAGGTATGAATGAACAGCCAGACAGCAATAAAATTGCTCTACATTCCTCAAAGAGCAACTTGTATATAGTCAGAGGGTGGCTTTATTTTTAGTTAATAAATTGATTCAGTATCTTAGAAGCATGGTTTGTAGTAGCAACAGATAGAAACTCACCCTCTTGCTGGGTAACTGAACTCTCAGTGGGCTCTCTGAGCTTTGTTAGTAAATAATTCCTTCTAAGATATAGTAATTTTTTTACAATTAATCTTAATATACATTATTGTCATTTTGTATAGCCTTTTTTATTATGGTTGGTTTTCAGTTTACTGTTAGCATTTTGTCTATTGTTGTTCTGCATTTTTTTTTCTATTCAGAGTCTTAGAAACTACCTAACAATTTTCCTGTTGTCCACTGAACATGGTTTCATGTCTTCTTATAAGAAAAATGATCAGAAATAATGTCAAGTATATTATAAAGTCAATGTATAAATGCTGTATCAGCATATGTTCTCTTAAACATTTAATAATCTTTTTAAAAAGAACTATTCATATGGACTCAGTTTATTACTAAATTATCTTAACTGATTGCACTTCACAAGCTTCTGTAAGAACACTTAAAGGTCAATTTGATAAAATTCTTCTAGCATCATCTCTGCCTTACTGGATGGCATCATTTTCACTCATACGTCTCAGGTTTTCATTCTTGTGTCATCGCAAAAGAAAGCATCACCACAGTTAGACCAAGACACAAAAATAATACCTGCAAAGGACGGAGGGAAAAAAGAAGCTGAAAATGTTTCAATTGTATGTTGTTCCGGAACGTTTGTGAGGCTTTTCATGAAAGAGCTCTTCAAGTAAATGAGCTAACGACTAGCGCTCCCTGAGAAACTGAACAAAGCCCATACAAAAAGTTCAGTATGCGTCGCTGAGCAGGCTTCACTTGAACACACTCAGCAGCAGAAGAAAACTCAGTCAAGAAATCTCACAGTTTTGCAAGTCATTTTATTTCATGATTCCCTCAACACGCTTGTACTAAGAATCATTTATTTGCAAGCTCTTTTGAGGATACCAAAGATAAGAGGCATGCCCCAGGCTTCCAATGAGCTTACACTTGACCCAAGGAGCTTTTAAAACTACTCATAGCATGAGAACACAAATTTGAAATATCAAGTATGCCGCCAAATACATGTTTGACAGAGACAAGGAGTTCAATGAAAGACTACAGGAGAGATTCTCCTCCTGGTTGAGAAATAAGGGAAATCTTCACAGAGAAGTTGAGGGTTATAAATGTGGGTATATTCCAAAATTGTGATGCAAATATGATAGGTATTCCTTGACAAGCAAAGTCTGTTCAAAGAGATAAAAGTAAATATGCAGTGAGTTCATATGTCTAGTTACAGTGGAAAATTCATGTAAGAGAATTATTCAGAAGAAAGGTTTTAAGTACTTTGTGGACAGTCCAAGTAAAAAATAAAACAGTCATATCACTAGCTATTTCCAGTTAAAATAGCAAGTGTTTATTATCTCAAGAAAAACCCTTCTTCTATCCACACACACAGAATGAAATGACAGACTATAAAGTAGAAGAAACGTTTAGATTCTTTACTTACTCTCTTCAGATTTCTGAATCTTACTGCCAAATGTCCTGTATCCTTCCCTTGACAGTCCAACTCAAAATTTTTTCCTTCCTCCCAAAGCCTGAGTCACTTGCTATCACTGTCTCCTATTTGGCAATTTTGTTTTGACCTTATTTTGCCCTCTCTTTTTATGAATATTATATTCTTATAAAAATTTTAATATATCTTGAGAGCAGATACCATGTTTCATATTTTTATGCCTTATATTTATTTTCATTTATTAACCTAATATTTCTGGTATTAGTGCCTCTGGGTTGTAAGAATGGTCACTTTATATATTCTAGTGGAAAACAAAAGAAAAAAAAGAAAAGACTATAACCTCACTATCTACTAAATAAAGTGAAGAATAAAAATATATGGATCTGTCTCCACCCCAACCATATACATGCTTTTAAAATAAGCATTCTTTAAATATTATCTCTAAACTTTTTTGGACTAAAGGATATGGACACATTTTAGTGCTAATATCTAAATTTAATAGACCAGAGCTTTATAATTATTTCAGAGTGGGCCTGGGGAATAATTATGCCACCGTTTGGTGAATTTTCATCTCAGATGACATCAACCTGAGAATTCAACCTCAGGGGGCTTTTTAATAGAGGGTAGTCATTTCAAGTTGCTATGACAGTTAGCTGTAGAAATTTTATTAAAACAGATTAAAGTCCAATGTAAATTGGTTGAATATCAGAAATTTCTGGACTTAGCATTGACTGAGGAGCTATAAAAGCAATGTCATGTGAATATCAGTTATACAAACATTCCATGTTTACTTTATTACTACTGAGGTTTAGAAGACACACTAAATAAATATATTTTTCCTTGATCCATATAAGACCAGTTGTGTGATAAGCATAGGAATCAGGCAGCTAGATACCAAAATATTTTTATCTTAAAAAATTTCTTACAGTATAAGCAAGCACAAAATTAAAGGGGATAATACTATAAACCTATATACTAGATCATCCAACTTCAACATTCATCAATTCTTGGCCTTGTTGGTTTCATTCATATACTTCCATATATTTTCCTACCCTCAACTGGATTATTTTGAAGCAAATCACAGACTTAAATATCACTTCACCCATAAATATTTAAGGATTTATCAATAAAATAAAGGAAATATTTATAACAAACAATAAAGTCATCAGGGGTTTCTCTGGTGGCTCAGACAGTAAAGAATCTGCCTGTAATACAGGAGACCTGGATTCAATCCCTGGGTCAGGAAGGTTGCCTGGAGAAGAGAATGGCAAACCATTCCAATATTCTTGGCTGGAAAATTCCATGGACAGAGGAGTGCTATAGTCCTGGAGGGCTAAGGTCCATGGGGTTTCAAGGAGTTGGACATGATAATATCATTATCATACATAAAGAAAATAAATAATAATTCCTTAATATCTGTGATAGGAGCCTTCTAAGATAACCCCAGTGACCCTTATCTTCTGCTTTGCAAGCCATTGTTATAATTGCCCTTTAGTGTGAGCTGGATATAATAAAGAATATAATAAGGCAAAACTGATGAGACCTCAGTTTTGGGGATTTCATCGAAAGTCTCTCTTTCTCATTTATAATCTCTCAACTCTCTCTCATACTTTGTCTCTTTCTGAGCCCTTATCTGTAGAAAGTAAGCTCCCTTGTTGTGAACGGTCCTATGGATGGACCCAGTGTAGCAAGGAATTGATGACTGGCCATCAGCCAGATTTCAGCTTCAGCCTACCAACAGTAGCAAGAGAGAACTTGGAAACAGATCCTTCCTAGCAAGCCCTGAAGCAACTGAACCCTTAGAGAACATCTTCATCATAGCCTATGAGAGACTTTGAGGCAGAGGCACCCACATAAGCCATGCTGAGATTCCTGACCCACAGAAATCATGAGGTAATCAATGTTTGTTGTTTTAAGCCACTAAATTCTGGGGTAATTTTTTACATGGCCATAGATAACTAGTATATATCATTATATATTCAATCAGTATTCAAATGGTATCCATATGTTATGGATGATTTTTATCAGTTCATTCACTCAGTCATGTCCAACTCTTTGCAACCACATGGACTGCAGCACACCAGGCTTCCCTGTCCATCACCAACTCCTGGAGCTTGCTCAAACTCACGTGCATTGAGTCAGTGATGCTATCCAACCATCTCATTCTCTGTCATCCCCTTCTCCTCTTGCCTTCAATCTTTCCCAGCATCAGGGTCTTTTCCATGAGTCACCTGAGTGCTTCACATCAGGTGGCCAAAATATTGGTACTTCAGCTTCAGCATCAGTCCTTCCAAAGAATATTCAGGACTGATTTCTTTTAGGATGGACTGGTTGGATCTCCACGCAGTCCAAGGGACTCTCAAGAGTCTTCTATAACGTAACGTTCAAAAGCATCAACTCTTCAGTGCTCAGCTTTCTATTGGTCCAGGTCTCACATCCATATGTGATTACTAGAAAAACCATAGCTTTGAGTAGATGGAACTTTGTCAGCAAAGTAATGTCTCTGCTTTTATATATGCTGTCTAGGTTGGTTATTAACTTTTCTTCCCAGGAGTAAGCATCTTTTATTTTCATGGCTGCAGTCACCATCTGCAGTGATTTGGGAGCCCAAGAAAATAAATTCTGTCACTGTTTCCATTGTTTCCCCATCTATTTGCCATGAAGTGATGGGACTGGATGACAGGAGTCTAATTTTTTTGAATGTTGAGTTTTAAGCCAACTTTTTCACTCTCCTCTTTCACTTTCATCAAGAAGCTCTTTAGTTCCTCTTCACTTTCTGCCATAAGGGTGGTGTCATCTCCATATCTGAGGTTATTAATAATTATCCTGGCAATCCTGATTCCAGCTTATGCTTCATTCAGCCTGGCATTTTGCTCAATGTACTCTGCATAAGAGTTAAATAAGCAGGGTAACAATATACAGCCTTGATGTACTTCTTTCCATTTTGGAACGAATCTGTTGTTCTATGTCCAGTTTTAACTCTTGCTTCTTGACCTGCATACAGATTTCTTAGGGAGCAAGTAAGGTGGTCTGGTATTCTTTTCCCTAAGAATTTTCTATGGTTTATTGTGATCCATACAGTCACAGGATTTGGCATAGACAATAAAGCAGAAGTAGATGTTTGTCTGGAACTCTTTTGCTTTTTTGATGATCCAGCAGATGTTGGCAATTTGATCTCTGGTTCATCTGCCTTTGTAAATCCAGCTTGAACATCTGGAAGTTCTTGGTTCACATACTATTGAGGCCTTCACTTGGAGAAATTTCACTTGGAGAAAATTCACTTGGTGAATTTTGAACATTACTTTGCTAGCATGTGAGATGAGTGGAACTGTGGAGCAGTTTAAACACTCTTTAGGATTGCCTTTTTTTGGTGATTGGAACAAAAACCTGCTTTTTCCAATCATGTGGCCACTGCTGGGTTTTCCAAATTCTCTTGCATATTGGCTGCGGCACTTTAACAGCACCATCTTGAATTAGATTTGAAGTAGCTGGAATTCCATCACCTCCACTAGCTTTATTTGTAGTGATGTTTCCTAAAACCTGCTTGACTTCAAATGGATAATTTTTATATATGGTTTATTTGAATCAGGATCCAAATAAGATCCTCACATTTCATCTAGTTATATATGGTTTACGTTTTCTTACCACTAGATTCTTTTTCCTGCAATTTTTTTCTTTGCCACCCTCCACTTTTGTGATTGAAAAGCTGATATTAAAGACCCTGACATGGTATGAAAACAATGGATTTGCCAGCTCTTCCTTCTGCTCCTATCAATTCCTCAAAATAGCTTTCTGAGAAGAAAGTTTAGATGTCCTGAGCAACTACCCTTCCATGGTGTCATAATTTGAACTGTTCTAGAATAAAAATAGCAGAAAAAGACTACTAGCCTCAGTGAATGGGGAATAAGTTATTAGTCAAAATAACACCATTTTAGACTTAAATGAAACGTGAGGGCCATACAAGCAAATGTTTATTTATGTCAAAATTTAAAATTTGCCTCCTATCCTTATTACTCTTGAATAAATGAAGCTTCAACTAAAGAATGTTTCTCACTGTAGCGTCAAGAGAAAGACTTCACTATCGGTTTTTCCAGTAGTCATGTATGGATGTGAGAGTTGGACCATCAAGAAGGCTGAGTGCTGAAGAACTGATGCTTTCAAACTGTGGCACTGGAGAAGACTCTTGAGAGTCCCTTCGACAGCCAGGAGATCAAACCAGTCAATCCTAAAGGAAATTAACCCTGAATATTCATTGGAGGAACAGGTGCTAAAGCTGAAGCTTCAGTACTTTGGCCACCTGATGGGAAGAGCAACTCATTTGAAAAGACCCTGATGCTGGGAAAGATTGAGGTCAAGAGGAGAAGAGGGCAACAGTGGATGAGATGGCTGGATGGCGTAACTGACTCAATGGACATGAGTTTGAGCAAACTCAGGGAGATAGTGAAGAACAGGGGATCCCGATGTGCTGTAGTTCATGGGGTCACAAACAGACATGACTTAGTAACTGGACAACAAAAACTGACAATGTGCCTGCCCTTAATGATTTTATGATTTATTAGAAAAGTTAATCAAACAATCATACACATGCATGTGCAGAAACACACATGGACAGAATGTGAGAGACAGATGAACTTTAAAATGTATGAAATCCTTTGAAAGAAAAAGTTGCTCTGAAAAACATAATAAAAATCTAATACAGTCCAGGAGGATAGGGAAGGCTTCACTAACGTCAGAGCATTGGACTAAAATAAAAAAGAAGATATTTTAATGAAGAAGGTGTGTAAAAATGAAGATATTGCATTAACCATATTAATGACCAATGACAAGATATTAAATTTTAAGCAAGAGCAAGATGTGATAGGACTTGAATTTCAAAGAGCATGGACAATAGTTTGGACAGGGCAAACATGGTGCATGCAGTTGGTTCAACATCTGTCTTAAACACTAGCCCTTTGATTTCACTACCCACAGAGATGATGCTTCCAGTACCCTAGCCATTCTATTCCTTGACTATTCTCCAAATATTTTCTCACCTATGCTACCTCAACTACCACTGCACTCCCTTCATAATCTCAGTTTGAAGCATCTCACTTTCTGGTCATCGCCTCCTAACATTTCCAATGCATTTCTTCCACTAATGTTAGTTTCCTATTGCTACTGTAATAGATCACTAATATGGTGGTTTAAAACAGTACACATTTATTGTCTCACAATATCTTCACAATTCAGTGTAAAATGGGTCTCACTAAGCTAAAACCAAGATGTCAGCAGAACCCTCTCCATTATTAACCCATCAGCAAAATTTGGCATAGTTGATCACTTCCTTCTTGTTGAAACACTTTCTTTACCTGCTTCCCAGGACATCACTCTCTCTTAGGATCTCTGCCCATGTTATGGCTATGATTTCTCAGTTTTCATCACTGGGCTGTTTTCAACTTTCTAAGCTCAAACATTGGAGTATTCTAGGGCCCGGTTCTTAGGTGTCTTCTCTTGTACTTAATCTCTCTGTTCAAGTCATCTTACCTTGCTCATGGTTTTAATTACCACTATAATGTACACATTCAGATATCACTGTACTTACACTGAAACGGGTATCATTCTACATGTGGTATAGTGTTGTGAGTAAAAATCACAAGCTCCAAGGGCAAGTTTCTTTGATTCAAGACCCCTCTCTGTCACTTCCTAACAATGTGGCATTGAGCAAGTTAATACTCTGTGCCTCAATCTTCTTATCTGTAAAATGGAGCTAACAATTTTTGAGCTCATAGGGATACTGTGAGGACTAAGTGAGTGAATACATATGTAAAGTTCTTAGAACAGTGCCCAGCATATTACAGTATTCAGTAAATTCTACATATTATTGTTCGGCATCTACTTGATTTTTTCAAGTCTAAAATCCTGATTTTTCCCCAGCAAACATATGTTCCTATAGCCTTTACTATTTCAGCAAATAATAATTCCATCCTTCCAGATGCTTAGGAAAAATAACTGAGAGTTTTATTCCTTTCTTTCCTTTATACCTATGGCCAACCCTATCAGTAAATTTTCATTTCTACCTTCAAATCATATCTGGAGTCTTACAGCTTCTCACCATTTCCATTAATAATACCTTAGTCTCAATCTAAGTCTTAATCTGAGATAATTATTCCACGTTCTGTTTAGCTCATTTGTCTAATTACTGGTCTCACTCATTCTACTCATCCCCTGTAAAGTTAATTTTCAATAGAGCAGCCAGAGTGACCACATTAAGTCATAAGTAAAATCACTTTATCTGCCCAAAACCCTCCACTGGTTCCGCATTCAGAGTACTCCAATCAAAGCATAAGCCAAGGCCCTTACAGTGACCCCACAAGCTGTGTAAGACCCTGCCCCCTGCTCCATCTCAGTCCTTGGCTACTTACTCCATCAGTTACTCCGCTGTGGCCACACTGGTCTGCATGACGGTCTTCAGTGCTACCGAGGAAACTTTTCCTGACCAAAAATCCTCTTATTGGTGAGACTCTGTATTTCCTTTACTCCACCTTACCTTACTACTATTCAGTATGCTAAATATTTATTAGCTCCCACCTCTTCTAAGTAAACCGTCGACTTCATGAGAACACAGTTTGTTTTATATAATGTTGTATTTCAAATGCCTAAAACTGTGCCTGGAACATTATAATCACTGAATGAATAAGTGAACCTATTCTCAGTCAATGATTTTATGCCATATACAACCAGTTGAATACTACTGACATTCAAGGAACTCAACGCATGTACACCCATGGCTGACTCATGCCAATGTATGGCAAAAGCCACTACAATAATGGAAAATAACTAGCTTCCAATTAAAATAAATAAATTTTTAAAAGTAAGTAAAAATAAATAAATGAATTGGTGCTGGATATGTTGAATGTTAAAGTGCCTTTGGGACACTCAGATAAGCACTAAACACTTGTGTCTAGAGCCAAGAAGATAAACTGAGATGTTTAAGTCTGAGGATCATTAACAGAGAGACAATCATTGAAAGCATACAAGACAGATGTGATCCCTAAGGGAGAGAGCACACAGTGAGAACAGAAGAGAGCATCTAGAGGAAACCTGAAGACCCTCCGTACAGAAGTGGAGCCTGGAAGAGAGAATCCCACAGTAAGGGGGAAAGAGAAATAAAGGAAGAGCGGCAAGAGGCCACACAGAGTGAGCAACAACTCTCAACACCTATTTCAATTTTGCCGGAAAGGAAATGCTGTCATATGCAGTGACAGAGGCAGTGCTGGAAAGGGCCAGGACCAGGAACTTTTGTGCAACTTGTTAGGAGACTAGAGTTTAGAGTGGGAACTCTGAAGGCTTTAAGATCACACACACACACACACACACACACACACACACACACACACAACCATAGTTTGGGCTAAATGGATTAGGGCCAGGTTTCAAAGAAGCAGTATTTGTAGTGATTAAAAGGTGAAGACTGCCACCTTGATTCTCAGCATTTTTCATCTTTGTGCAATAAAAATATTTTTGGCAAAGGACTTCTATGTGTCTAATCTCATTAAAACCTTTCAGAAACATTAGGAGGAATTACTCTGAAAGCAAAGGGTGTGTTCTGGTCGACTTGAACAGAGTTTAAAGAATTTACTATCAGGGTTTAGTCTTTGCACAGTGACTTCAAGTTCTCTGTAGTCAATCATCTGAAAGGAGTCATTTCACAATATATGAACCAAATGAATGGCTAAATATATCCTATTTGGTTTTTCTCCCTACAACTGGCCTTGATGACTCTAGGAATAAATGCTATGATTCCTCAGGCTTTTAGAAGGAAAGCAGATTTTTTGGCACTTTGCATCCCAGAAGAAATTTACATATGACTATTGAAGAAAATTAATCAGAGAAGACTGCCACCCATCACCCATCAGGAATTAAGATGACTTAGATATGCAAGAGCAAGCAGGGGACATTGTTTATAATCAAATCAGCACCAGACTATCACGAGTCAAATACCATCGATGTAGCTTTAAACCACTTACAGCATTGATTAAGTACACAAATATTTTGTTCAGCATAATGATTGCTCAATCACTGTATTTTCTTAAAACATAAATGACATGGTCTCTTAACCTTTAGACTTTATCCGATAAGCACCTAGAAGGTTTTCCCACAGATACCTAACTAGTTCCCTTACTCACTTCCTTGAGATATTATCTCATGTCACCTCTCAGGTGAGCTTTCTCTGACCATCCTTTATAAAATTGCAATACCTCTTTCAATTTTCCTACTTCAACTATGATTTATTTACTTTTTGTCTTTGCTCCCCACCTGGCTCCAACTAGAATGTGACATTTTTGAAAGCAGAAGGTTTGTTTTGTTGTGGATATATTCCCAATACCTGGTATATTATAGGTACTCAAGAAATATTGCTTGTTTGTATGAATGAATGCAGCATACTTATTTGAAGGAGAGGCTGTGAACAAACTAATTTCACACCACTCTTTACAGCTGAAGTTACCTAAAGTTTATAGTTGTTTCAGAGAAATAACATAATACAGAGGAAAGATAGAAGGAAACTTTGCAGATAAAGATTTCAAAGGCTTGGTTATTCATCTTAGCACTACCATTTCCCAGCTCTGCAACTGGGGCAAATTTTTAATTTTTTATGCATCAAAGTTTTTATTTATAAGTGTCAACTACTCATTCCTCCAGAAGACCAGCAGTAAACCCTATTGATAAAGCACAGCTAACTCTATTAGATTTAACTGCAGTAGAAGAGACCATGACAAAATGGCCCAGATCTGAGCAGCTGGAAAAGCAAGAACATTTATAGGGTTTTTAAGGCCCAGGCTAGGTGATTTTAAAGCAAGTCTTTCAAGAACTGAGTTGTTGGGCAGGATTAATGATATAATACTTTTGGATTGGTTGGCCCACTGAAGTGAAAGTCTTGAAGGGATTCTTGTTGAGCTAACTGATACTCTTGATTAAAAAATACTGTTTTAGTTGGCTCACAGTTTTATCTTCTTACATTAAGTGTACCTGAAATAAACAGCTGAGTTATGTTTTACTTGTTGTTCTCAATATTGGGAAAGTGAAGTGTGTCTGTATCCAATATTTTAACACAAGGACAAGAAATTGTATTGGTTTCAGTCCTTAAATATGAGGTCAATAATTTCTGCCCAGTTTGTAGAGTGAGTAAGAATCAACTCAGATAGTGTGTTTCCAAACTTATAAATAGGCATGCTGCTATTATTGTAAAACACGATACAATAGTTATTTATATTCAAATTCATTATGTACAAGAAATAGTATTAGTCTCTGGAAATGATACTGAAAAAAATAAGACACAGTCATTATTTGCAGGAGATTACAGTTTGGACAGGTGGTTAAAGCTAGTAAAAACAAATAACTGAAGAAAAGTCAGAGTAAGGTGTGTGCCGTAAGAAAGGTACCTATAAAAGTGCTACAGATTTTTCAATAAGGAGACCTGTGTTTGACAGTGATTCAAGAAAAGATTTATGGAAAAGGGGGCATTTGTATTGGCTTGTAATTTTGAAGGAGAGAGAGGATTTTGTCAGCTGTGCATAGAAGCACTGAGGATGAATTCATGCCAGACAGAAGGATTAGCCTGAAGAAAAGCACTTGACCTTTTAAGGAACTGTTTGCACTGAAAAGCATTCTACCATCCAGTTAGTTTGAGAAAGCTGCTGCTGCTGCTGCTGCTAAGTCATGTCAGTTGTGTCCGACTCTGTGTGACCCCATAGAAGGCAGTCCACCTGGCTCCCGTCCCTGGGATTCTCCAGGCAAGAACACTGGAGTGGGCTGCCATTTCCTTCTCCAATGCATGAAAGTGAAAAGTGAAAGTGAAGTCTGTCAGTCATGTCCGACTAACACGACCCCATGGACTGTAGACTACCAGGCTCCTCCGTCCATGGCATTTTCCAGGCAAGAGTACTGGAGTGGGCTACAGAAAGCTAGTCAAAACTAAACACTTTTCTTTACTGCAGGCCATTGTAGGCTTTCATTTGTGAATATGTATTGTCTTCCAAAAAGGACACACAGTAAGCCCACTTCCTAAACTTATGTTACAAGAGACAACCCTTCCCATATTTTAAATTGTCTCACTGGACTTTCTTCAGTCAAACGCAGTCTAGTTAATACTGGAATGGAGAGAGGTGAGAAAGTTGGAGTAGAGTGTGGGGAGCAGCAAGGTCATGGAACAGCAAATACTTCTGTTTACCTGGAGCTAAAAAAGTTCTTGGGGTCCAAAGTTTCAAAAATATCAAGCATCATATACATTTCAGTAGAAATGAGGGAAACAACAGAGTGAGCAGAAACTATTATTAAACAATGCTTGACATGGATCTATTTGTCATCATTAGGTAAAATACACAAGGACTGGGAGAAAAGAGAATCAGGAGAGCAGGTTTCAGAGTTCCACAGCACCCTACATAAAAACCATAGAGAGACATAGCTAAGGGAGTGGCAGTAATGATAATAATAAGATTCAAGAAACAATGAGGCAAAACCTACAGAATATGGCAGATAGAGGATAGCAGAGGTGAATTATAAGTCAAAGTTGATACTGAGCCCCCAAGTCTGGTTCGTAGGAGAATCCTGATGTTAGTGACAGGAAGGAAATCAGGAAAATATTTGGAAGTAGATGTGTAACAGTGAATCGAAGCAGTTTTTTGATATTATAAATTTCATATTCTACCTCTTTTAAAAATAATACTATGTGCACATAACATTAACACCTCTATATGCATCTATGTAAGGACAATACTTCCAAGAAATTTTTTATATTTCCAGAATGTAAAAATTTCATGATTTTTAACTTTCTAGTGAAATTTAACGCTATTAAAACATGCCTTATAAGTTAATAAAATGCTCATTTATTTTCTATTATGCAGAATATATCTCATTCTCATAGTTACACCATCTATGTAGCAGAAAATATAAAGTGCATCAAAGCAAATACTTGTCATAATTTATCCAAACTAACGCAGATGACACCACCCTTATGGCAGAAAGTGAAGAATAACTAAAGAGCCTCGATGAAATTGAAAAAATGAAAAAGTTGTCTTAAAGCTCAACATTCAGAAAACTAAAATCATGGCATCCCCTCTCATCATTTCATGGCAAATAGGTGGAGAAACAGTGGAAACAGTGGCTGACTTTATTTTTCTGGGCTCCAGAATCACTGCATATGGTGATTGCAGCCATGAAATTAAAAGACGTTTACTCCTTGGTAGGAAAGTTATGACTAACCTAGACAGCATATAAGCAGAGACATTACTTTGGCAACAAGGGTCTGTCTAGTCAAGGCCATGGTTTTTCCAATGGTCATGTATGGATGTGAGAGTTGGACTACAAAGAAAGCTAAGCACCGAAGAATTGATGCTTTTGAATTATGGTGTTGGAGAAGACTCTTGAAAGTTCCTTGGACTGCAAGGAGATCCAACCAGTACATTCTAAAGGAGATCGGTCCTGGGTGTTCACTGGAAGGACTGATGTTAAAGCTGAAACTCCAATACTTTGGCCACCTGATGTGGCTCACTCATTTGAAAAGACCCTGATGCTGGGAAAGATTGAGGGTAGGAGGAGAAGGGGACGACAGAGGATGAGATGGTTGGATGGCATCACCAACTCGATGGACAGGGTATAGATGAACCCTGGGAGTTGGTGATGGACAGGGAGGCCTGGCATGCTGTGGTTCATGGGGTCACAAAGAGCTGGACATGACTTAAAGACTGAACTGACCTCAATTATCTTTGAAAGGTAAATTTCAAATCAACAGAAACTTACTTTGCTCAGATAATTAGCATCGTGCAAATAACTAAGTATTAGACTGATTAACAAAGAGAATAACACTGTAAATTGACCAAAAAAAAAAAAAATAGCTTCTCAAGTGGATGTTAAGGTCAATACTGTAAAGGAAGTTTTAAATTCTCAGTAATTTTAAATGCTCAAATTGCTGAGACATTCTCCCCAAAATTGTCTTGCCATAAAAATTATCTGTTAATTTAGACTAGAACGTCTTCATTTCATTTACATAACACAAGCCCTGTCACAGTATGAAGTACCTAAAATAGTTATTATGTCTTTGGGCAAATATAGGCAGACAGCACTGGCGAGAAAAGCATGTGAATGCTTAGATCCCCTACAGAGACAAAGATTATATGTCTGGTTTCCTAAATATCAGAAGCAAGATTGGATTAAAACTGCGCCATTGAAAGACTTCCAAATGTAGCTGGTTGCTATCCAAGAGTCTCTCTTCCCAAACGTACTCGATTCCCAGGAGGATGATTTTCATGGTGCAAGGGAATGAAATACTCTTCCACTGGTTATGATTTGAATAGCTTTCTGTGACCTTGAAAAGGGTTTTCTCAGCACATTCATCTATACACATCTCATTGACTCAGCTTTGGAGGTCTGTTTAATTCGTAAAGTATTCTGAGATGTTAAATAAAATGCGCTAGACAAGTATGATGTGTTTTCCTTTTCGAGTCCATTTTGAAACCACAGTTAAACAGAATTAGATCTTTACATCCTGCTAATCATGAGGAAGATGAGCTATCTATAGAGTAATTTAGAGCAAAGAGTACAGAGGATAAGAGGGTAATCTCTAAAAACTACTTTAAAGACACATGATTTAAAAAACAATAAAAATTAAAATGGAGAGTAAAGGACAGGAAAATAAAGATAAACTGACTATAGCTACGATGACCAGTTCCTAAAAAAAAAAAAAATAAGAGAGAGAGAGAGAGAGACAAAGCACAGAGCATTTTAGGGCAGTGGAATTATTCTGTATGGTACTCTAATGATGAATGTAGAGATTATGCATTATCAAAACCTACAGAACTCTGCAGCACAAAGAGAGAAATTTAATGTATGCAAATATTTTTAAACAAACATGTAGGAAGTCAGAGTATCTCAGGAAGGAATGCACACTATGATAAGAGAATCTACCTGTATTAAAAGTGTATAAAACAACCTCACTGAAAACAACAGGCAAAAAGGCCTGACGTAAGTAACTTTGGAAAGGAGTAGAGTCTATAAGACTGAAACAAAAAAAACTACATACAACACCGTAGTCAGTTGATAATGTTCTTCCCAATGGGACTATGGGTTAAGGATTCTGGTAATATAATGTAAACTGGAAGGGAATATTTAAGTAAGGTTTATCACTGTTGGAATATGAGTTTACAAACAAGCAAGAGTGAGAGGCTAGAATGACCCAGGTGGTCATGAACTAGAGTTGAAGATATCAGTAGGCACTCACATTTTTCTTAAAATAGATATAAGTATTTACATACAGAAATATTTATAGATATGCATACATCCATGTATTAACATGAACATATGAATTTTCTTACTCTATTATCTAAGGGGACCTAAAAGAAACAACACCCCAATAATAACGAGCACACCTAACACCCACCCAGACCCTGGTTTGTAATACCACTCTCCCGAAAAGGAACAAGGATCCTTGGAGAAAAAGTTGATCCTAGAATTGGAACAGGAAATATACAAGATGAGCTTTGTGCATTTTATAGTGCCAAAGAGTAAGAAAGTGCTCTATTTAATCAGCAAAATAAATTCATCCGTATTGCATAATTGGAAATACCAAGGGAATATTTCATGCAAAGATGGGGTAAAGAACAGAAATGATATGGACCTAACAGAAGCAGAAGATGTTAAGAAGAGATGGTAAGAATACACAGAAGAATTGTACAAAAAAGATCTTCATGACCAAGATATTCATGATGGTGTAATCACTCACCTGGAGCCAGACATCCTGGAATGAGAAGTCAAGAGAACCTTAGAAAGCATCACTATGAACAAAGCTAGTGGAGGTGATGGAATTCCAGTGGAGCTCTTTCAAATCCTGGAAGATGATGCTGTGAAACTGCTGCACTCAATATGCCAGCAAATTTGGAAAACTCAACAGTGGCCACAGGACAGGAAAAGGTCTGTTTTCATTCCAATCCCAAAGAAAGGCAATGCCAAAGAATGCTCAAACTACCACACAGTTGCACTCATCTCACATGCTAGTAAAGTAATGCTCAAAATTCTCCAAGCCAGGCTTCAGCAATATGTGAACCGTGAACTTCCAGATGTTCAAGCTGGTTTCAGAAAAGGCAGAGGAACCAGAGATTAAATTGGCAACATCCGCTGGATCATCAAAAAAGCAAGAGAGTTCCAGAAAAACATCTATTTCTGCTGTATTGAATATGCCAAAGCCTTTGACTGTGTGGATCACAATAAACTGTGGAAAATTCTGAACGAGATGGGAATACCAGACCACCTGACCTGCCTCTTGAGAAACCTGTATGCAGGTCAGGAAGCAACAGTTAGAACTGGACATGGAACAACAGACTGGTTCCAAATAGGAAAAGGAGTACATCAAGGCTGTATATTGTCACCCTGCTTATTTAACTTAAATGCAGTGTACATCATGAGAAACACTAGGCTGCAAGAAGCACAAGCTGGAATCAGGATTGCCAGGAAAAAAATCAATAACCTCAGATATGCAGATGATACCACCCTTATGTCAGAGAGTGAAGAGGAACTAAAAAGCCTCTTGATGAAAGTGAAATGGAAGAGTGAAAAAGTTGGCTTAAAGCTCAACATTCAGAAAACGAAGATTCTGGCATCCAGTCCCATCACTTCATGGCGAATAGATGGGCAAACAGTGGAAACAGTGTCAAACTTTATTTGGGGGGGGGGGGCTCCAAAATCACTGCAGATGGTGACTGCAGCCATGAAATTAAAGACACTTCCTCTGTGGAAGAAAAGTTATGACCAACCTAGATAACATACTCAAATGCAGAACAAAGGTCCATCTAGTCAAGGCTATGGTTTTTCCAGTAGTCATGTATGGATGTGAGAGTTGGACTGTGAAGAAAGCTGGGCACTGAAGAATTGATGCTTTTGAACTGTGGTGTTGGAGAAGACTCTTGAGAGTCCCTTGGACTGCAAGGAGATCCAGCCAGTCCATTCTAAAGATTAGTCCTACGTGTTCTTTGTTAGGAATGATGCTAAAGCTGAAACCCCAGTACTTTGGCCACCTGATGAAAAGAGTTGACTCATTTGAAAAGACTTTGATGCTAGGAGGGATTGCGGGCAGAAGGAGAAGGGGACAACAGAGGATGAGATGGTTGGATGGCATCACCAACTCAATGGACATGGGTTTGAGTGAACTCCAGGAGTTGGTGATGGAGAGGGAGGCCTGGCGTGCTGCAATTCATGGGGTCACAAAGAGTTGGACACAACTGAGCGAATGAACTGAACTGAACTGATTGCATAATTATCCAAAATATAAAATGAATATATATGTCAATACCGACATATAAATACATACATACAAGATAAATTTTCTTACAAAAGAATTCCATATAATCAGTGTTGATACTCTACCCTCAAGCATCTCTTTGTAGTCATATGTATTCTTCTCTTCCAGTAACATACAAAGAAGAAATATACAAAGAATTTGTTGAACTTTGGATTCAGAAGTTGCAGATATGGAGATCTGAACGGATGCGTAATATAAATGAAGTAATTGTATATCATTTATGAAAATAGACTTCATTGATCACATATGTAATTCAATTATTCATTTAATTTATCCTATAGTAAGATAGTGTTAGTCACTCACTCATGTCAGCTCTATGCAACTGTAGCCTGCCAGGCTCCTCTGCAATGGAATTCTCCAGGCAAGAATATTGGAGTGGGTAGCTATTCCCTTCTCCATGGGATATTTCTGAGATAGTGATCTAACCCAGATCTCCTGCCTTACAAGCAGATTCTTTACCCTCTGAGCCAGCAGGGGAAGAACATTTCATGTAAGAAAGTGAAAGTGGAAATGAAAGTTTCTCAGTTATGTCCAACTTTTTGTGATCCCATGAACTATAGAGTCCATGGAATTCTCCAGGACAGAATACTGGAGTGGGTAGCCTTTCCCTTCTCCAGGGGATGTTCCCAACCCAGGGATCGAACCCAGGTTACCCACATTGAAAGCATATTCTTTACCAGCTGAACCACAAGGGAAGTCCAAGAATACTGAATTAGGTAGCCTATCCGTTCTCCAAAGGATCTTCCTGACCCAGGAACTGAACTGGGGTCTCCTGCATTGCAGGGCATGATAAAGAACAGAAATGGTAAGGACCTAACAGAAGCAGAAGAGATTAAGAAGAGGTGGCAAGAAAACACACACACATAAAAATAAAAATTATACAAAAAGAAAAAAAAAGGTCTTAATGATCTGTATAACCACGATGATGTGGTCATTCTAGAGCCAGACATCTAGGAGTGTGAAGTCAAATGGGTTTTAGGAAGCAACACAGCAAACAAATCTAGTGGAGGTGATGGAATTCCAGCTGAGCTATTTCAAATTCTAAAAGATTATTCTTTTCAAGTGCTGCACTTAATATGCCAGCAAATTTAGAAAATTCAACAGTGGCCACAGGACTGAGGGCCAGTTTTCATTTCAATTCGAAAGAAAGCCAATGCCTAAGAACGTTCAAACGACCATACAATTGTGCTTATTTCACATGATAGTAAGGTTATGCTCAAAATCCTTCAAGCTAGGCTTGAGCAGTAGGTGAACTGAGAATTTTCAGACATACAAGCTGGATTAGAAAAGTCAGAGGAACCAGAGATAAAATTGTCCACATTTGTTGGATAATAGGAAAAAGCAAAGGAATTCCAGAAAAACATCTAATTCTACTTCATTAACTGCACTAAAAACTTTGAGTGGATCATAACAAACTGTGGAAAATTCTGAAAGAGATGGGTGTACCAATAAATCTATATGTGAGTCAAGATGCAACAGTTAGAAATGGACATGGAACAACAAACTGGTGGAAAATAGGAAAAGGAGTAAGACAACGCTGTATATTGTCACTCTGTTTATTTAACTTATATGCAGAGTACATCATGTGAAATGCTGCATTGGATGAATCACAGGCTGGAATCAAGGCTGCCCAGAGATTATCAACAACCTCAGATACACAGATACCACTTTAGTGGCAGAAAGTGAAGAGGAATTAAAGAGCTTCTTGATGAGGCTGAAAAGAGGAAAATAAAAAAGCTCATTTGCAACTCAACATTCGAAAGACTAAGATCTTGGCATCTGATCCCATCACTTCATGGCAAATAGAAGAGGGTGGGGGGAGGGAAGCAGTGACAGATTTTTATTTTCTTGAGCTCCAGAATCACTACAGATGGTGACTGCAGCTATGAAATTAAAAGATGCTTGTTCCTTGGAAGTAAAGCAATGATAAACCTTCATACTGGGGTGGGTTATCATTTCCTTCTTCAAGGGATCCTCCCAGGGATTGAATTCACATCTCTTGAGTCTCCTATATTGATAGGTGGATTCTTTACCAGTAGTGTCACTTGGGATGCTAAAATATAAGGATGGAGGTACTGGGGATTGAACCCAGGACTTCATGCATGCTAAGCATGGGCTCTACAAGTGAGCTATACCTGAGGCATGGCAAACTGTGAAAGCGTACTAAAAAACAGAGACATCACTTTGCCAACAAAGGTCCATATGGTTATAGCTATGATTTTTCCAGTAATTTCATACGGATGTGAGAGCTGAACCATAAAGAAGGCTGAGCACTGAAGAACTGATGCTTTTGAATTGCTGTGCTAGAGGAGACTCTTGAGAATTCCTTGGACTGCAGGGATATCAAACCAGTCAATCCTAAGTGAAATCAACCCTGAATATTCATTGGAAGGATAATGGGAAACTCCAACACTTTGGCCAAATGAAGCAAAGAGCCAAGTCAATGGAAAAGACCCTGATGCTAGGAAAGATTGCAGGCAGGAGGAGAAAGGAGTGACAGAGGATGAGATGGTTAGAGAGCATCACTAAATCAATGGACATGAGTTTAAGCAAACTCCAGGAAATAGTGAAGGACAGGGAAGTCTGGTATGCTGCTGCCCATGAGATCACAAAGAGTCAGATACAACCTAGTCAGACACAACAACAAATAAGACAAGATTTAAATACACTAACAGATAAGTTCTTTATTCCCAATTAAAACTTGCCCTTGAAATCAAGGAATTGCAAGTTTATTACCTCAGGGAAGAACCTACATAGCCCAAACCAGAAAGTCAATTTGTTGTCTTTGGGGTTTCCAAGTAGGCTTTTGGGTTTCTAAGTAGACTTTTGAAATTCATTTGGAAAAAAATAATTTAGAAAGCTAAAGATATTTAAATTTAAAAGCTACACTTTTGGAGAAAGAATAAGGCTTACACTTTAAAACTTTCAATTGGGGTGTCAAATGCAAATTTCTGATGGAAAAGAGATATAAAGTTTAGTACACAAAGAACTGGGAAGCAATGACTACATTAACATAGGTACATTGGTTGTAACAAATGTACCTCTCTGGTGAATTATATTGATAACAGAGGAGGCTATGCATAGGTGGGAGCATGTGGGAAATCTCTGTACCCTCCCCTTAATTTTGCTGTGAAACTAAAACTGCTCTAAAAGAATAAAGTGTCAATTAAAAAAGAAGACAAAGTTCATGCTAAGTCACTTCCAGAGTTTGATCAGGAGAGAAAGAGGACCTCAAAGAGGAGAAAAGAATTACTGGAGAAATGTCCCTGTTCCCTAGCCTCTAACAGTAATTTTCAGGAGGCATAAGTCAAGAAAATCAACCCTGAACATTCACTGGAATGCTGAAGCTCCAATACTTTGGCCACCTGATATGAGAAGCTAACTCATTGGAAAAGACCATGATGCCGGGAAAGATGGAAGACAGGAGGAGAAGGTAGCAACAGAGGATGAGATGATTGGACGGCATCACCAACTCAATGAACATGAGTTTGACCAAACTCTGGGGGAACAGTGAAGGACAGGGAAGCCTCGTGTGCTGCAGTCCATGGGGTCACAAAGAGTTGGACACAACTTAGCGACTGAAAAACAATAAACAAGTCATGGCAACTGCGGTCTACATGATAGAACCCACAGGAGATTTTTCCATCAAGATCCCTGGATGATAAAAAGGAATGTTTAGACAAATAATACTGAAGTAGACTCTTAAGTCTTCTGCAAGCCATGGAGAATTGGAGGAGCCTCCAGAAGTTTGCCCTAACATTAAGAGGCGTTATAAAAGAGGCGGAGGGTAAAATTCCCTAGTCATAAAGGTATCCACATGTCAAGACTGATGACTAGGACGATGTGACATTGGTCAGCCTCTAAAAACCCATATAGTCCAAGTGGGATCATTCTAGAAAAGAAAAGTAATATGATTCAAAGGGAGAAGGAGCAAACCAAAAAGTCTCCAGAATTACATTATGAACTTTATGAACAGAGACTAAGTCTTAAAACTCTTAGCACAGTGCTATTCTCTAGATAGATAGTGATCAGTCACTAATCAGGAAATGATTATAATCCATAAAATAGATACTTTTAATCTCTAGAGAGTATAATGATTGCTATTGCTTAAAACTTCTAGAAAAATCATGTTAGTATCGTGGGAAAATGGTGACTACCAACTACCTCTCTGACAAAAAAATACAACTGACCCCCTTAGTCTGTACTGCATCTATTCTCCAAATGAATTCAGTATACCCCTGCTGCTGCTGCTGCTGCTGCTGCTGCTGCTGCTAAGTCGCTTCAGTCACGTCTGACTCTGTGCGACCCCATAGATGGCAGCCCCTCCGTCCCTGGGATTCTCCAGGCAGTATACCCCTAACTTCAGGTCATACATACTTTCTGATTCTCCAGCCTGTAACATTCTTACTCCAGATAATCTGCAAGGCTCTCTTCCCTCAGCGTTAGATCTCTGAGAGGCTTTACCAGACAAACTTACCTATAATGTAAACATGAATGCACTCAAACACATGCACACACACATTCAGCTGCTTCCAAAAAGTTTACTCATTCTCATTCAGATGCTTCCAAAAAGTTTACTCATTCTCACTGCTAAGTCGCTTCAGTTGTGTCCAGTTCTGCGCGACCCCATAGATGGCAGCCCACCAGGCTCCCCCGTCCCTGGGATTCTCAAGGCAAGAACACTGGAGTGGGTGCCATTTCCTTCTCCAACTCATTCTCACTAGTGTCTGCTTTATTTTTCTCTAGAGCTCCCCTTAGTATTAGATATAATATACGTGTATGTACACACATATATACATACACATATATGTTTCTTATCTGTCCCCAGCCATTAAAATGTAAGCTCTGAAAGAGAAAATTTTGTCTGATGTGCTCCTGGGTGGGGGACTGGCTCATGGTAGACAGTGACTCCTGGGCAGCCATGAGCTAGTCAGCCTCCAACACACTCCAACATCGGCTCCAGCCTTCCCCAGACCCCGCTCCAGCCACTCCAGCAGGGCCTTTGCCCCGATCCCCAGCCGCATGTTGATCAACACCCAACAGCCAGTGAAGATTTATACACTCAGTGATGACTAGCAGCGGACAACCAGGGCACCAGGCATGTCATCCAGATACGCTGAGCAGCTGAAGGGCATGTCCCGGCTAGTTAGGGCCTGACAAAATGTGGTCCACTGCAGAAGGGAATGGCAAACCACTTCAGTATTCTTGCCTTGAGAACCCCATGAACAGTATGAAAAGGAAAAAAGATTTGATACTTTGATGAACCCCCAGGTTGGTAGGTGTCCAGTACTGGGGAAGAGGAGAGGAATAGCCACAGATGTGAATAGCTACAGTTGGCCATCTGATGTGAAGAACCAGCTCAGTGGAAAAGACCTTGATACTTGAAAACGGCAGGAAGAGAAGGGGGTTAACAGAGAATGAGATGTCTGGATGGCATTACTGACTCAGTGACCATGAGTCTGAGGAAACTCAGAGAAATAGTGAAGAAATAAGCCTGGCATGCTGCAGTTCACAAGATTACAAAGAGTTGAACACAATTTAGCAAATGAATAACATAATCCAAATTTCTATAACAGTGCCCAGCACATGAGTATTCAATGCATATTGACAAATAAAGGAATCAAGTTTTCAGGAGATAGCCAAGACTTCTCTGCATTGGAACCTAATTGTAAAGTTATTTCTTGAAATAGTCTCAAATCGTCTGGAGCTTTCTAATATATTTCATTATGAAGATTTTTATTGTCAATGCTTTCTTTTTAATGGAATGTGACTTGCTGGAGAATAATCTTTCATATTAATTTTTCAGCACACCTGGAAGTTGACCA